>OW679194.1:210590196-210989837 GCA_940337035.1 Agriotes lineatus
ATTTGGTTTTAAGTCCACGTGCATTTTGGTAGTAAATCTTAATTTCATTTTTAGTGGACATCTGCAAAATCATTTACTGTACGTATACGATAAACGCGGCTGTCATCAGTTACTCGCATAAATATATTTCCGTTCCTGGTCCAGAGATGTTTCACCTTCCTTTCAGCTTTTACTTGCCTGGCTTTATAAAACAATTGTTTGTTAAACGGACTCAATGATTCGTTTATATATATAGGAGAATGTTGCTTTACAATAGAGGCTAAAGAGTGATCCAGACTACTAGTCGTTATATTATTTCTAACCCTTCTGCACTTAATTAACTCTTCTTTATCAGTTCTTCGCAAAAATTTAACTATTATAGGCCTAGGTACTTCAGGTCTCTTTATATCGGGTTTTAATCGATGACAAGCATCAATTTTCATTTTATCAAAGTTAAAGTTAAGTGCATTACCGACGTGTTGTAGGGTTAAATAAATATTCTCTTCGTGGGGTTCTGGTACACCATGTATTTCCACACAGTTAATGCGGGAATATTGTTCACTGTCATTTAGTCTGCATTTCAACTCTTCATTCTCTTTTTTTAATATTTTATTTTCGGAATCAATCACTGCTATCTTCTCTTCATTTTGCTTAATAGCGTTATCTTTTTCAGATAGAAGATTTCTTAATTCGCGGATTTCATCGTGACACACGCTTATAGAGTGGGCCATGCTTGTCTGCTCCAATCTCAAAGTTTTTATTTCAGCCAAAATTTCATCTAATTTAGTTTCTTCCTGCGTTTTTGCATTTTTGATCTTAGTACAGCCCGGACAGTCCCATGTTTTCTTTCCCAGACGAATTTCTTCCGCTTCTGTTTGATTAATATTTAAACAAGCAACATGCTGATCTACCCCGCAAGAACTGCAGTTGATATTTGTTTTTGTACGAGGCAACAGCTTGATACCACAGGAACTGCAAAAACTCGACATTGCGGCTGAACGATTCAAGGCCCCTGCAAATACGACTGCAACTCAATAACTACAACAAAGTGTAATATCTAAACGGCTTCACTGATTTAAGTTTTTCTTCCACTCGAAGATTACACTAGCCTAACACTGTTCTGTTTAATACAGCCATGCACTGCACAGATCCGAGAGATCCTTCACGGATCAGTGGAAGAAACGCGTGGAACTAAAATTGCATTTGCAGGTGATGTAGTTCGAATCCCATCACCGGTAATGTTATTTGCAAGTTGATGTAATTCGCATTAGCAAATGTTTCCTTTTATTATTTCAGTATTATTAGAAACGTGAAGAAACTTTTACCCCATATTTTGATAACGTTCTCTTTCATTGAATTGTTTCCTGTTACTTCCAACAGCCGCCTAAAGTTAAGCTTTTTTTTTGCATAAAATCGTTAATATCTCCAGAAGCGTTGGCGGTAGATTCATACAAATTTATATTAAAATTATTAGCATTTCAATGGAAAACTCCTTGTAAGCTACCTAAATATCGAGCCTTCTATTTAAAAAAAGTAAGTTTAGGTCACCACTCTTTTTGACCTACCATTTATAATCATGTGATGTGCACCGCCTTCGTACCTCGTAGAATTTTTATATATTTGACTCAGATGCCCAATTTGTTTAAATGCCGAAATGAATTTGGTCAATACTGTAACTGAGCAAATTTATTCGGAAATGGGACGACTTTAGGTCTGAGTATTCCATTTTGGCAAGTGAGCGAATTCAGCATCTGACAGTACCTATATATATATGAACTTTATGTCACTCTCGTAGTTTTAGAAATATGTTTGTTGCCAGCCCCTGTAAGTAGCCCATGCTTCGATTACCAAAATTCTGTGAGCGTACGCCGTTACAGTTAATTTTTCAGTCTTCGTATTATGCAGCTTGTTCTGGTATCCATATTTTTCACTAAAAGATAATCAATGCCGTGCCCAGACGAGGTTGGCTAATATAATAGATTTTCGAAATATGACAATTCAGTTTTAAAAAATGATTGTGGCAGTTTTGTTGGTTGTTTTTTCTAAGAATTGTAACTCATTAATTCTTAACTCAAATATTATATTGCAAGATTTTAGTAACTACAGGGCAACTGATTTTATTAAGCTATTTGTAGTAATATAACTATGTTAGGTACCCACAAGAATTTATTAACACACGCAGAATGCCATCCGCGCGATGTTTAGATACGTTATCACGTTCGCCGTGCCCAAATTCGAAAACAAAACGACGCGCTACTTTTATTCCCTCGGCAAAAGGTGCAACAGAACGGCAACGTTGCTGGAGGTGAGTATGTCGATTGTGTAACACGGCGATATACAATGGGAGGCCACATTGTAGCAGTGTAGTCGGAGCTGTGTTGCTATTTTGTGTGCACCATTTTTTTGTATATCTCAAATATCAAAATTCCTTACCCCTCTCTTGATGCTTCTGTTACGAAAACCTTATTTAAGAGATTGACGAGGAATACGCATGGAAAAACATGTTCCTTGACATGGAGGCGTGGGTGTCTGTCATATGTTCGGAGGCAAGTAAGATAGCCGTGCACATATATATATATATATATATATATATATCCTGCAACATATTATTATTAACATCCCAAATATAATCTCACGATTCTTGAAATTATCCATAATGGATAGCGAGTTCAGGAGAACACAAAATCTAATTCCATGCTTCACCGACGGCTTGTGATATTCCACGCCCATCAATCCTGATGGCTTTTTTATTCAAAAGCAATTATAGAATTTGTATAGCGAATATATACTGTAGGACATTATTTAACGAGTGTATTTAATGTAGAGTGAGATTTGCGAGCGAGGTTAATAGAAAAGACGAGTGAATAAAGTCAGATTATATACGAGTTGTATCGTGTGTTCCAAAAAGAACTCATTCGTAGCATGCCATGATCAAATTGAAGTTTGCCGTAACTTGAGATATACCCATTGATGCAAATGAACTACCAAGTCAGAAAGAACTAAATTAGATCCTTACCTTGAATTATTTTCTTAAAAATATACAAAACGCTTTACAAAAACAATTTTTATTGACCGTTATGATTATTACACTCGTTGTTGTTGTGTACCCCATCTTATTTTCTTTGTTGCTTGATACAATTAAACTTAATGCAGTGTAAACTTTTACCTCTCACAGTGACATATGTGGTCATAAACAAATTGCAATCTGCCATTCACCTACAGACTTAAGTTAAGACATGACTAGGTTTTCTATCTCTCTTTCCAAGGCCTACCCTAAATGAGTTTTTTTTAAGCAGACGATATTAAAAGCTTTATATTCGACTGCTAAAATAAAAAAAACGAGTTTATAAATTCGAGGTCTCTTTTGTGACCACAAAAATTTACATTCAAGTGCCTTGAAAAATATTGACAAGCACAATGCTAGTAAAATAAAGTAACGTACTCCTTTATTTTGTTAGTACTATAAAGAGCTACTCTATTGCTGCAAAACTATTTCATAAACAGTTCTTTATAATGCAGTCGTACATAAATTTGTTTATTCTGCTGTCGGCATTCATTATGTTTTACTCAAATGATACCGTAAGTTTATTTATTTTCATCGGTGTTGTTATAGACTCTTAACCAAATTAATTTTAGTATCGTTAAGAGTTTAATGGCCGTACTGAGTGCGGTAATGGATATTATGGCACTCTTTTTATATAAAAGAATACATTGAACCAGAATTTATTGATGAAGATAAAACATTGAACAATACACGTTTGCTTATGGCTTTTAACGAGACTATTAGATGCTCATAATCAAACTTGTATCGTTAATATATATTATATACTTACATGTACTTCAGAATAACTTCAAACCATATTGTAGTACAATATATCATAGTAAATATGCAGCAACTTCATTAAAAAAAAATTGGTCCAAGCTTACCCATCTACCCACATGCAACGAAAAGGTTAAACAACCTTATAGGCCCTCTGTATATTTTAAGGTGAGTCATCTACTGTTAAGAACCATGTCGTGGATAAATCACATTCATAATTTTTTTGTGTCTTGACTTCTAAGGGACTTAACGGATTCTGCGTGTTCGCAAAAAGTTATTCTCAAATTCATCGACCATCGATGTTTTAACGACTTGATAACGTGATGCAGATTTAGCTATTATATTTTTATATCCACCTGTCTGTTCGAACATAACTTTACTAAAAATGTACCTAGTATCTAATAGGGTCAACATAAACCAATGCTTACACAAAAAATACAACGATTTATTTTAGTTACACTAATAATTCAGGAATTACTCTAGTAGCAATGAATTTCAAATATTTTAATTTGATCACTTTATGCTCGATAACATTTCAAAACCAAAAAATAATTTCGCTTTTTTTTTGTTCTGGTCTTTGTAGCGACCGGATATCGAAAGTTAGAAATTTTAAAATATAGAAATAAATTAAGATAATTTCCAAATAATAATGCCCTTTTCGTGAAGCATGCCCTAAGAAACATGCAAAATTATAATACTTAATATAATTTTAATCAAATATGTTATGTAACCAGGAAAATTCGGTTAAGTAAAGATAAAAATACAAATGCAATTAGCGCAGTAATATCTTATCCACCTTGAGAATGGCCTCGACAGGACAAATGGTGATATTGAACGATAAAGAGCTTGAATGTATATTTTTACTCACATTTATCGTTGTTGTTTTGCAATTTTTTAAGTACTTTTGAGATTACATAAATATACTAATTGTCCTCTCAATTTCGGTAAAATTGTATATATAGTGTTACTGAATAAAAAATCTGGTGTGAAACACGCACACAACTTTCTTTTACAGTGATCTTACAATTAGCCAAAAATTTGATTTTTAATTTTTAAGCATTTGTCAAAAATTTTAAAAAATTACAAATTCTACAGAAATCGTACATAATAGAGTTAGTTGAAAAGACAAATTTTCTCTAAAATTTTAAGTCGAATTCAAAAATGTAATAATATATCTGGTGTTCTATTTAAAATAGGAGTTAGTAAAAACAAAGGAAACCCATTTTCGAGGTGTTTAACTGGAAAATCACATTAAAAATGTAATAAAAATGTAAAGTTTGAGAAAATGGTTATGCGATTTTCTTCAAAAGCTTGCTCTCGAATCTAGATAGTACACAAAACTTATATATGAAGCTTCAACGTCATACCTCTTTTTGTTTTTGAGATATTTTATTCACACACAGACACACAGGCTGACTGACAGACAGATCAATGACCAAAACATGTTTTTTGGGTGCAGGGGACTCTAAAACTTGAAGATCTGTTAAAAACCTAATACTTCCTTTATTAGGAAGTAAAAAGGGTAGGTACTTGGAACATTTAACTTCCAAGCAATCTGTATCCAACATTTCTTATGAGAAGGGCTTTTAATAGGAAAAATAATTATCGAGGTCTTTTCTTGAATTAAAGTATTTGGTATTAGAATTGTTTCTGATCTACTATGTATGTATTAGTTTGTATTATTTTCCGTTTATTTTCAAGTAGAAAAACTGTTTAAATAGAACAAAATATAAACAAATGCAATTTTTAAAAAAATTAAAAGTACGAGAACAATATAATTTCTTCCTTTATGGCTATTTGGAAGAAGAATAAGTCAAGGATCCAGCCGTATTCACTAAATAAATTTGGAAATATAATATAGCTACTTATTATTTCAGGTCTATTTTATTTTACTTATACTAAAATCTGGTTATTTCTCCCTGTTTGTCTTTCCTATAAAAAGTGATATTTGTAACCTATAATAGTATATTATGATGCGAGTTTTATAAGAAGCATTTTGTAGCACGCACGGATTTAGGGTACGACGAGCGAAGCCTTATAAACGAGGTATCATACAGTATTTTATCTACTTTGCCACTTTTTTAAGCAAAAAAAATGAAAATTTTTAGTATTTTTATTATAGCATCGCTTTGTGTCTATTACGGTACGCAAACGCGTATCGTAATAGCCTCAGTAAGAACGCAAAGTATTTAAATGGTAGAAATAAATGGTCAAAGCATTGAAAACAATTGTTTTCATTAACAGGCTAAAAAAACAACTCTAAAAAAGTTTCAGATCTCCAATGTACTTGTAATACACTGTAATGTGAGAATTAATTGATTTTATAATGAGAAACATTTATATCTTGATGTCGGACTGGTGCTATAAATTGTCATTTAACTGATTAAGTTTCACAGACGAGCACTCGTGTCATTTTGAGCTTATATGAATATATGTGTCGTTATTTTAAAGCCTATATTTTTGCATCGTCAATAATGGAACTGATATTTATAATATTTGATTATCACAAGAAACGTTATTGATGAATACAATTGGTAAGCAGTAAGAACATTTATTTATTTTACAACAAGTTGCTTAAGCTCTAACAAAATAACGTTTGGCAATGATATCGTTGTGGGTCAATGTCTGAAATAATATACTAAATCAGAAACGTTTATCTCTTTTTTTATATAACTTACCACAGTGTAGCCAGCGTCCGTAAATTCGTAAGTCCTTGCTCCAGTGCGACCATCTGGTGCTTTCGATGTGATAGTAATTGTGTTGCCGTCTAGTTTAGCAATGCTCTAAAAACACTTTAAATTAATAACAAAATAATATCAAGCACTAACAACACGTACTTTTAGAGAAATGCCGATTGGCATTGGTTCATCAAATTCTTCGTCCAGTACGAAGGTAAGATCAACTCCGGAACTGCTTTTGAATGAGTACTTGTTTCCATCTACTACAATTTCTGATGTAAATCCAGGGGCACTAGCTTTTTGTACTAATTCTTCAGCAACACCTGTAAGATGATGGTTTATAATACAAATAAATTATATTTAGAATAAATATGATAACAGCGTTTGATGAAACTTTCATACTATAATCGCAGTTTAATGGGGATTACAACTGATGAAAATCAAATCAATTAATGTTATAATGCTTGCAGCAATTTCTAAATTTCTAAAATATTATATCTCTAAAGCCGCTATTTGTATAATTTTATTAGACATAAAATTTAAAAAGTCCAGGTTGTTAAAGGATTGTAGATGTTCAAAGCAAACTATTTCGTTTTTTTTTTGGTGGATAAATGGAACCTATCCATTTATCGAGTAATCAAATAAATTTCAGATCAAGTTTACGTTATGATTACATTGCACCACCAAATTTTACTTTATCACTGTATGTATTATTTTGTTTATACAGTGTTACACAACAAAAATATCGTTAAAAGTTGGCAATTATATATTTCAATATTAATGCAATACATATTATCTTACCCAACGCCGTTAGATATTCAGCAAATTTTTCATTTTTGTCAAGTTTATAATTGCCAGCGATCTGAACCATGTCGAATATCTGCCACAGTCGCCGAACAAGCACAAAGAATTTTTTGTAGTTGCCAGGATCTCCAACTTATATGTAATATTTATAAGAAAATGACGATAAGTATCAGACCACGTTACGAAGTACAAATGCAGTGTGCGTCAAATCGTAACAAACGAATGACGAGAACTTGCAAGGAACCAAGGTTGACAATAAATAGATCAGTGGGCGACCATATTTTAAGAAAAAATGCTGCGTCTAAAAGTGTTGCAACCGATATTATTTTTCTGCCAATTCATAATATTTTTAAGTATCGCACAGATATTTTTATAAATTATTCGAAAAGTTCGAAGATATTATTTTAAGGGGTTTGTGATCGCATGTGCTTTTATGATATATTACCTATAAGCTTACAAACGTTGCACTCATTCCGTATGCGGCGTGTTTATGAAGTCGCCTGTGCAGCTGCTGGATGTTTGTACAGTTACGACCAAAAAAGTGGGACAGTTCTGCATTAGCAAATTGTTCTTGCATTATCAACAATATTAACTTGTGGCATTTTTAATCAAAACTGTATCGTTGACAAATTGATGAAATTTCTGAAATTGCGACTACTATGTTTTTTTTCAGTAAATTTTTAAAAGCCAACAATAACAGCTAAATTAAAGCAAAATTTGTTATAAGAGTTGTCCCATTTTTTTCAGTAACTGCACATTGTAACATAAATAGAAGTAGAAATTCCTATAGAGCCTTTGCCCTACATACCTAGTTTATGAAAAAGAGCATGTTGGAGTTTTCAAGTCACATTTCAATCTTACTTACGAGAACAGAAAGTTGATATTATTTTGGAGGATACGCGGTATAACAATCAAAACTGATATAAGTAATCTTTTGAGGTGACATTGGTTGTTATTGGTGTACTACTAGTGGATGAAACACGGGTGTCTCGTTTCAGCAAGCGACTCTTATTTAGTTTGTCTGTAAATATTGATATTTCTTTTGATTCAAACAGAGGAAACTAAAATATCAGCAAATGCGTCATGTTGTTTTGGAAACAGATACAATCTAATTCTCCTGTACGCCAAGAACGAACTGATTAGTAATTTTTATTTAATGCAGATTTCAATGCAATGTTTTGCATAGAAATATTTTTTTACTTCCGGGGTCTAAAAGACGAAGGAAGTATTGTAATCGGGAAAAAATCACCTTCTGATTTTTTTTAGATATTTACTGCCTGTCTATCTATCTGTACCCAAGAGGTACAGAATAAATGTTGTAAAAAATAAAGATGGGCAACAATAAACCAGTTGAATGTATTAACGTCACATCGCGGCTACCCAAGATGCACCACAGGCCCCGCTTGATTCCAGTTGAACTTTCTTCCGCAGGAGATGAAATCGTATTGAGTTCTCGTCTGCAATACATCTTTTATTTGTAAATTGATAGAATTTGAATTACAAAGTGTTTCCTTTTATGGTTTCAGTATTACTAGGAAGATTGATACTTTTACACCTAGATCCTTTGATTTTTTAAATTGTTTAGTGTCACAACGTCCACTTGCGTGGGAAGTTGTGAGTAAAGCCCTTTACAATTTTTTTATTTAGGAAAGCAGTGGTAAATTGATTAGTTAACTCGTCTTCCATATATCAAAAAGTAAACAATGATATTCAAAAACTGACAAGAGTTGTTCAATGAAGAAGGATTGATTGATTGTATTTACGGGTGGGTATTATAGGAAATATAGTACGAGTGAATATTTTAAACAAAAGGAAAAACAGTTTCCTTTTTAACAATTTATTAGAAAGCGTGGTCAGTACTCGGATGGGTAAACATCTGGAGAGCGGGTTTAGAGTTCCAGCTTAGATAGGCTCCACTACCTGAAGCACCTCCGCCGAATTTAAAAATGCACATACTCTCAGCCGCTTGGTGCGCCCGGCACCCCGACACTGTGTAGGTAAACGGTATAAGGGGTTACAGATTATGTATGTATGTAAAGCACCTACCTCATAGGATAGCCATCAGTATTCTCTTTATATTGAATAAGCCATTTGCTTGTAGATAGTGGCTTAGCTTCTCCTTGTGTAGTTTTTGAAAAAATATATTATTTTGTGTTAGTATAAAAGCAGTTACTACCAATTTCTTGTTTAAAACTGTGTGTTAGATATTTTTGCTCCACCACAAGTTCCAATGATGCTATGAAAACTTTTTCTGCAGTTTTTGCTGGGTATCTTCGTCGAAAGTATTGATAATATTTCCAAGCTGTCTTCTGTAATAGCTGCTGCACTTTTTCCGAACACGTGTGTAACTGTTTTCTCATGGCATCTCTGACTTACCTTGCAAATTGAAAAACGACATCGCTAAAGGGGTTCATTGCTATTTTCCAGGTATTCACATATATAAGGCTAAACTAGCTTAGCAGTAATATTCCACATAATGCTTCACGGCTCCTGTAATTAGTCAGTTCCATTTTGATTGTATATATTAATGTGCATTCCCAAAATTTTAATGTAACATTTGTTTCCGTAAGAGGTATAGATTGGTCCAATTAGTAGTTTTTTTCTGATAAAAAGTGTGTTTTCACTTTCGGAATATTTTTCTAAATCTCTGATTCAATTTCACTTTTGGATTTGACACAACACATTTCTGAATTGCTTTCCATATCAGAAAGTATTTTGTTTTGCTAGTAATTTTCAAAAAAAATATGTGAAAGTTTGTTTACGTTGTTCCAAAAACTGACAACCAAAAGCTCACCTATGATGCATCATTAATATCAGAATTTAGAGACGAATCAAATTATATAAAAATATATGAGGTGTTTTGTTTAAAATCAAATAGTTCAGATTGCTCCGGTTACACCGAAAATTAAATTTTAATTACAAGTGCATAGTTGTATATGTTTTCTCTTTTGGGAAACACTAAATTTCATAAAAGTAGATGTATAAATACAAAATGTATCGGGAATCTACCAGAATTCATTCACACCCTGTATATGGTGGTATATAAAACGGGATGCGGAAAGTTCGTTCCCCACATTTCGCTTCCCACATTTCGTATCCCACATTTCGTTCCCGGGATATTTCGTCTCCCCACATCTCATACCCGGAAACTTCGTTCCAGAGCGAGCTCAATTTGTCTTCTAGATTACAGGGCGTTGAAAAACGAGTGCAGCGATCGGAATACAGTCAGATAATGAAAGATATTTTAATTTATTTATTTATTATAATAAACTTATAAGAACAAAATAAATTGTATTTATTAAAAATGAGTATCTTTCTCATATCCTGTATACGGTCATAATTTATCATTCTGAACAACTTTTCTTAGTAATATTTTTCCGTATTATGAACAATAAGGGTAGATTACCTGAAAAGAAAATAGTTTTTGCTTAACTGTCAAGACCGACTTGTTTTTGAAAAACTGAAAATTTTCTTAAAATTCTCTACAAACCAAGCAGGAATTTTAATTCCTATAACATTTTTAAGTAAAACTAAAAACAAAATTTAGTTCCCTCTTGTAAACTCAATCCGGGGACATACTGTTCTTATAAGTTTATTATAATAAATAAATTAATTGAAATATCTTTCATTTTTCTAACTGGATTCCGATCGCTGCACTCGTTTTTCAACACCTGGTAATCTAAGAGACAAATTGAGCTCGCTTGAATGACAACATTGTTCAATTGCAAATAGGTAAAGCTGCATTGTTTCCATGGACATAACACTTAATAATTAACTTTTATCTACGACAGTGTGTAAAATTGCCTTTTAGTTGGCAGTTTTAAGTTTGCAAAACGACTGTTTAATAACATGTTTTCATTAGTTTACGTCGTCAGTAGTAACGTGTTTAAAAAATTTCATTAAGTACGTTGTCAGTAGCAACGTGTTTTAAAATTTTTAAAACAGGCAAAATTAAGACCGGTTGCTGGTAATCCTAATTTACATTTATTTTTTTTTACCGTGTTTTCTAGATTCTATCGTAGATAAAATATTGTACGATACACATGCGTAAAGCATCTTTATTCACTCGCGAGGCTTAAAACGCTCGCTCACTCGCGTTTTAACTCTGCCCAACTAGTGACTAAAGAGTAGCTTTACGCACTTGTATCGTAAATTACTATTCTGCAGATTATCTAAAGCACTGTTCCCAGTGTATTTTTTTGCATTCGTATTCTCAGCTCTGAATGTGTAATGTTTTTCTCTCCTATTAAAGACATTCATAGTCAAACTTTGGATTTCCATATTTTGAAATACTATAACACAAAGAATGTTTTCTTACTCAGGTAGTGCCCATTAATACCATAACATGGAGTTGATCAGTTGATACGCCATTTTTGTAACACCTCGTATATCGCCCCAATTTAATACATATCAAATTATTTCTGTTTCCACTCGATAGATTGCCAAACAATATATCTCGTTTAAACAGAAATAATTATTTAGTAATCAAGAATCCACTAGTTGCATTATATATGATTATACCACTCCCTATAACATCAACTAATGAAAAACCGTAAAAATGGATAGTTACGCATGTACTAACTTTTGATAATCTACATAGCAACAGTGATAATCTAATATCTTCTTGACTAATAACTGATAGTCAAATACCTTTATAAACATCGCAGTATCTACTGAAAGTACAATCGCCAGAGCAACCACACTAACTGTACTTTTAATATTTATAAATAAACTGTTGACTCGTAATATAATAATAATATAATCTAGCCGAATGCAACTCGTGTCTTCTTGATTATCAAATCATTTCTGTTGCCACTCAATATATAGTTTTAGGGAATCACGCTCGTCCTTCGGACTCGCGTAATTATTACACTGTAAGGATAATATCATCTCGTTTAATATTTTTATTGTGATTCTGCTGTTTGTACATATTACAGCCAATCACAATGCGATTTTAATCTACCTTAAATGGTTTTACAACGATAAAACTTTCATGTAGTTTGTTTACCGTGTGTAACAAAAACAGGGTTTTATTCTACCTAATAAAATTCATATTAACTAAAACATACATAAAATGTTTGGTATGTTTATTTTGCATTCCTAAAATAATTCTTACTCAAAGCAGCTCGAATCCAACTTTGTACAAATTTGAACAAAAGCTCTACAAACACGTTTCCAGAAGAACAACAACTGGGGAAATTATAGCAGAATACATTAGTGGAATAAAAGTGCATCATTAGTGTGGTGGGGTATTACATATCCCGCGCCATGCTTCGGAACAGGTTCTATACTCAGGTCAAAATGTAGTTACATGAAAAGCTTCTACGTTGAAAGCACATGTGCGAAAAGTTTAAATGCACTATGTGGAGAATTAAAGTTTAACAGTTTATAATTCCAGGATTGCAGGCTTGGTATTCTTCAAAAGTCAATGCATCTTTACTTGTTCTACACTTCTTAATTAATTTGTTTCACATAATGTACAGTTTTAACAATTTAACTTTAACTTTAGATTATTAATTTTACATGTATTAAACTTTAATTCTTCAGATACTGCATTTAGCTTTTATGAATTTTACAATTTCAACCTTTGCACATTTGCTTTCAACGTCAAAACTTTTCATCTAACCACATTTTGACTTGGATGAAACCTGTGTGTAGGTTCCGAAACATATTGCCAACGTCAACTATTTTAATTTATTGTTTAGTAAACTTTGTGAATAAATCGATAAGCATTTCATTTGATTTAGCTCTCCAACTCCACTATAGAAAAATGAAAAACTCCTTCTTTACTTATTAATACGTATCTAAAATATTAGTTACCTGATTTGTTATTATGTTTCTTATATTTTCATAAAAGTAGTTAGTTAGGAAGCCGTGTATAACGAACCGCAATTTGTGATTTATTAATTGTTCTACATAGCTTACTTGGTGTAACCAATTAATTGAAAATTATAGACGAAAAGCATAAATACACCTAAACATATTATGTATGTGTACCTGAAATAAGAAAAACGTGAGCTATTTCATATGGTAAATATGTACCTACTAATATACTGTCCGTAAGAAAAATAATTGCAAATAGAAACGACGGGATAATGACAGAATCTAGGAAATTTCCCAAATAGAGATACCATGCCCGATTATTAAATTCTAAGATACTAAAAGTGTGTATTGCTAATAACTGATAGCAAACTGCTTATCAATGTATACGAAAATAAAGCAAATTGCTCATATAGGTCATTACTGATTTTGATACAATCCGACAATGTGTACATTGTACATCTGCTGAGTTAGATGTTATCCTGCCGTTTGTACTACAACCTTAAACCAGCTATTTGAATACAATAATCGTGATGTAATAATAACAATCAACGACCTTTGTGATGATATTGAGATATCAGTTAATGACTGCACTTTTATGGTTACTACTGGTATTTACATGGTCAAGTATAGGTGCTATAGACGTAATCTAGTAAGAGATACATCAAATGCATTAAGTGGTAGCCAACTATAAGCAAATAACTAATCACGGCATACCATTACGGTATTATTTGGTCAAACAGTGATTTAATCTATACCGGGTGATTTCAAAATGGCTCGTTTCTTTTAGAGTACGTTAGAGGGGACCGTTAGTACAGCCTGTAAAGATGTTTAAAAAATTCTATCTACTTTTTTAACAGTTATGAACAAATAACTAAAAGGTAAATTTGGAAAAATGAATGCAGTACAAACACAATAACCTGTTAAAGTTCAAGACCCTGCGCTTGAGACTTTAAACAAATTTGCGCTCTTCGCACAATGTTGTTTTGAACGCGTTGTAGCATTTGTGGGTTGACAGTTGCAGCAGCATTTTGAATAAGAGTAATTAAGTCAACTGCTTTGACATGATCTCAGAAGAAAAAGTCGAGTGCCGTGAAATATGGGGATCTGGGCGTCCAACGTACTGGTCTATTGCGACTATCCACCTGTTCGGAAACTCTTCGTCTAACCAGGCTCTAACTGAAGCAGCAAAATGAGCAATAGCACTATATAACCACATCCACATGTTTCGAACTCATGCCAAAGGGAGCTCTTCAAAATGTGGTGGTAATGTTATTGGTCCAATCAAATTATTACTAATGATACCAGCCCACACATTTACGCCAAATCTATGTCGAAGGTTGCGTTCATAAGTTAAATCAGGGTTTGCTACGTTATGGTAATGATTAAAAAAAGAGCTCTAGTAAAATTAGCTGTATCCGTCCATAGTACACAGGAATCAAAATTGTGGTCCGCTGCTGCTCATTGCAATAATCAGTTGCAATAATTTATCTGTAGCTGAAAGTCATTGAACAAGAGAGCTTTGACCTTTGTGTAGAGATAGAGATGATATTCCACACTCACAATAAACCTGTGAACACAACTCTGTGACAACCCCAGTTTAAATGAATAGTTTTTTTTAGAGAGAAACCAGTATATTGTAACGAGCAAGTGATTGTAGCTAGCAAGCGCTATAACAGTCGAACAAGTAAACTCTCGAAGTCGGCTTGCTGTGTTCTGCTACTGTACACTTTAAACACCAAAAAACTGTCAAATGAATGCAAAAAAATATTGGACACGCTAACAAGACTTTATAGTGATTTTCCCTTAACTTAGAATAGCTATTTATAAATTAGTGAAGAATCCTGTCATAAAGCCATAATAAACTTTCTACGTAGCAGATAATATAAACAGAAATAAGAGCGTAAGTATAAACAAACATTATGTCGTTAACACTTCCACATATTCTCAGCTTAAGTATGTAATAAAGCATGTCTACGTTTAAGTTTAACTGTACTCTGACTATCAGTAAGCAATAAAAATGTGTTGTTGATATTTTCATATATTTCACGAAGTAGCTGTTTCAATTACATAACTTCTTTTTCTGCCTCAGATGCTACAACAAATTCTACTAGAGTCGTCGATAATGAAATTGTTTACTGAACCAGGTGATAACTCCATTGGAAATCACAAATACATAAACGATAATTGAATATCCATTGCGTACGAAAATTTAACGTGGGAGTATGCTATTGATGTTCTGATGTTATTCAGTTCGAAGATTTCAATATTTTGTGTTTCTAAAATGCGATTGGCAGAATTTGAGTGTGATGATGCATTAATAAATTAATTATAGTTCTATTATTCATTTCAAATTCATACAACTTAGGGTAGGCAATGCTATCACATGTTTTAACAGTGTAAAGGTAAAAGTCACTATATACTCGTATGCTACGTTTAACTAAGAGATAGAGCAGAAGCCCATTCTATAGTTGAGCGCTAAATTTGAATAGAGTATTGCTATTTGTAAGCCGGATACATACGACTCAATTTGGTTCAAATTAAACAATTTTTCGTCTGGTAGTTAAACGAATTATATAGATAATGTGACATTGACACAAGTGTTAATTTGATTGACATAAATGTTAATCTAGTTGACACTGGCTAATGCCTAAGGAAAAAGTTTTGCTTGATCAACTGATAACTTCGGCTAGAAAGTGTTTGGAAGAACTCTAAACTCTACCATCCCAGTTAACAAAAAATAATTTCTTCACGAAACGAGAAAATATATTTTCGGTATAATTCGTCTAACTATTTTTGAAATTATGTTTTATAACAAATTCTAATAATCTTTTAGATACCATATGCTACAGCTTATAAAGTAATAACAAGCACATCTTCAACTACTGCAGTTAGTAAAAAGAGGCAAAGAGAAAAGATTTTAATATTTTTTCAGACTCTTGCTTTAAATAATATTGTTATACCAAATTTAAAGCCAAAAAGAGACCGACGTGACTACATGGAAACATTTGAGACGCCGGCTAGCTAAACAGTGAAGACGGGGTGCGGTCCTTTATAAAAGGTTAAAAAGCTTGACCAAAATCACAATAATCTGAAATGCAATAAATATCTCAACCAGGTCATAACTCAGTCTATAGTAAGGAAAAAGCACATAATCATAGTAAAATACAGAATAGTCAGTAACACCGCATTTTGACACAAGCATTACGCACGCCAGCCAGGTGCACCCAATAAACCATATTATTAAAAATATAATAGTAAACTGTATAAATGCTCGTACAATAATAATTACATCAAATGAAACAACTATACATATACACTGTGGTTTTTTTTATCTCGTTACAACACATACTACGTCCAGTGTTTTTTCATGAGTGTTTAACATTTTGATAAAATTTTAAATATACTAATTTCATAGTTAAGGCATCTTAAAAATTAGTTTATTCAAAACATTATCAAAATGTTAAACACTCGTGAAAAAACGCTGCACGTAGTATGCGTTGTAACGCGATATAAAACAACACAGTGTATTATTAAAGTGTAACAGTGAATGGCATTCAGCAATATTGAAAACCGCTAGAAAGACCCCGAAACGTTAAACAAATTCGGCAATATAAGAAACCAGGCTCAAATGACCACATGCAACTTAACCCACAATTTGAAGTCGGACTGAACAAAATGCATCTAAGCTCTGAGAGCACGGGACAAGAGTGAATAGGAAATCGCCAGCAAGTTTAGAAGACAAGGAAGCGCTCTCGTCGCAACAAGGAGAACAAAATCAGAACGACGGTTCGACTGATTCGAAAAATCCATCAAAAAACTCTAGCTCAAAATATGTGGTCTTTTACCCGTAACAAGGTATTTCAGCGAAAATTTGGAAGTATCACAAAAAAGGGCAATATTTCAATTTGGACAATTTTTTGGATATGCCAGGAAAAGTTTTTGTATTCTAATTATATAGAATTGTCAAGCATAGGAGCTATAAATACAAAAGAGTAAATACAAGACCGCGCTAGTCATCAATTTGGACACATATGGAAATAAGTGTTGTTTATTATTCATTTATTAGATAATTTTATTCTTAATAAGAGTGACTGCATCTTCTTGAATCTCGCTCACCTAGCAACGAGAAACTTACGTTAATCAATTTTTTTAGAAGCAATAAGCAAGAATACATATCGGAATCAGAATGACCGGTAAAAATAAATTAATAAATAGTAATTTTTGTATTAAGTGCGCGAAATGAGTGTTTTTTTATGACGCGTGAGAATGTCAATTTTCGCCGAGACCGTTAGGTCGAGGCAGAAAAGTCATTCAAACGCGCCATAAAAACACGAATTTTGCCACGAAATACAAACAACGTTTTTTCTACAGCCGTCAAAAAAAGAATAAAAGATTCTCTGCAACAAAATCATACGTATATAGCAAATAAGTAGAGTAACATTATTATGTACGTAACGTTTTATATGTGTTGTAACTAAGGAAATGGTGTTCCAAAACCGTTTTTTCACTGCTAGCCGTGAAGAAATATTATTTATCTACTCCAGTGGGATAAGTAACTCATTTGACATTATTTCAGTTAGGTAATGAAGCTCATTACACCACTCAGTTATGTAATGGTTTCATTACGCAACTGAGTTGTGTAATAACTTCATTACCTAACTGAAATAGTGTCAAATTAATGACATAATGACATTTTCCTACTAAAATATTTTTGAAAATTACAGATCTGACATATCTCTTAATGCACTTTTCTCAATTTTAGGCAGTCGTAGATAAAATTTTGTACAATACATGTGTGATAATGCATCATTAATATACTTGTGTGCTTACACACACGTATATTAATGATGCTGTTATCCCACTTGTATAGTAAATAACTATTACGTAACAAGTATAGAAAGTGGAGCTTTTCAGTACAAGTGAGATGTTTCCGGAAGAAGCCGTTAGGCCGAGTCCGGAATTTCGAGACGAGTATGGAAAAGCCACTTTCATACGAGTTTCGTACAATATTTTTTCGTACACTAGCATACAAAACGGAATACTAAATTTATTCTCGTATATAGCAAATAAGTAGAGTAATATTATTATGTACGTAACGTTTTATATGTGTTGTAACTAAGGAAATACCGCAAAATACTACTTTGCCGTACGAATACCGCAAAGTGCAAGTTTCTGATTAATAAATTGTACGGCAAAGTAGCTCTTTCAATGCTAGTGTACGAAAAATTACTATTTCCGCCAATCGTACTAGAACTGACACATTATTGACAAAATTTTGTGGAACAAAGTCAAACATTCCAGTACACCAGCCGTTGATAGGTAATTTACAATAAAACTGTACAGGAATAATATTCCCGGCCTAAGCAGGGAATATTTTTAGAATGTAATTATTGATGACTAGTGAGTCACCCGAACTACGCTTCGGTTCGCTAATTGAAGAGAGATTTCATTAATATGAATTAAAAAAAAGGATGAGAGAGATTTCCTCTCCAAGGGGGCCCATGGGGCTCCGACCCTCTCCAAGGGAGCCCTTGGGGCTCCGCCCCTCTCCAAGGAAGCCTCCGGAACTCCGTCCCTCTTCAAGGGGGCCTCCGGGGCTCCAACCCTGTCCAAGGGGGCCCTCAGGGCTCCAACCCTCTCCAAAGGGCCCTCGGGGCTCCGCCCCTCTCCAAGGAAACCCTCGGGGTTCTGTCCCTTTCCAAGGGGGCCCTCGGGGCTCCGACCCTCCAAGGAAGCCCTCGGGGCTCCGACTTTCCCCAAGGGGGCCCTCGGGGCTCCGCCCATTTCCAAGGAAGCCCTCGGGGCTTTGACCCTCTCCAAGGGTGCCCGTGGGGCACCGCCCCTTTCCAAGGGGGCCCTCGGTGCTCCCCCCTCTCCAAAGGGGCACTCGGGGGTCCGCCCCTCGAGGCGCATTCACTCAATTATGGACATGGCGTCTGTAATTGTCGTGACGAACACGCACGTTTGGATCGTTCTCTTTTATTATATAGAGGATTTAAAAAGACACGTTTTCTTAATTTTTTAATTACTCCTGTGTTTCACAGTCGTCTGGGAATGTTACGCTTTTCGTCCTAGATACACAATATACTAATTTTTCACGTGTTAAAAAAAGTTAAACTTCACGTATCTATAGCGATGCGTAAATGTCACGTTTTTTTGACGGTTGTAGAAAAATATATTTTGTCTGACTATTGCATAAATTGTTGAAAAAAGTTCCAAAATATAACATAAACATCTATTTTTTTTATCTTCACCCAACTCTTGATTAGTTGGCAGCTCTACAAGTTAAGATTCGTTTTCTTCTTTTCGGAATCGCTTGTAACTTCTATGTTTATCACGACTTGCTTAATACAATCTAAAAGGGGTCTTCCTAAAGCTTTCTTCCCCTGTATAGGGTCTTCTAATACATTAAAATGAAATGTATAATTACATGGCCTGTTCATTGGTGTCGTCTACTTTCTAAAATTTTTAAGAAAGATCTATCTCCCCTATTCTTTTGTACACTTCCTGGTTGTTAATTTTTCTGTCCATTTTATTTCCAGTCTGCGTCTCCAACACCACATATCAAAGGCTTCGAGGGATTTTCGTTTTTTTTTCAGCATCCACGTTTCCGAACCATAGACGGCTATGCTCCATATGCAATTATTAACTATTTCTTTGTTATATCATTCATGTTGGTCTTAGCATCTCTTATTCTTTATTTTAAGTATTTTTTCCATTTTTATTTATTTTACTTCCTATGCGTGGTAAACATTTCATATAAGAATGATATCGAGGCAAGTGGTTGAGAATTGGTTGAAAGTACTAAAATGCAATTAAATGCCAATAGTAATAAAAATATGAATGGTGAAATAGATGGAAGATCAATTACGCTCGGCAATGGTTAAATTGAATGGTAGGTGTGTTTTGATAATGGGAAATGCACCGTATTATTCAGTAATAATTGATAAGCCACCAACTTTAAGTTCCAGTAAGGTAGAGATAGAGGAATCGCTATAGAAGAATGGTATTTACTATGATCAGGAAAGTACGAAAAAGTTGTTGTGGGACAGTATCAAACCTTGTTTGGAAGCTCTACTCAAAACACACGGCCATTAAATTTGTAGATTACCCCCCTATCATTGCATTATAATCTTACAGAGAGGGCATTGCAGAACTTATTATAATAAGTATATACATTTTCAATTTGAATCAAAACATCTAGTTGCACATTTACGGCAAAAATCCCTCACTAATTCTGATAGGGATGTGTGAAAAAAATTCTACTGTGTTGCAATTGCATTCCTTCCATTACAATTTCCCTTGCTGAATCTGATTCAGAATTAGAAAGTCGCAACTGTCTGATTTGTTCATATCATCTTGAACAGTCTTGCCTTGCATGTAGCCTAGTTTTTTCATTTGCACATCAATTCACCTTAAAAACTCATTTGAAATCCATCGCTTGTTTGTCGGTGGGTAACAGAACTATTTATCACATCTTGTTTATTTCCACTGCCTTGAGCTCTCCTTGAATAGCTGGGTCCGTTTCGCAGGACCTGTAATAGTTTCGTCTCGATGTTTGGGAACGCAACTTCACATTGATCTCAAACAGTTTGTAAGTTGTTTCTATGTCTCAAGTGATATATTTCGACTTGATCTTCTGTCACTTCAATCATATCGTTTTTCTGTAGGTTGGCATTTTTTAAGCTAGGACTTACTTCTCATACGTTATTGCTGATAGGAAAAAAAATATATTTGTTCTTGTTACCGTATCTTTATCTTATTTGAGATTTTAATTTTCTTCGTTTTGGGATTGAATAACTCTTAAGTTGTTGCCTCACTTCTGAACTCCGGATCTTACAGTTTGTTCATGGCACTAAGACACGCCGGTTTTCATTTACATCTTTTTACTTGCCTCTCCCAAAATACGAAGAAAATATTGTAATGGCAAATAAATACCCTTTTAAAATATCTTCAGATCTTCCCGTTTCAGGGTCCCTAGATGACGATAGAAACAGGTTTTGTCAATTTCCGTCTGTCTGTCTGTCTCTCTATATGTCTGTCAGCTATCTGTTAACGATATAGCTCAAAAACTATTTGTTGGAAGAATACGATATTATGCATTCGGATTATGTCTACCTGGCATGAAACAAAAGAAAATCGGGCAAAGATACAGGGTGAGCACCTTTAAAAGATAAGACCTTGTCTATTTTGATTTTACTGAGGATTACATAAAAGTATTAATTTGCACATTGCTCAGGATTTGCCCTTGACAAAAATTGGTCTCAACAGATACAAGGTAGTTGTAAAAAGCAAAGATGGGCAAGAATACGCAACGCAGTAACTGCACGGCGATATTAGGCACACCTCCGTAGCAGTATACAATCGACGGGTGCATTGCTCGCGGCCTACTTGCACCTCTTTGAAATGCTTTCCGTAAATGCTGAAATCGAATCGCGCTTGCAATACTTTTTTTTTGTCGCAAGTACATTTAATTTGCATCACCAAGTGTCTCCTTTTATTGTTTCAGTATTATTAGGACTGTTAAGCTATGTTTACCCTTAGCTGCTTTTGATTTTTCAAAATATTTAATGTCACAACTTACACCTGCGGGGGAAGTACAGAGTAAAACCGTTGACAGATTTTTAGCTCTAACAATTAATTGTATCTTACTCAAATTAATTTCTACACAGCTGAATAAATTTTCAATCTCAACGGTTGGCTTTGCGTTCACCAATATTTATTTGTACAACTAATGATGAAAACGAGTTTGAAGGTTGTCAATCAAACGAGTAAGAAAAGTTGCTTTCATGTTGTACACGTTATTTTATGCACAGTGAAATCTTCTAACTAGAAATGTAGTTGAAACGGAAAGAATTTGCAACTGTCAAATTGCCAAATCACTATTTCAATAAAGTAGTTAAAAAAGTATTTTGAGCATTTTTTGTTAAATAATCTGTAAAGGGTTTCACTTAGAACTTATCTCGCAAGTAGACGTTGTGACAGTAAACAATTTTAAAAATCAAAGAAAAATAGGGATAAAAATATCTTCACGTTGGTAATAATACTGAAACAATAAAAAATATTACTGGCTATGGCTACAGCTCCTGCAAACGGAAATTTTAATCCGGCGGCTCATCTACGAACCCATCGAGGACTTCATCCGGCTTTGTGATGCACGGCCGTATTTAACAGAGCGGACTTGTTTTTGAAACTTTTTGACTCTTACGAAATTACCATGTGTCTGTTGGGTCCCATTTTCGTCAAGTGTAAAGCTTAGCCTATGTGCAAGTTATGACTTTTATCTATTTTTCAGTTAACGCAAAAATAAAGATATTTTATTTTTTAAGGTGCTTCATCATCATTATTATTATTCATGACATCATTACTGATGTGTTGTAATTTCAGCACCATTTATACATTCAATGTATGAACACTACCCTTTACTAGTGCTTTCCAGGTTTCCCTGTGCTGGGCCATTTCCATAGCGCTGCCGAGTGATTCGTGTAGCACTCTTTTTGTTATGTCTGACCACCTCAGAGATCTACCTCTTCGCCGTTTACCGCATGGTTTTCCCTGGACAATGGTTTCCTCTATATTATCTTGACGGCGAGCAATATGGCCCAGGAATTGAAGTATTCTCGCATAGACGATACCGGAGAGTCTTTGAGGTGGTTTTATTTCATCTAGCACTAATTAGTTTGTTATTCGCGCTGTCCAGGAAATACGGAGCATTCTGCGCGAACAATACATCTCGAAGGCATCAATCCTTCGTTTGTCAGCCTCGCTTATAGGAAAACTGGAAACACCATGGTTTGTGCGAGTTTTATTTTAACACTGCGCCTGATGTTTCTGTCGGCCCAAAGTCGGGATAGTTGGATCATAGCTGTTCTGCTCAACTGGATTCTGCGTCTAATTTCTGTTCCACGGTCACCGGAGTTGTTAATAAGAGAGCCCAATTTCTGGGTGGTGGTTATGTTCCCGTTCCACTATTAATATTTTTGTTTTATTATAGTTGATGCTCAATCCATTTTCACTACTCACATCTTCTAATCTCTGTAAAAAAAATTGTATTTCCTCTGCACTTTCACCAAATAGTGTTGTATCATCGGCGAACCACAAGTTGGAAATTCCTCGTCCACCGATTAAAGCTCCACCATCCCAATTTTCCAAGACTATTCTCATAATGTATTAGGTGTATATATTAAATAAAAGAGGCGAAAGCACACAGCCCTGCCGAGGGCTTACCTTCTACATACTCGTATTTATTTGTCAGATTTTTTTTCGGTTCATGTCAGGTAGACATATTATCCGCATGCAAAATATCGTCTTCCTCCAATAAATAGTTTTTGAGTTATACCACCAACAGTGTGACAGACAGACAGACGGAATTGAGAAAACCTGTTTTTCGTCATCTGAAGAGATCTAGGAACGTGATTTTTTCGCGATTACAATACTCCCTTCGTCTTTTAGACGAGGTAAGCAAAAAAGACTATGCAGAAAACTATGGAGTTCTATCACTTGTATGATCATTTTTATTTAATATTTAATAAAACCCGTCTACTATCAAGCGATACAGACATGCAATATCGGAAATCTGTAAACTACTTCACTAAATTTCTTGGTTTGCCACTTTATGTGGTTTACTTAATTGATAATCATGTTATATCAAATTATTTATGTCTGTCAAATCTAGCCCATGTACAAGAGCTTTTGCAACCAGTTACCAATTGCTTTATCACTAACGTTTCCTAAACGTTGATGCCATAGTTTCAATGTTGCACCTGTGGTCACACTGAGTTCATATAAGCATTTTAACCCAAAATAATAGTTTTTACAAATTATCTGATTTACAAACTGTGCAATCTTTTATTTGCATGCACTTTGAGTTTTTACCTCCTTCGCATAAAAAACGAAGGAAGTATTGTACCTAATCGTGAAACAATTACCTTCCGATATTTCTTCCGATCTTCATGTTTCAGTATCCCTAGATGACGAAAAATATGTTTTCTTAATCTGTCTGTCTGATGGCGGTATAACTCAAAAACTACTTGTTGGAGGATGACGATATTTTGCATGCAAATTATATGTCTACCTGGCCTAAAACCGAGAAAACCTCGGATAAATATATACAAGCTGAGCACCTTAAAACAGTAAAATTTTGTTCATTTCTGTGTTTGTAAGAAACAGATAAAAGTAGTAATTTGCACATAGGTCAGGCTTTACACTTATCGAAAATGAGACACAACAGAGAGACAAAAGAGTCAAAAAGTTTCATCAATAAGTCTATTCTGTTAAATACAGCCGCTCATCGCAAAACAAGGAGAGGTCCTCGATGGGCCCGTGGATCAGACGCCAGATTTAATTTGCGTTCACAGGCACTGTAGTTCGAATCCCATTGCGGTAATGTTTTTTTAGTTGAAATTGATTTAATTCGCATTGTCAAGCGTTTTATTTTATTGTTTCGGTATTATTACGAACGTGAAGATATATATTTTCCCCTATTTTCCTTTGATTTTTCAAATTGTATAGTATCACAACACCACTTGCGATGAAAGGTGTGAGTAAAGCGCTTGACAGTTTTTTTATTTTGTTCTAGAATCTTCCAATTTTTGTTATTTTTCCTTTATATGAAACATCATCATTACACTGTTCTGTTGTTGACAACAATTGCTTATTGGATTTTGTTTGGGCAGAAGCATCGCTATGCATACTTCATTGTCTTCTATAGTATTGGCCATCAAATTTCCATTGTCTTTCAGGACGAAACTAAAGAGATAGGTTTATGTCTCGTTGCTGTAGCGACTCAAGAAATTTGTACGAAAGATCGACAGTGAAGCTACAGCGACTAATATACTTTTCGACATATTTGTTCAAGTTAAGTTTCTATCTTCGTTAATCAAATGCGCTGTCAACTTTTAATTGGTTTTACGTTTCATATGAATGAAAAACAACATGTGTGCTTACTTGGCAAGTGTAGTATCACTGCAACATTGCATATTTGATCACAGGCCTCTTGCATTTTCTGTGCCAGACCGGGTATCTTTGAGATGTGGCTTACTATGTAGTAGTGAGGTTGCATCCTATATTATCGTTGCATCAGTATTTTAGAAGCTATGTTATTCAATATTTGAATAGAGCCTATCATAACAGAAGGGTAGGTTGCTTGGCATGACGGTCCCCAGATTTAAATATCTGCGATTCCTTCTTATGGTAATCTCTGAAATTTCTTTGTGGCGCTTCAATAATCATCATATTTTGATGGATATTTCGCCAAACTACAAAATTAAAACTATTAAAACATTCGAAACCCTTTTTTAATATTTTTCATTTTGTAGTGTGGCGAACTACCCATAAAAATACGATGATCCTTTTGATGGTAATCTATGACAGAGCAGACTCTCGTGTACCTATCAAAAATGAAGGTGAACTACGGGAAAGCGCATAGGGCGCCTCGCTCGAACTTGAGCATCTTTATCATGTCAAGCTGATGCATGTATTGTATAAGAGTAAATGGTTCCTACTTTGAACATTCTCTTTAACTAACAAAACATCATGATATTAACTATTACAGTTAATGTGTTGCTATTTTGTGTAATTTATTTTAACATCCGAATTCAGATATAATGACCTGTATTTTGTATGCAGATCCCGTTATTAAAATCATGATTACTTGGTTTAACGCCTACGTGCTTTTAAAAGTATACTGGAAATTTAGCTGCTGTCGAATTATTCTGTTTAATTTGTAACGCTGTTTCATAGAAAAACGGATCTTAAACAAAAACTATGGTGGGATTTTGAACTGCTTTTTATGTTATCATATAATTCAATCATAACTGCATGTTCGACTTAATACATGTAGCTGTGAAATGTAACAGTCATATAGCCTCTGGTTTTGCTTTAGTCTGCCATATTAGATTTTTCTTAATGGATCAAGTTCGTAAATGGAATAAAAAAACTTAGCACGTATACATTTTCTTTTTTATACTTCCAAAACCGCACTCTTGTAATTAAACCAATTTTAAATTTTTGGGAATGGATCAATTATATTACTGTCGACGTATTGGGGTCTAGTGTCTACGGATGACTTCGATTTACAGGAACAAAAGAAGCCGACCGGACACATTTTCATTAACGATGTTTAACTACGCAAAAACTTGGAACTAATGGATTTAACTGAGTTAAAATGTTTTTACTAAATCCATTCATAAGCTTGTAGATTATAAAAACTAAGGATTATTTGATATTCATCAACAAGCTTCTGAAGACGTCCATTATAGCAAAGCGCCTTTAATACGACTACGCAAACAACTTCAAGAACTTTTCTTATCTTATTCTTGTATTATGTGTAATAACTAAGACAGTGTTGAGAGGCTAACATTAAATTGAAATGTTAATGATTTTCTAAGGTAATAGTTTCAGATTAACGAAACATAATGCATTAGCTGATTTTATTGATAGCAGCTACATTTTAAAATAAATTTTCCACTTCCTTGTAAAAGAAAACTAGTTCTTTCTATTACATATTTTTCAATTTACTGGCTATTCAGATGCGACTATTCAATCGAATCTTATATATCGCAAAGTGAATTACAAGCGTAGGCGGTTACTTTCTGAATATAGTGCAGTGTTGTACTTACTTGCAGCTTTGAAGTACAGAGTTTCAAGTCTACATTTGCTAGGAATATCTACTGTATTTGCTGGATGTAAATTAATTTCAAGCCAAGGAGAATAAGTCGATATAAGTGTATTTAGTTTGCTACTGTTGTTTATATTCTGCACTCATGCGCAACCAAAGAGCGATAACATTGGCTTTTAATTGAGTGCCAAATGTAGATTTATCAGACTGGTTTCGGTTAATAGAAATAACAATCAAAGCTTGATAGAGAGTACGACCGTTATAGTAGGTATGAATCCTATAGTGTGAGTTACCGTGCGTGTTAAAGTTTGGCCTTTGCTCAAAAAGTCTTTATTGGGGGACTAGAAATAAAGATAGGATAAAGACCCGGGGATCTCTTTTGAAAAACTACCCCAAAACCACCCCAAAGGTAAATTTTTGTAGTTTTTGCCAATTTTCTCAGAAACTGTTACTTTTTCGGGAAAATGTCAAGAGCCCTAATTTAAAGAGAATACAATTTGCTATCGATTGGTGTATAATATGTTTAGTTTTAACAAAAAATAAATTCTAAAACAACCCAATTGGTTGATCACCTGCAACTATAGGTATTTTTCCGGGATTGATAGAAGCCACATATGCTTTCACAATATGCATTTCATATAAAATCATCCTGGTATCAGTTGTAGATTCCTTCAAGAGTGGAAACAGTCCGCTTATATTGGGAGTAACTTCCTTAGACTGACGAGGATGGTAACTTGACCAGAAAGCAACAATATCGGTATCGGTTTTGGTATCTTTTGCTATATTGATTTGTTTTGAAACTGATGTAGCCCACAACTCCTCTTTTTTCGTTTCCGTAAATAACACGTGTTGGTCAATTTCTAATGATACTTCACTAAACCTAATGTTTTTTGGCATTGCAGTAGCTGTTGCAGGAAACTTCTTGGCTGTTTGTTTCGATCAGAGAAGATTGGACAAGATCTTTCATAAATTTAGCGCAAACAAATATTACTTCATTACCATAACTAACTTCCTCAATCAAAATTGATTTAAACCTATCTACTATAGCAGTCTTCAAACGTGTTTTGTTAGCAACGGGGATATTGTATCGTTTAGCCTTTACCTACTTTCATATATTATAGATTTTAGTAAAAATACGTTTTTCCAGAGATTAGCGCTTCTTCTACCATGCTACTAATTTCCTCAATTAATCTAGGAGTGCAATCATCATTGTTGATTCTTTTGTTTTGAGAGTTTCTCATATTGACGACTGAAGTTTAACAGACGAGAAGTATGGGATTTTAGTTCATTGGAAACCACATCTCTAACCGATAATTCTTTAATTATATAGTGGTAATTTGAAACAACTGCTTTTTGGAGTAAACTTTCTGTCAAGTCAACATTTTGAAAACAACGAAGGGTATTATTTTAAGTGCTTTCTCTCCTTCAAAAGATGCAGCTGGGCCTACTTTCCTCTCGTATGGTAGTCCTTGCACTTTTAGTAATAGTTCTGCTACTACTTGATCTCTTATTTCTTTGTTTGTCTTTACGAATTTTCCTCCGACAATTGGGGTGCCAGTTTGCTTGATTAACTTTCAAGATATTGGCATCTAGAACTGTTTCTGGCAATTCGAAAAGTGTTGTTTTAGTTGCATTCTTATAATCATTGATGAAGAGTTCATACGCTCCTCTTATTGCGGTAGTGTCCTTTAGTAAAGCTGGGCATTTAAGCGTTTCTTTGGTTTTGCTTTGACAAATTATACAATTACTGTAATTGGAACGGCTAAAATTAGGACGGCGTACCAACGTTGCCAGTTCGTGTACTGATGGATAAAGCGGGAAACTTAAACTTTCACATTAATATGTTTCAAATTACAATGATACGTATATTAACTCAAAAATTTACCGTAACAGCAACTGTTATAATTACGCATAAATTCTCCAAAATTTACTAAATTATATTTACTTTAATTTTCTTTTAAAGAAGCCAAATGCCAATATTTATTTGTTAAATTAATAAAAATCAGTTTATTTAAACATTTTACATTTTTTATTTACAAAAATTTAGATATAATATAATTATTAATTTAAGTAATTATTAATGTAAATATTAAAACATAATACAAAATATTTTTTTCCTAATTATTCACTTATATAAATGATCATTTCCAGGATCCTTTGATACAATTTCAGAATGCGTGCCATATAAAGTTTCTGTAATTAGCCGAGTTTCTTCAATATTGGGTTTCCTACAGTTTCTGTTCTTATTTTGTTTACGTGTTGAATGAAAAGAGGCCTGTTTTCGAATTTTCTTATTAGCTGGCTCTCCAACATACGCTGTTTTTAAATCAAAGTTATTTATTTCCATTTCACTAATAGATTCAGCATTTTTTATATTATCTAAAATATGTTTTTTGGGTTCAGGAGACTCTAAAACGTGAAGATCTGTTGTAAACTCAATTTCGATTTTTTGGGGTGAATCCAATACAGTCAGACCTCGTCGTTCGCGGTTTTGCGGTTTGCTGATTTGATTTTACGCGGGGCACCTCTGTGCTCCCTTTTCTTTGCCGTTCGGGGATTGAATTGCCAACGTTAACTGTTTCAACTTTTACACACTAACGGCAGGTCTTATGAAGGCCACTAATCTGACGTTAAATTTAATTTGCTGTTAAAGTAAACAAAAGCGCATAAAAATTTGTTTACTAATGAATAATACGTCATAAGCGCCAATGTTTTGATAAGCTTTTGTTTATTTTAACAGTGATTTAAAGTTAACGTCAGATTAGTGACCTTCATAAGACCGGCTGCGGCCGTAAGTAAATAAAGCCGACGTATGCGGTTTATGTCATGGACACCTAAATAACATTATTTATCACGAACTTGTAAACACACTTAGGCTCGATCCACACTATCGGGCTGCTCTCGGTTCGATCTCGCTCCGCTCAATTTTTTATACATTGTTAGCATTGGGCGCGACCTGAGCTTGAGCGTTACCTATAGTGTGAATGTGCCCATTGCTAACAATGTATAAATATTTGAGCGGAGCGAGATCGAACCGAGAGCAGCCCGATAGTGTGGATCGAGCCTTATCGAGCCTATTCCTTTAAATCTCTTATTACGTTATTACCAAATTGGACCTGAACTAAATTGTAAAATTATAACTTGAATAAACAAATGGACATTCGAACTCGAGATTCAAGTGGCACACTTATGTCACGTATGGAATTTTAGTTCAAACTTTACTTTAAAATCCTGAACTATCAAATTTGTTACAGCCAGTATGTTTTATGCCTTTTTAATGTTTTTTGTTTTAGTGTTTTTTGCTTTATATTTTGTTTTGAAAATGTATTTGCTCATGTTTTGAAAATGTACGTATTTGCATGTTTGTATACTCACGTTTATGTATTTTTGAAGTTTTTGAAGTTGCATAGTATAAATAAATCTAGTTTATGGAACCTAACCACGTTTTTATCATTGATGTGTTTACTTGCGCATCGCGGTTTTGCGCTTCGCGGCATTCTTCTGGAACGTAACCCCCGCGATCGGCGAGGTCTGACTGTACTTCCTTTATTGTAAAAGGGAGTAAAAACTTTGATTTGAAAACAGAGTATGTTGGATAGCCAGCTAATAAGAAGATTCGAAAACGGGCCTCTTTTCATTCAACACGTAAACAAAATAGGAACAGAAACTGTAGCTGGAAACCCAATGTTGAAGAAACTCGGCTAATTACAGAAACTTTATATGGCACGCATTCAGAAATTATATCTAAGGATCCTGGAAATGATCATTTATGTGAGTGAATAATTAAGAAAAAAATATTTTGCATTATCTTTTAGTATTTACATTAATAATTATTTAAATTAATAATTATATTACATCTAAATTTTTGTTAATAAAAAATATAAAATGTATAAATAACCTGATTTTTATTAATTTAACAAATGAATGTCATTTGGCTTCTCTAAAAGAAAATTAAAGTACAGATAATTTACTAAATTTTGGAGAATTTATGCGTAATCATAACAGTTGCTGTTACGGTAAATTTTTGAGTTAATACACGTATTACTGTAATTTGAAACATATTAGTTTGAAAGTTTAAGTTTCCCGCTTTATCCATCAGTGCACGAACTGGCAACGTTGGTACGCCGTCCTAACTTTAGCCGTTCCTTAATTGGCCTCCGCCATTCTGTTAAAAAAGTTTAAATTGACATTTTGTTTCAAAGACTTATGTAAGGGGCCATTCATATAAAATATGCCACACGATTGGGAGCGCATTTCTGCCCTTTCCTTTCCATCATCACACTCTGTCAAAAACCTTAACATCAATGTCATCAATGCCCATTTAATGCAGATTAACAGATAACTTATGAGCCCTACCAAAAAATCACATTCCTAAAATATATGCTGGAAACGAATTACTTATTGCTGTCATTCAACCTATTACGTTTACTGCGGTGCGGCTGAAAAGAAGGATCCCCAGGCCTTTATCCTATCTTTGTTTCTAACCCCCCAATATACCAATTTCCATTAAAGGCCAAACTTTAACAGGCATGGTAACTCACAACTCATTTTTATATGGGAATTAATACCTACTATTACCTAAACATTGGTTTACCGATAGATAAATATATAAATAATAATCTAATACAGCTCTTAAAAGGAATAAAACATTTATTGGTAGGTAATCAGAAAGCTTTTTCTAATTTTAATTTTAAATATGTTGCCCTCTTTCAAACCATTCAAAATTTACGAAATGCACGCCCGTTTCTCATACTAGTGCACTACCGTTAATCAAGCGGTAGCACAGCCCTAACTAGTTCAAACCCTCGGCAGAATATTGCGTGCATAAGTACCAGGTAGCTGTTATTAAGGTTACAAAAAAAAATCATAAATTTTATAAAAACGGGCGCCAGTCGTTATAGACAACTTTTCCGGAATCTAGTTGAGAGGGTGTAGGTTATTTCGGGATTGTCTGTTACAACAGATTGTGGCGGGAAATAGTGAGAGTGTGCGACATTTTTTGAAAATGGGTTAGGCGTTTAATTCGGCGATTTCATTGGCTGAGACCCTATGGAAGAGAGATATCGTGACCGATTTTTGATCAAGCTTGCGAGAAGGAGTTTCTTATCAACACGTGTGTTTTATGGCTCTTATACCGTGCGTACCAAATGTATGGAACCGGCCTTGTTATTTCAAAACTATTCAAGCTAAATCTCGCGACGCCATGTTTCACGCTATTGTGGTGGTTAGAATCGTAGCGTACGTATCTCCCCGTATGGGTTGGTTTTTTATATACCTTTGTTTGTACCGTGTCACCATTCTTCTGGACTGGTACTTGGGAGTTTGCCTTCCGATTCTATTTCCATCGTGAACTTATTGATCGGGCTTAATTATTGAGATGTTCCAGGAAGCCGTTCAGTGTCTCTCTATCATGGGGCCATATTACGAACGTATCATCTACATATCGCAGTGGTCTCGGGTTCAAATCCCGAAGTAAGCAACAAGTGTATGTGAGAAAAACCTATTTTCATCGGCTTTGCCGAGGTGGGCTGTCTTCATTTGGCGTATCTGCAATTTTGCGCCTGGGATGACCTTTCTGCATTGCGCTATGAACCAGCAGGACCGTTGCCCTTTGTGGCTTCTCAAGCATTAGGCTTATGGCCTCACGGTAAAGTGGTAGATGGAGCTTTAACCCGCGCTCTTTAACGAATTTTGGCTTGTTAACAACGTTTTTGGAAGCTAGTCTTCTGCGCCCTCTTGGCGGATTAAGTAGCGAAATTTGTTGGGAAATCGGAGCTCTCTCTGGACCAGAATTGAGTTGAGTTTTTGCACTATGTGACGGCCTATTCAAATCCCCTCTAATTTGCGCTATGGCTTACAGGTTAGTGTCGGGTCCAGAATCAACTTTTCCTCAGGGTTTGTATCTGAAAACTTCGTTGAAAGTTTGACAACGGCTTTCGTGTCCCTAACGTAAGGTCTACACATTATCCTTTTTCTGTGACGTAACAATTTTATTTCTTTATTTAACTACTAGCGTTTTGCACCCAAATTGGGTGCGAAATAATAATTTGTACAAGAGTGATCCATTTTGTGTGTCGAGTTTAATTTTGAGGTAGAAAATCCACATATAAAAAAAATCACTTAAAATTTGAAAACTTTACTACTGGCTTACTCGCGTCGCCCTGAGTCGATTGACACCAAAATCAGCCAATTCAGCGCACGGGTTCGCTCTCAAAGTGGCGTCAAGCGAAGCAAATTATTAAGTCGGATATGGAACTAGGCGATACAAAAAATCTGCAGTTTTTGGTCATGTCCGCTTTAAGTGCTGATTTCATAATCAATTGTAAATCTAATTTTAACTAAAGTAATGTTAGCATGTGCATGATTGCCATTTGTAGCACATGGCAGTATGCACATTATAATGTCACTTTAGTTAAGTGAAGCTTTAAATATGATTATGAAATCGGCCCTAAGTATGGCTTGTTTTATAATACTGTTAATGTGACAATTGTCCAAAATGACAGTAAAATAACGGGAAATAATAAGCAAGCGAGCAAGCCCAAAATCTTATTTTAAGTGTTAGGAATTTCTTGGAAGAGGAGAAACGTCGGATTAAATAAGTCAAAAATGTCTTTGTTTGAATAATGTGCTATTTAGAGTATCCCTCACATGAAAGGTTATGTATATGTCAAATTCTTTCAGAAGTCTACTACTTGTGATCTAAATTATCTTTTTCAATTTCACTATAATGTAAGACATTCGTTTTAAGCGTTTTGTTATTTCTGACGTTACAGAAAAAAGGTAATGTGTAGACTTGATCAACTATGTTAACGCGACCTTGACCCAGTTAGCCGAGATCTAAAGATAACAATAACGTCTTGCAAGGAGTAAAATTATGCTTTTAGAATCTTAATTCAATCTTTAACCTATGTGTGCACCGTGTACGTGGATTAGACGTAAGTACACTTAATCAATTATTGTTTATGCCAATTAGGTTAGTACAATGCTTCTACCATTGTTATTTGTTGCGTGCACCAAAAGTACTTTAGGAATTATACGTAAGTACCTCGGTACTGCTTATTTTATGTACTATTTTTGACTGATTATTTTTATATATCAGAGTTGAACATTATAGTCGGTTACGATTTAGCACTTGTTTATTTTGTTACTGCAAACCCTCGTATTTAGATGTATTGCGATTGACTGCTGCTTTTGAGTTTTTCAGTTCTCATTTCTATCGAAGCACATTTTCTGTATAAAGACTCATTGGCGCCCATGGCAATTACTTATATTTTTAGTATCCTTGTAAGGAACTGCATGCCGCCTCCACTATCTAGCTAGCTGCTCTCTCAAATGTGATTATGTAATTTGATGGTTATTTTGAAATATAGTATAAGAGTCCCAATTTGATAGCACATGGCAAAAAGAAATTTACGAGTTTTTCATGTCCTTCTTCTTATTAAAAATTTAATGACAGATGACATCTAGGTCCTCTAATCTGTGTAGTATAAGATACAAAAATTCCTAGATAAATGAGCATCCATAGTCTGACAATTAATTGGTATTTACTGAGTTGTCATACAAGATGATTTTTTTGAAGTTAGCTATGCGATTCTAGCTTTCTTGTAGATTCCAATTAAGATTTAAAAACAGCATTTTTTAATACTATTTATTTAATTTTATTTTACCTATAACTATTCTCTGCTCCTTCAGTAATTAGTATTTAAAATTTTATTTGAGTGGCTTCACCCATTGAAAAGGTGTGAGCTGTCGAACACCGGTCGTTTTTATGGCCCACCCCGTATAATGAATAATAAAGTATCAATTCTGAATAGCTGCAAGTATGCTACAATACCAGCGTACATATATCAAACAAGTAGAGACACTTACGCCCGTATTCATAGTCGTTCGCCAGCGAATCGCCGGCGACTCGCCAGAGTTTCGTTATGAATAGTATGTTGGCGGCACTGTACGTCTGTGTCAAATTCGAGGTTAGCAGGTTAGATTTTGTGTCAGTTTCTGTCAAAACTGACTGAAAACCTAACCTGATCACCTCGAATTTGACATAGACGTACAGTGCCGCCAACATGCTATTCATAACGAAACTCCGGCGGGTCGCCGGCGATCCGCTGGCGAACGACTATGAATACGGGTGTTACTGTCGGTTCCTTTCATGTCAAAATATCTATTTGGATGACCTTGAACGGCTCCTGGGGGGGGGGGGGGTACTTTCCGATAGTACTAACAGATGGCGTCACTACTTTGGCACATATATAGCCCATATATTTACATATAGTAGCGACAACGATTGATGTTGCCGCTGGGGCAAAATCACGTTGGTATCCCTTAAGCCCCTAGCATATTTAAAAAATCGCCTAGGAAGTTGCATAATTAAATTAAAATGTGACATTGACAGTTGTCGTGTTTTTATTCATTTTTCTCATCGAGGCTAATTTGAAGTCGAGGACGTGGAAATGCCAGGGTGTTGTGTCGATAAGTGTAAAAATAGTGGCAGAAAAGGATTTCAGGTATTCAGATCTGTTATTTTTTCACTGTTTACACTGAAATTTACCGTTTAGTAACTTTTTGTATTTTCATGTTTGCATCAGGTTTGCCCCATGATGTCGCTACTATTTGTAATAGAGGGGCTATAGGCACATATGATTGGTAGCAGAGTCGAGTCATTGGTGCAACCCATTGTGATTGGTTGATCCACAAACCATGGAGTACTTGAATTTTAAAAATAATATAACAATCACATTACATTTAAATTTGACATAAGCTATTCGAATGCCTTATTTCATGTTATTTTCACATGACTTTTGACTTTAATTTAAAATTGTTCAACGTATACATATAACTAGTGACAAATAACTTATTCCTAAGCTAAGAGAACATCCCCCTTGATCGGCAATCTCTTAGTCTCCATAGAATGGATGGACCAAACAAGGATTTTTATTATATTCATTTCCAAAATGGAAGGTAAAGAAGAATGGTTGGAAAATTTTGAAACCAAATATTGAATTCGCATTACTTACGACGTTTGTGAAACTGGTTTCGTACAGGATCAATGCCTATGTCAAACATAAGAAATTCACATTTTTAGACGCATTTCAAAATCTCACAATGAAAAATTACATGAAACCTAGCAGACCGGTATTGTGAATTAACATAACGTATAACAAAGAAATTCGTACAACTTTTTATATTATTTCATGTAGTGCTAACTAAAGATGGAACATGATCCATAAAAGTGCTAAAGTAGAAACACCAAGAACAAGCAAAAGTGAAATTGGGAAACCACTATGTGCCTTTAATTATCATTGAACTAAACGAATTTGATTCATATTTCCAGTCTATCAACTGACCTAACTTTACTAGTTTAATGCATTATTTAAGAATTACGCAGGTTCCTAATTTATTGGTAAAATGTTAATTTTAAAGATTTTTCCATGTTATTTCATGTGATGCGGATTAAACATGAAACGTGAACCATAAAAGTGCTAGAGTGCAGATATAAAACGAGCAAAAGTGATATTGGAAAAATACAATGCTCCTTTAATTATTATTGGACTGAATGAATCTGATTTCCAACCAACCAGTTAACTTTACTTTAGTGCATTAGTTAAGAATTATATATTCATTGGTGAATTCCTAACTTTTAAGAGTAATGGTATAATTGTTGTAAAAAAGTATTTGGTTTTGCCTTTTTTACACAATCCTTTTTGCACCTTTAATATCTTTCCTTTCCTCTGTTAATTATTTTGTTGGTAGATAAAATATCCAATAGATACCTGCACAGTACCAATATTAAAGTGCCAATACATTTTAACAACATAACTTTCTCGTCTTTCAGTATGAGTTGAAGTTCCCTTCATATCAATTTCAACTTGTAAATTGGTATAGGTACTGATGCAATACTCCAAATTTAAGGTTGGCATTACACGGAGTCACGTAAATAACGAGTACATCATTAAAGTTCCAATAATTCTGAAGGAAGTGTAACCGGAATCTTGCTAGAAACTTAAACTGACAATTACATTTTTTGCTAACCTTTGCCGTTTGACATATTGACATTTGTGTTTGAAATATTAGCTCACCATGTTAAATATACATCTCTAATGTAAAATCAAGTGGTTTTGATTTGTGGATCCACATGTCTCAGCTCTTTCTTATTATATACAGGGACTCTAGCTCTCTGACTGGTACCAGAGCCAGTAGATATAGAGAGTACCGGCACGTCCGCCATGTTTGTTCCTTTGTCATATGCGTCACTTTGAGGTTTTGTAACACAATTCCGTCATCGTGACATTTATTGGAAATCCGAAATTTTACTTAAAATGGGCAAGACTGTAAGTCTATGTCAAATTCGAGGTTAGTAGGTTAGGTTTTGTTTGTTATTTGACACAAACTGATGGAAAACATAACCTGATAACCTCGAATTTGACATAGACTTACAGTCTTGCCAATTTCAAGTAAAAATTTAGACATAACTCAATCAGTCATTGCTGATGGGAACAAAAATGGCGGCGATGGCGGCATTTTCACGGATCAAAGAATGGCGGTACTCTCTATATCTACTGGCTCTGACTGGTACTAAGGTCACTATATCAATAAGGTACCGCCATTAGTGATTTTTTATATCTATCCTTGTCGCACAATTTTCTCCAACTGGGGATAAAAACACATAACCTAACAGATTCCTCACTTTACAAGTGCCATTACACCAAAAAGAAAATCCCCAAAAACTAGTGTCTTCCCTATTGCACTTGGGAAATTTGTATTTGTTATCCTTATCTCACAATTTTCTCACATTCTCACGCGAGGAATGGAATGGCGATACCTTATTGATATAGTGACCTTAACTGGTACAATTTTGTGCTGCCATCTGATAGTCAAGTTTAGAAATACCCTTCGAGTTACTGTCCCAGGCACTCTAGACAGGTTTCAACATTTGGTATGAGTGTCTCTACTTGTTAGGTGTATGTACGCTGATAATACTCGAGCGAAGTGTTGCGTTGTTTCAAATAGCAAATGAAATCATCTGCGTCTCCCATCTGAACGATGCACTCGGTGAAGCGCGACTGCATATAAAATTATAATATAACAAATAAAGTTACATCTTATAAAATATTTTTGTACAAAGGCTATGTACACGCATGAACTTTAACTGTAAACCCTTCAGGTAGCATATATTAAAAATAAAAATTATCGAAAAGATATGCCTCTTCTTTTCATGATATACTCTTGAAATTAGATTCTTGAAAATAACGGGCAGCCTACTTTAATAAGTGAGGCGCATATTCCTAGCAGTTACTGCTCTTCGTAATTACATAGCTGAACTTGGAATAATACTACTCCAGGATAATTATAATCCACCTGCAGAGCTATGATCATTGAGACTATCTGTTATCTTTACTAATTGAAATAGATTATGAGCACTTACACATTACACCTTGAACAGCAATGAACCCCTGCTATCTCTGTTTACCCGTTGACGACTGTTTGCATATTGAAGTGGATGTGATACTAAAGGCGTGATTTTAGTATACGTGTTGATTACAAAATCGATAAGGATATTTTGATTTCAGTGTACGTGATTATTAAGAGCGTATGTGTATATCAAAGCAGTGTAGCTGAAAACGTTATATATTTTAAACATGGACAATTATATTGGCAACCTAAACGGCTTTCTACAGACAAAAGAGGCAAAGTATACAACGATTACCACAATAAAAATATCTTTTTGAATTGATGAGTCGTTATAATAGAATATTTAATTGCAAATAGTCATAAGTGCCGTTCTTTGAACTAAAAAATGTTTACCGCTTCAGCGCTTTTAATGAAGATATTGAATGTCAGAATAATGGAAATGGCGCAATGCCGCTCTTGTTAAATATTTGCTCCTTTCGAATTTACACAGAATAGCAATTCCTGCGACCTATTTATACACAATTGAAGGTTTTTTATGTCCTATGTCTATTTCTAGTGAATCGCCGCATACTTTTTTTAGTCAAGTTTCTTTAACTATTATAAATAAATAATCGGTACACTGGTAGTTATAGAGTGGGAATTGTTAAATTAAATTGTACAGAACCCCCGTTCTTAATGTTGAACGTTGAACGTAACAACATAACTATTATACTACATAATACTATACGTTAGTAAACCCTCTTGTTGTTTTAAATTGTAAATGCTTTTCTGGAATCCATACCAGGAGGTATTGATAAGTTATTAACTTAGCACAGGAAAGTTACTGAATCTCAGAAGTAATTTCAATTTATTCAATATAATCCCCGTTTAACCTTATACAATTAGTACAAGGATGACAAAGTAATTTAAGATTATTAAGAAAATTCAGTTTTAGTACACTCCGCTCTTTCACACTTACAGAGCCGGATTAAGGGTATGTGAGGCCCAGGGCTAAATTTTTTAGAGGCCCCATTCCCATTTATGCAACGGGTACAAAGGGATCTAAATGATTAGAAACCGCACTAGATTATAACCTTCGAATCTTTTCGAGGCCCCCCAATTACGGTGGCCCGGGGCTGCAGCCCCCTTAGCCCCCCCTTTAATCCGGCTCTGCACACTTACAATATGACCCAAAAACTGAATCCTCAAAAGTAGCTTCAAATTGATTTCAATTTTGTCACTTGCAGTTGCTTTTGGTTAGCTTTCAAGCATTTTGAGATCCACTCGGCATGTTACTATGAAGTACACGTTCATACGAATGTTTAAATTGTTTCCTATTCACTTCGACGATCCTCTAAAATTATTTTCTGTCCAGCATCGATAATTTATTTAGAAATGGTTCTCCCATATGGTGTATCTCTGACAGCCATTCTTCTCCTCTCAAAATTCTCCACCATATTTTATAGCGAAGCAGATACTACATGAATTCTTCAGCGAACAGATTTTTCATAAATTTTCCTGCGGAACAATTGTGTCAAAAAAACCTACTATATTAGCAACCGCTACTCAATTTTATTGAATTTAAAATTTCCCACTACCATACTCCATAATAAAAAATGCAGAAAGGTAGTTGGTTCAACTGTTTGCTGTCAAACCATGTACATACAACTATTTGTCAGCAACTGAACTTTTTATAATAATAATAATAATAAAGTGTCTTTACTGACATAAATATGAAAAAGAAAGTTTTATACATCTAATTAATAGTCACGTTTACTTTGGTACATAAGAACCGTTCTAGACTATTTAATTCAGTACACACAAAGCATAAACCGGACTCGGTAGCCCAGTAGTTAAGAATTTTGACTACTGATCTAAAAGTCGAGAGTTCGATTCCCGGTCTCGGTGAGGTTTTGAAAAATTAAAAAGTCAAATGAAAATCTCTACAGAATGCCATCATTTCGAAGTGATGTAAAGCCGTGGCTCCCATGTTACTACGATCTATACTATCTATAGCATATAAAAGATCCTTGGCTAGGGTTGGCTCCTTTGTCTCGGCAAAATTCTGTGTATAGCCTGTTCAGTAAATATAAAAACACAAAGTAGCCTTTGATTCCTAAATTTCCTGAGTGTACTTCCAAAAATTCATCTTTGCCTAGGGATGTACTACAAAAAAATCTACTAAAACAAATAGGTTAAGGGTGTGGTATTTACTTCCCCTATGTTATAAATGTTATAAATAACTACTAAAGTATATTATACAAACACTGTGTTGAATATTATTGACGTAGCGTTTATTAATAGGTATTTTTATTTCTAGAAAAATATCTACTTTGACACTGACAATTAGAAATATTGACACTGACAATTAGAAATATTAATTGTCATTTTTAAATTCAAATCTGCCTGTAAACAGGTGTGGAAGCCTTTCCAAAACAAAATACAGAATCGCCAACACAAAAATTATATGCACGTGCCAACTTAAAAAAATTAAATATTGTGTGTTTAGTGAATGCTCTATAGGAGTTCGACCATATAGGTACAGAAGTCGGTGTCTAAGGTACCTGGTACTTTGCATGCCTAGACATTCTCCATAACAAATAAACAACAAACAAGGCATAAGATAATGTTATCTCTACCTCCATATTTACACGTGTTTGGTAATGGTTCAAAACTTTCAGTTGAATACATTGGCAATATACTGATGGGGCTAAAATTGTATATAATAGCAATGACATAACATGGACCATAAAATAACACGTATTGCTTGAGTAAGAAAGAGATAAACATAGTAGCAAATATTCGAGTAGGCTTGACGCTCATTATAATTATGACATATGTCAACTGAACATGGCTACTACAATAATTTTTTGTATGGTCATCTAGTTCTTACTTAAGCATTCTATTTTGTTGTTCATGTTATCTCATTGCTGTTATATACAGTGAATTTATTTTAATGCGCAATGTGGTATTCCCGTTTCCATGAGGACTTGATTTTTTTCTATTGGTTTCTAAGAGTACGCCACACAATGTGTAAATGCGTTTATTTTAAAATATAATATATCAACCGTAATTTTATTGAAAAAGAAGCATAAGAAAGAACACCAGGGCATGTAGTAACCCGCATACTTGCTGTTAACTGAAGTCTTTATACCATTTGATCAACAGAATTCTTTCCTCCATTCTTTCCTATATTATGTTTTTATATAACCAATAACGTTTCCATATTGCATTTTAAAATAAACGCATTTACACATTGCGCGTTATAATAAACTCGCTGTATAATTATAGCCCTATCCGTAAACTAACGTAACAACTAAAATATGACATAACAAATGCAACATCCTGCAATAGTTCAAATAATTTATTAAAATTTTGGGTAACTAAAAAACTTCTCTCAGCTATAGTATGAGTTGGTGCAGCAGTGGTCCTCCAATCTTCTAAGCATAGATTAAATAGTGTAGTTTATATCATTTGGAGCCAAAGCATTAACATCATAAACGTTGGATTCAAGAGAGGGACAGTTCGCCGAACTTGGCCACAACGCCGAATGACCACCAACAGCGCATCACCATTAAATAAAATTAGCGTTAACTGTTTATATGATGAAAAGGTTTCCACATACCGAAATTGGATGAATGCCATCGTAAACTTAAAAATGTGTTTCTTATATAAAAGCTACAAATCTACCAAAAATAAATACATTTTTTGTGTTAGAGCTAGATAATAAAGCCTATTGAATAGATGATTACTTTTACGTATTTTATTGATTATTCTACACAATAATGAACGAACCAATGAAAATTGTTCAATTGGTCAGAAACTGCCAATCAAAATTGACTATCCTTGAAAACATCTAATGTCACAGCGTTTTCGGTCTCGCGGAATTTTTAACGCAGTTTTGGTTTCGATAAATTTAAACGCAATAATTTGCATGTGAACAAAAAAAATCTCAACAAATTTTCACCTTTTGTGGTATTACCCTTGACAATTCACCTCGCTCATATTTCAAACAATGGGAAATTTTAAATACTATATTAGTTGCCAATTATATGTGAAGATACTTGAATTTGCACTAGGGCTGATTTCCACTAGAATTTTGGACGTAGCTGCTTTTTGTTGTTAAATATCGAATATAATTCTTAATAATTCTGCATTGTAACTTCAAAAATGTTGCAGTTCGGTAAATTGTCAAGCTGAATACAATTCGTATAATAGTTATTTACTATACAAGTGGGATAACAGCATCATTAATATACGTGTGTGTAAGTTACAAACGAGTGGGTAGCACGAGTTATGTAACACACAAGTATATTAATGATGCATTATCACACATGTATTGTACAAAATTTTATCTACGACTGCCTAAAATTGAGAAAAGTGCATTAAGAGAAATGTCAGATCTGTCATTTTCAAAAATATTTTAGTAGGCAAATATCATTATGTCATTCATTTGACACTATTTCAGTTACGTAATGAAGTCATTACACAACTCAGTTGCGTAATGAAACCATTACATAACTGACTGGTGTAATGAGCTTCATTACCTAACTGAAATAGTGTCAAATGAGTGACGTAATGCGTTTTTTTTATTACACTGGAGTAGATAAAGCATATTTCCGATACGGACACTTGACCTTCCGTTTCGTGCCTAAACTTTTCTTTCGTGTCTTATATGCCTAATAAAACACGCGTATAGGAAATAACTGTTTTTATAATTATTTAAATTCACTATATATTTTTCATAGATTTGGACGGTGTGCATTCATCGTATTTAATGGTTTTGTTTTCAAAAATAACAGTTTTAACTACATACAATAATTTACAAAATCATATACATAATAATCAATTATAATATGCCTTTATTAATGAAATACATGCATCAACTCAGAAACAAAATAAATATTTTTTTTTTATAAAAAAATAAATATTAAGAATAAATTCAGCTGCAGAATGAAAATTCTGCAAGCTGTGCTACCATTTAATCTTTTATTTCTATTTAAATTTCTAAATCCAGCTCTACATTTTTCCGTTCATATTCAAATTAAGTTAAAATTCTGTACTTAAGGAAAAATTTACAGAAGTTGCGATTTACCAACCTTCGTTATGCATTGAAAATTAATTTTGTTAATTTTCAAATCTGGCTTAAAATTTCCAAAATCTGAAAAAATTACATGGGATAGAAATAAAAAAAGTTTTACAATTGTTCACATCTGCATTATTATTGTTTATTATATGCCACGCGACACGTTACTGCGAAGTTCTACTGCATAGCAGATCATTAATAAATAATACGTACTACAGTTTTAAACCTTTTCAGCATCTTGTAATGTTGAATTTGATATTACATTCAACATTTTTTATACAACCTTAGAAGATGTATTGCTTATATGAATCATTCTTATTATTACATTTATTAGCTGTTTTAAAGGAGTGCTGAGAATTACAAGCCATCCGATCGGCGGCTCCACATATTATTGTTCATAGTTTATTTTGTTTACCCATGAAACGTGCTTTAATAGCAAATATAAGAACTGGAGCGAAGATGCTTATATTAGGAGGAGCAGGGCAGTGTGAAAGAAGGATTATATGTGAATAGACCTTTGAGTTGTTTAGTCGATATGTATCTTTAGTTTTGTGTTAATTGTTCAATAAATATATTTTAAAAGGATTTGTTGATTGGGGAGCTTTTACATTGTAAGTAAGTAAATAAGTAAGTAATCTTTATTGATAACAACAAAATAATAATAAATTAAAAATGTAATAGCTTGCACATAAGTACATAGTACTTGCGTGTGCAAGTGTTGTAATATCTTAAGTACAGTTACAAATGAAAAATATTTGACTACTCACCAAACTAGTTTTTTTTGTTATAATTTAAATTTTAGGTAATCTACGAATATTTTGTTCTCAGAACACATACACGTAACCAATATGAATGTGAATATATGTAATTAATAAGTATTAACTAAGCAATTTTAATATGACACTTTTGTTAAATCTTAAGAAATACTTTTGGAAAAATTCCAGTGGAAAAAATTAATTTAAACAGACTAGTAAGAGGAGGGGAAATAGTTTTGCAAATTGCTTTTAGGGTAGTGGAAGAGATGCAATCATGCCCAGGCACAGTATCATTTTTCAGTTCATTAATATACTGCTCAATTTCACGGTTTTGAACTGGATACAGATAAAGGGTTTTACTTACAGTTGGAATGTCGTTGTCCAGATTAATGTCAGGGCAAGGTGCAGTTCTTTTTATTTCATTAACTAAATTTCTACCCACAGTTGAAAAATGTTCTAATAGTACATCAGCAGATTTCTTATACGTACTAGTTAAATTACCATTTTTGGAGTAATTATCTCAGGGCCTTTTTTCATTGTCATTAATTTCGGATATAATTCGCCATGTATCTTTGATATTATTTTTCGCATGATAAAGTTTATTTTTATGAAAATTTAGTTTGGTTTTCTTCAATAATGCCGTAAGTAAATTTCTCTTTCGTCGGTAAAGTTCTTTTAGTTGAAGATTTTGAGGATTTTTTTAACTTTTCTGCTTAGTAAATCCCTGTCTCTGATAGAAATTATTAGGCCCGTAGTAATCCAGGGCTTTATTTTTTTTAGCTTAGCATTAATTTTGTTAATGGTAGTGGAGGAATCAATATTAAATTTAATTATATCAACAAGCTGTTTTGGTAATTTATACTTCTCTTTAAAAAAACAGGATTTGACTTTGCAACATTGTTTTTCTTAACCTTCGAACTACAGGACAATGGTCAGTTATATCGCAACTAATTATTGCTGAATAGTATGTAAACGATTGATCTAAATTTTTAGGAGCTCTAACAAATATGTGGTCAATGCAGCTACTTGTTGCACCAGACACTCTAGTAGATTTATTAATAACATAAGTATAGCCACTTTCAGCTAGAATATTCAAATATCTGTTCTCTGTGAGCATCCCAACTGTAACCCCACCAATGTCAATATTTATATCTCTCAATAAAATATTTACATAATTTGGACAATCTAGTTCGACAATATTTTGGAGATCGTGGAGGAAGGTGTAGACGTTAGTGGATGGTAGCCTGTATACACAAATTACACGATACGAAATATTAGTTTTTTCAAATATTAATTCAAGAAAAGTATTTTCAGATTCCGAGATAGTTTTAACAGATTTCATATTTAATACCTGGTTTGATAATACTATAAGCCCATCATTTTGGTTGAATTTTATCATTGGTATAGTGGTAGGAATAATTATCCAAATTTATCTTAAAGCCTTCTGGGAGTTACCACGTCTCTGAAAGAACAATAAAGTCATACACAGTTTTCACATAATCTAAAAGGATTAATAATTCATCAATATTTCTCTTAGCCCTTCTGATATTTATATGGAATACATTTAACAATACTGCATTGTTGTCTTGTTTAGATTCAAAGTCTTTGTAAACATCAATATATTCGCACTCAACTGTTTCAAAATTATGATAATTATCTAATATATCTAAATGATTAACCACATTCATAAAGTAGGTGTCTGTATTCCGAAGAGCAACTTAATTAATTACAGGAGTAAGGAATGATTACTATTTATAAATTAAAATACAATTTTTGTAATGATAGAAAAAGGAAAGTAAACAAATTAGCTAATACTTTGATAGTACCAACACAGCAGATGCGCAGCGATTAGACTCTTGCTATCTCGTCTAGTTCTCTAAGCGTAGAGACCTTGTGTACGGTGTTATTGCTTTTGAAGAAGATACTCCCATCACGTGTCCACACGTTGCTGGATTTATAAATATTTATCGCTTTATGCAGCACTTGATACCTAATTTTGGTTAAATCTTCATGGATTGTTATTCCAGAACCTTTTAGATTTTTTCTGAGGTTTAGCACTTCCTTCATAGTTTTATAGGATAAAAACTTCAGAATTATTGCACGAGGTTTTCCATTATTATTAGAGGTCGGAAGTCGATGGCATCGGTCAATATCAGCAGCATGAAGTTGTAGGCCCATTTTTGTATTAAATATTTGCAGTAGGACGACTTCGGTGTTTTCACTTGGTTCCTCCACGACGCCAAATACTCGTAGATTGTTTCGACGCGTGTATTGCTCTAATGCGTCATTTTTAGCAGCTTGAACTTCTAGTAGTTTATTTTTTTGCTCTAGATCCTTTTTTACACCAACCAAGTCATTCTTCAGATTACTGATGGTTTCCTCTACACTCTTCGCCACAGTTTTAGATATATTTTCACAGAGAATTTTTAATATAGCTTCTGAGGTTAAAATTTTCTCTATTACGCGTTGCACCAGGTCTTCATCTGCTTTACTGCGGGTTGTTATACCCTCCATTTTTGACATTCTGATTTAAGTTTGGTAGGGTTATTTTAACAAGATAGCCGAATTAAATATAAAAGCAGAGGTTTTAATGCGCACTGCTGAATTAAGCACATCTATTCACTACAAGCGCACATGACGGAAAACTATAAACTAAGTAACTTTGCACTTTCCCTACATATGCATATGTAAATGTATTTATATTTTTAATGTTCTTATCATTTTTTTCTACTACAATCGCGCATTAAGTTTTACTACAAACAGCTGATACTTACATTAAAACCCTGCCAGTGGCGACTACCATTTTGCGAACAAATGCAGCGCGGCAATGACCTTAACCCACGTAATATTATTCCTGTTAGAGTAAAATACAATCCGACACGCTATTTACTATTTACTTACAAATTTACAATTTCACAAAGGGTCAGAATAAAAAAAATCACATTTTCCTCATTTAAAAATTGAGAAAATTACCGCATCCAGAACTCTCTTAACCGCAACCCTCAAATCTACCTGAGCCGTAAAATTCCCACATCCCGAATTTTCTTAAAAATACAATCGACCAGTAGAAGATCTCCAAACAATAAATTTCACACAAATATTGATTTTAAGGTTATTCTTATAACTCTAACGTTTTCCTCATTTTGTATCCCCCAAATGCAACTGGACCACAAAACTCCCACATCCCGAATATTGATCCGTAGAAAGTCTCCAAACAGCGAATTTTACACAAATATTGATTTTAATGTTTTTCTTATAATTATATCGTTTTCCCCATTTGCAACACCAAAATCCACCTGGGCCGCAAAATTCCCACATGTTGAATTCTTTTAAAAACTACAATTGACCAGTAGAAAATCTCCAAACAGCGAAATTTACACAAATATTGATTTTAATTTTTTTATGATAATTATAACGTTTTCTCCACTTTGCAGCCCCCAAATCCACATGGTTCGCAAAATTCCCACATCTCGAACTCTCTTAAAATATATAATTGACTAGTAGAAAATCTTCAGCGAATTTCACACAAATATTGATTTTAAGATTTTTCTGATAATTATAACGTTTTCCCCATTTTGCTACCCCCAAATCTACCTGGGTCGCCAAAATCCCACATCCCGTGTTCTTTTAAAAAATACAACCCATATAAAGTCACCAATACACCGAATTTCACTCAAATATTGATTTTAAGGTTTTTCTGATAGTTATAACGTTTTTCCCATTTTGCAACCCCCAAATCAACATTTTTTAAAAAAATACTATTGATCAATAGGAGGTCTCCAAACAGAAAATTTCCCACAAATGTTAATTTTTAAGTTTCTCTGATAATTATAACTGTTTTCCCCATTTCGCAACCCCCAAATCGAACTGTGCTGCAAAATTCCCACATCCCAAATTTTCTTAAAAAATACAATCTAACAGTAGAAAGTCTCCAAATAGCGAATTTTACACAAATGTTGATTTTCAAGTTTTTCTGATAGTTATAACGTTTTTCCCATTTTGCAACCCCCAAATCAACATTTGTCGCATAATTCCTACAGGCGAAATTTTCTTAAAATATACAATTGACCAATAGGAACTCTCCAAACAGAGCATTTCCCACAAATGTTAATTTTCATGTTCTTCTGGTAGTTATAACGGTTTTCCCCATTTTGCAATCCCCAAATCCACGTGGTCTCCAAAATTCCCACATCCCGAATTTTCTTAAAAACTACAATCGAACAGTAGAAAGTCTCCAAACAGCGAATTTTACGCAAATATTAATTTTAAGGTTTTTCTAATAATTATAACGGTTTCATTATTTTGCAACCCTTAAATCTAACTGGGCTGCAAAATTCGCACATCCCGAATTCTCTTAAAACATTAAATTGACCAGTAAAAAGTCTCCAAACAACGCATAACAGCGAATTTCACACAAACATTAATTTTAAGGTTTCTCTGATAATTATAACGTTTTCCCCATTTTGCAACCCCCAAATCTACCTGGGCCGCAAAATTCGCACATCCCAAACTTTCTTAAAAAATACAGTCGAACAGTAGAAAGTGTCCAAATAGCGAATTTTACACAAATATCTATTTTAAGGTGTTTCTGATAATTATAACGGTTATTCCCAAATCTACCTGGGCCACAAAACTCGCACATCCCCAATTCTCTTAAAACATAAAATCGACCAGTAGAAGGTCTCCAAACAGCGCATAACAACGAATTTCAAGCAAATATTAATTTTAAGGTTTTTCCTATAATTATAACGATTTTCCCATTTTGCAACCCCCAAATCCACCTGCGCCGCAAAATTCCCACATCCCGAAATCGTTCAGTAGAAAGTCTCCAAACAGCTCATTTCACACAAATATTAATTTTAAAATATTTCTGATAATTATAACGTTTTCCCCATTTTGCAACCCCTGCACCTGGGCTGCAAAATTCCCACATCCCGAATATTCTTTTAAAATACAATTGACCGGTAAAAAGCCTCCAAACAGCAAATTTCACAAAAATATTAATATCGACCACTAGAAATCTCCAAACAGCGCATTTCACACAAATATTAGTTTTACAATTTTTCTGATAATTATAACGGTTTCCCCATTTTGCAACCCCTAAATCAATGTAAGCTGCAAATTTCTTAAAAACCCACAGATTCATCCACGTACTGCCAAAAACAAAATTCGAAATTTTTTTCTTTCCCCCTGTTTATGCGAACATCCAATTTGCTACAAATGCACCTCAGCTTTCTACTTCTGTAACTTCGCCTCCGTGCATTACAGACCCCATAAACCAGCCAGTACCATGAGCATTGGTTCATCCTCTTCCAACTAGCCCGAAATCACATTTGGATCTTTCAAAAAGTATGCGATGTAACAGCATCGAACGCTTTCGTTTCGATAAAATTGTTTTAACCCCCGTATTTTCGCCCGCTCGAAGCTTACATTTCACAACCTCTTCAGAATTTTTGCCCTTGACGAGATCTTCAAAATGACATCAACAGTATTCACCAGCAATACGCACAACTTGCGGAAATTCGCGAAAACTGCGCATTTTCCAAGCTTCAGACAAATCGCTAAAAGAGCACCGTACTAGCGTCACATCTACAATTCGTTAAACATTTTCAATGTTAAAACAAACATTAGCTATTTTGACCACTGCGTAACAGATTATTTATTCCTGGTAGAAAATAGGAAGGAGTTAATTTGAGGTCTCGGAGTAAGCCATTATACGATTTTGCAAAACTGTAAGATATAACGTTTTCCAAATTCAAAGTAATGCGCAATACCGACATTGCTTCTAAAGCTCAACTTAAAATTTTATACATATGTGCGGAATTATATCTAATTATACAAATAGGTGGAGTTTTGTACAAAATAATTTATGATAGAGATATGCACAATGTAATGATCTCCCATTGAACGTAGAGTTCTTGTAATGAAATTTCAGTATCGCATGATTAAACTGTTATGAAGCAGCGTTGACAATTATTTTTAATATTATGACGCGGATATTGAAAAAACTTTTTTTTGTTTTAAATGTCAGTATTCGGCCTACTAAATGTTATAAATGGCCTCCTATTTTTGCGTAGTGAGGCGGAAAGGCAGATAGGAAGCCATGATTCAAATTGGATTATCACAATTTGTAGGTCACATACTGGCATTCAAAACAAAAAAGTGTTTTTTTCAATGTCACAGTTACGAACTGTCTAGCGATTTACAAACACCTTGTATATCCGATATATTGTAGTAGTACCCTCGCTTAAAATGGGGTTTTAAGTAAAATATAAAATTTATAATTAGGGCAAGGAATACTACACTTTACGAAATAAAAGTTTCAATTGAGAATTGCCTGCCAAACTCAGGGCAAATGAAAAGAATGTAATAATATAATAACCAAAATTAAATGATTTATTGCTCTTTCCTTATTTTATTTATTTGCAATAAATTAGGGCTTAGCTCCGGTGAACATGAAACAATTCTTAACTCAGGGGTCGGTCGGTTCAGAAAATCAAAAAGTAAAATTTTGTATGACAAATAATTTGTTGTATGTCAAATAATTGGTTGTATGACAATTACTTTCTGATATTAGGGCAAATGTACTGTTCCCAACTGAGAGTTAAATAACCTCTAAATTTAGTGCAGTAAACAAGATGATCCGTCAGTACAAAAATAAAGTAAAATTTAATTTTAAACACCAAAATGGCAAGAATGCATCAGGTAAGTACGATTAATTCTGTGAAGTAGCAACGGCTAACCTCCTCGTTTTGTTTCTAGTGTGAGTTAACCCACGCGTGATTCGCTTTTGTTCAATTTCTGGCAAAAACTGCAATTGCCGCCTCAATTCGCACTTTTTAGAGACGCTTGCTAATATATTCGAATCTCGATGTATCTGGGACTCTAGAAACAGGTTGAACTTCTCGAGAAAGGTCTATTCTTGACGAACCCTAGTTTATACAAGGCTGCTGCTCCTAGTTTTTATGGAATTCTACCTTTTTTGAACAGGTCACGGCAAATACTCGTTTGGAAATGGCTTTCTGGGTCTAATTCTTCTACCCACGGATATCTGTAGACCTTCTCTCCATAAAGCACAGATCTGCCATCCGATGTCTGGAACTACCCCAAAATCTTCACGGACGTAAGCTCGCACTCAACAACGCACCAGGTGGAAAGTTGCTGGCTTAATTTCACTATCTTGGGAGCTCCTACACTTGGGAAAATTACACCCACAGATGCGCGGCAACTTGGTGAATAGCTTTACACAAAGCTGGCATTACAAATGATTTTTATTCACAATTTAATACAATAAATGTGGAGCTCAATTTGATCCCAACATGAAAAATTTAAGCTTGTTTGATTCCTTATCACAATTGACTGTCTCGTAACTAAGCCACTAGATTTACAATTGTTTAAAAAAAATAAGTTTGATTACATGTTTAAACTTATGGACTACAGTTGTGATGTCATATCTTTGCATGTTCACCAAATTTTCCTTTTCTTGGGATAAATGTCACACTTAGCTCATTCAATTTCTGTACTTAACAAATCATTTTATTTACATTATGTTTGACGTTGCTAAGCTAAAATCCGTCAGTTACAAATTAAATTACATTAGCATTTCCGAACATTTATCATATCTGATGAAACTCGGAACGTAACCCTTCTGAAACATGCCTGATCTCATGCTAACTTTGATCCCTTAAATTATTAGTTACTGCTGCTCACATCAAGTGCATTTAATAATGTAAAATACTAATTATCTTGCAATAAATAAAATATTCAATTATGTTCAATTACAATATATCTGAATGAGAATAGATAAACACCCAGCATTCTTTGGCTTAATGTGCCTTGCACCTTGCGAACTCAAACAAGAATCCACACAATAGCCATGCTCTTTGGTGGCTCGTGTTGTTTGAGTACCTTGAGAACAAATATACTGAAATTCAATTTTAGCTGGAATAATTCGAGTAACCGCGAAAGCCTCAAACAATATATAACAGTTTCAAATGGTTTTTAGCATTCTTTCAATCGGTCTATTAATATAAATGAAGAAAATTTGTTAATTTTTGCTTGAATATTACCAGGGGTACTATCGTGATTGAGGTATTATTGTGCAATTAAGTCCCCAAAATTGCTAAAATCAAGAGTAGTGTGGGTACAATTTGATTGTGTGGTTAAATTCAATAATACTCGAAACTGGGCCAGATCTAAGAAATGTAAGAAGAAAATGCAGGAAACCTGTTTCCGCATGGAAAAATATTTGCTGGTTTGTGACGCAGTTGAAATTAATAGAAATGACAATTCAAATAATTCTCAAATTACAGATTACTCAGCGACGAAGTTTGAGTCAGTGGTGTCACTAAAAATAAAAATAGTTACATCAAATCCTACAATTGATTAGTAAGTTTATAATATAAATAGATATTTAAAAAAAACAGTAATGGGGTTTACACGGAACTTCCCTTGCGCGAATTTGATCAATTTGCAAATTAAAAAATATATTCTGCTGGGATTTGAACTTCGGGCTCCCAGGCGGATATTTCGAGCTATTTTCTTGTTCGCCGCTAGGATAACTGAGCCACGATCGTGTTTGAATTGGACGAGTTTCTGATGCGTTATAAAGCACCATACTATTCTATCCCATTTTTGATGTTTGCCCTATATCTGGTAGGTTTCGTTTTCGCCAATGATAAAGCCTGAGGTATGTGCAAATTATTACTTGTATCTATTTCTCAGGTAAAGCAAAACTAAACAAAATTTTATTTTTAAAAGTGCTCATCCGGTATATATTTCTCTGAAATTTTCTCCGTTTCATGACAGGTAGACATATAATATGCATGCAAAATATTGTCTTTCGCCAGCAAATGGTTTCTGAGTTATACCGCCAACAGGCAGACATACAGATGGACGGAATTGAGAAAACCTGTTTTTCGTCATCTAGAGATTCTTAAGCATGGAGAGCTGAATAAATTTTGGATTCACCTTCCAAACAACACGAGCCACCAAAGAGCATGGCCATCGCCCGGGTTTTTGCTCGAGTTGACAAGGTGCAAGGCACATTAAGCCAGAGAATGCTGGGTGTTCATCTACAAATAGTACGCGGTCTAAGCCGAAATTCTATGTTAAGAAGAATAATTTGAGTAACCGCGAAAGCTTCAAACATTATTGAAATAGTCTGCTCAGCGATTTTTCTAGATGTTGCACAGGCTTTAGATAAAGTATGGCACCAGGGGTTAAACCACAAATTAGAAAGAAACATCGCTAAACAATTTGCTGAACTGCTAAAGTCTTATAATCTTCGAATAAACTCTTTAAGACTAAGCCAGAAGACGAATACTTCGACTTATACGAAATTACGGAGGAGCACCATAAGGCAGTGTTTTGGGACCAATACATCAATGACATCCCAATAACCAACGAGGCAAAGATAGCTACTGTCGCAGACGACAAGACAATATTAGCGGTCGCAGAAAGTATCGAAGAAACAGCAACCCATAAACGCGGTAGATAGATAAACAAATCAATAGAGAATAAAGGTAAACGAAAGAAAACCAGTTTATCACCTTCACAAATAAAAAAGATGGCGTAATTTCATTATTAGAGCAGACAACTTTCGCTCTATCTTTTTACTTTTTAAACCTGTCTTTACGTTTTTGTGATGGTTAGAGTTAAAATGTAGGTAGTCTACCTACTAGTGTTGATTTTCTTACGGCATGCTGATGTTTCAAAGTATGTATTGTGGGCGTGATTAGTGTATCAAGGAAAAGTAACCTGTTGTTTTGCTCTGTTTCTAATGTGAATTTGCTGGCGATCTTTTAGTGTCAATATGTTCAAGAGATCTGTTGACCTTGTCAATATGATGAGGCCAAATTGTAAAAACATTATCAACATACATCCAAACTTTTGATTTGTTCGTATTTATGTAGGCATGTTGTTGTTTAAAGTTTCCAAAAAAATGTTACTAACAATGGGGAATAAGGAAGAACCCATTACCATTCTGAAATCTTGTTGGTGACAGTCATGGTAGGTATAATTGAAAGTATGTTGTTTTAACGCATATTGTTAAAAGCTTCATAATGGTAAGGTATCAATGTTTAATGTTGTTCCTGTGATCGATCTGTAGCCTATGTTTTATGATGTTGAGTGGTTTTTCTACTGGAACGTTAGTGAAGAGACTAATTACTTCGAAACCAAACATTAAGTGTTGTGTTTATGTTTGCTTCTTTAAGTTTTTCAACCTCCACATCCTAGAAAGGTGCAAACAGTCGCCATTAAGTAAGGAATTATTTTTGGTAAATATCAACCTTATAGATTTAAGTGTGGTTTGGCACGAAAATTCGCCAACCGAAGCAAATCGCTTTAATGGAAAGTTAAAAGAACTAACCTCGCAAGTAAATCTGAAATTACGAGAGAAAACAATTTCAAATTAGATATTCTGATTAAAATTGCAAATAAAATTACTTACTCAACCTAAATTTGGAGTCAAAGTCGGGTAAAGTTGGAAATGCCAAACTTTTAAAGCATGAACTTTTTAAACGCTGTTTCGGAATGTCTGGGCTTTGATTAAATTTAAGGGGCTCGGACGTCCAAATTAGCAGGAAATTTTTTATTGTTTGTATGCAGCAATTAAGGGCGAAGCGGTCGCTACGGCTGTTCATGTTTGAGATACGATTAAATGGAAGCTGGAAATTAAACTTTGTCTATTGACCTTTATAAACGGCTGATTATTTTACATTAAAATGTAAACGTAATTTGCTCACCTTGTCAAGCATCCCTGTTCATTCATGGCAAACAGCATTGTGTCGTCGTCCGCGGAGAGACAATTTTTATTAAAGTGCAGTGTGAACATGCACATTTAATGCAGTTAGTGCGCACAGAGGGTTGCTAAATTAGACTAAATGTAAACTAATAAAATATCCGGTGAGAGTTCATACGAAAACAAAGCGGTCTCTAATGGATGCAGCTTCGGTGAGATGGGAAGCTATTAGAAACTCAATTATGGCATACAAAGACGAACTATGAGAAAATAATAACGGCCTTCTACGTATACTCTTGTTTTGCAAACTCCCAACTTAGTTAAAAACTCATTTACTATTGATTGATATTGATGGGAACATGTAGCTACACAATTAGTCTGCCCCTATAGTTGAAATACGGGAAAGCTAAACTTTGGCTTGATAATGAAGCTTTGCAAAAGCTAACTAGTCACCAGGTTTTATTAAATATTTGATTGTAAATTTTTAATATTTTGCAGAGTCGATATTGCGTTGTGGAAAGATATAAATAAGTTAGAATCATTTCCGTAATGGACAAGTTAAGTTTTTTATTTAAATGTGTTAATGTAGCAGCTACCGTCGAGAACCAAGCAAACTTTATTGTGCGGTAATAGATAGATATTACAGCACTCTTTTTATATAAAAAATACGTTAAACCAGAATTTATTGATGAAGATAAAATATTGAACAATACACGTTTGCTTATGGCAACGAGACTCGTTTGATTGTCGCAATACTCGGCTCACCGCCTAGTTTTGGCAATCAAACTCTTTTTGTTAAGACGCTCATAATCAAACTTGCATAATTAATATCTAGAAAAGTTCCGTTTATGAAGAGCATGTTTATATTACCTAAGTATTTGCTGAACAGTCACTCGTATATTTCTTAATCGCTAGGGTTATCTACTCGCGAACTAATTTTGTGGAATATTTTTGCAAAATTTATTTAATATTCGCCAATGTTTTCCCATGGGTAAGTAGTTGATAAAGATACTATAATCCCGAAAAAAGTTTGATATAACCTGCTGACAAAGCAGTTCTTCTTCTTCTCCTTAATATAGGCTGAGAACCATCTTCAGCACCGGCCAGAGCAGGTGGCCACCCTAATTCCTAGAATTAAGCAATATTGCCCTTCTACGCGGATGACAACACTCACAACACTAAATCTCAATAGGTTATGGGACCAGTTCGCCTGTGAGTGTTAATAATCGTTAATCGTGAGGTGAACGACAATAGACTGATTTATTGCCTGATATTTTTAAGTCAAAGTCTGTATCTTAAAAGATGGAGCATCTTCCGGTAAGGATAGACAAAGAAATTGTGGCTTGAACTGCAGGATGAAACTGTGAATTGGACAATCAATTAAAAGCAACTTTTTATGATACCGACAGCAGACTACTACTAATATTTAGATTAGTGTTCAAAGTAATTCAGGGTTCAGTTTACACTTCAACACTTCCCCTTAAACTGAAATTTCTTCTCTAGATGCTAATCCCAGCAACTTCCTCAGTTTTACAAATCTGGGCTTGCTCAAGGGTTTTGTTAAAATGTCAGCTAGTTGATGTTCCCCTGCAATGTGTATTACTTCTAGAACACCCTCGGACACTTTCTCACGAATGAACATGTACCGTACATCTATATGCTTAGTCCGCTTTTGAAACTCCGGATTTCTCGCTAGTTTCACCGCACTGGCATTATCCATTTTTAAAATAGGCACAGGTTGAATGTCATGCGTAATTTCATTCAGAAGTCTGGAGAGCCACACTATTTCCTTTGCAGCCTCACTTCCAGCGATGAATTCCGCCTCTGTTGTTGATAGAGAAATCGAACGCTGCTTCTGACTGAGCCACGTTATAGCTCCTCCACCGAATTTACACAGGACGCCCGATGTTGACTTACGAGTCGACACATCACCGGCATAATCTGCATCACTGTATGCTTCTAACATACCACAACCAGCTTGATAGCGAACACCGTAACCAGTCGTTCCTCGAAGATATTTAAAAATTCTCTTCACTGCTTGCCAATGCTCTCGAGTAGGTTTAGTCAAAGCTTGTGAGATATGATTAACTGCATAAGCAATGTCAGGCCTTGTAGCTACTGCCAAGTGCATAAGGCTGCCCACTGCTGAACGAAACGGTACACTTTCAGGTAATATTTCAAGGCACTTTTGTTCCACGGTACCATTCTTTTCAACTGGTGTTGTAACAGGAAATGCTTCGGCCATATTAAATTTCTTTAACACTCTATTTGTGTAGATTTCCTGACTAATAAAGATGGTAAAATTATCCAATTTTTCTATCTGAACTCCCAAGTAATTAGATACCTGTCCAACGGTAACGCTGAATTCCTGTTTCAGTTTATCTGTTAGAGCAACAATGTCCTCTTTTTCCCCAGCAAGCAGTCCATCATCAACATAAAGCACAAGTATCAGCTTCTTTGACGAGTTTCTTATGAACAAACAAGGATCCGTCTTACTTTGTTCCAACCCACAGGATTCAAGAAAATCGGTGAACCGTTGATTCCAACATCTCGGTGACTGCTTGAGACCGTACAGACTTTTGACGAGCCTGCAAACTCGATCTGTCCCATCTTCATACGATTCGGGCTGTTGCATATAAACTTCCTCCTTAAGAAATCCATACAAAAACGCCGTTTTAACATCAAATTGCATTAACTCCATGTTTTCCATAGCTGCCACAGCTAGTACAGTCCTTATTGTATCAAACCTGGCGACCGGTGCAAAGGTTTCACCGTAGTCGATGCCAGCTATCTGTGAAAAGCCTTTCGCAACAAGTCTTGCTTTAAACCTTGCAACACTGCCATCAGAGTTCTCTTTGATTCTGAAAACCCAACGATTTTGTATAGGTTTCTTCCCAGGGGGCAAACTCGTCAGCGTCCAGGTTACATTTTGATCCAAAGACTTCATTTCGTCATCCATGGCTGCTTTCCATTCATCTTTGTTTATCGAAGACATGGCTTCCTGAACTGTTTTCGGTTCAGCTTCGGCTAACATTGCATATCCATCGAAATGTTGAGGCAATTGGAGTTTAGTCCTATCTCGCAGTATGGGACGATTCTGTTCTTCTTGCTTTTCCTCTTCATCTCCAGAAGAGTCCGTTCTATCGTTCACGTCATTATTAACATCAGCTACAGACGTTGGTTGAATGAATTCTACTATTGCTTCCTCTTGTTTGAAGATTACATCCCTGCTGCAAATTACTTCTTTCTTTTCAGATATAAACACCCTATAGCCATCTTTGTCTGCACAGTAGCCTACCAGAACTCCTTTTATGCTCTTTCTATCCCATTTTTGGCGTTTCTGCTTTGGTATGTGCACAAAGCATTCTGTTCCAAAAATCTTTAGATGATGGACTGCTCTATCATGTCCTGACCACAATTCAATGGGAGTTTTGCCATTCACAGGAGTTGGTCCTGTCCGATTTATCACATAAGCCGCGGTGTTTACTGCCTCAGCCCATAGTGTTTCCGGTAGATCCTTAGCGTGTAACATAGTTCTTGCTGCCTCTACCAATGTGCGGTTTTCCCTTTCAGCTCCACCATTTTGCTCAGGTGAATATGACATTGTGATCCTATGACGCAGTCCAACCTTCCCAGTTATTTTTCTTACTTCTTCATTGTCGAACTCTTTTCCACCATCAGTTAGTAGCTCCTTGATGGTGTGTCCGGCAACCTTCAGTTCAGCTAGAATAACTCCAGCTTGTTTTTCACTTCAGATTTTTCTTTTAGAAAATACACAGATCTGTATTTCGAAAAATCATCTTTGAAGTCCACAAAGTAACGAGCGCCTCCTAAAGATGTTTGAGCCATTGGCCCGCAAACATCTGCATGAACCAATTCTCCTGGTTTTGTTGCTCTCGTTATACGATGACTAAAACTAAGCCTATGCTGTTTTCCGTACATGCAGGCCTCGCAGAATTCCTGATCAATGTTGACTTCAATTCCGCGCTTCTTTAGAAACTGTTGTACATGTCGTTTGTTCTGATGACCGAGTCTCTCATGCCAAATCTGCAGTGTATCAGCTGTAGCTAAGTGAGCCATACCAGCTTTCTTTGGAATTACTACTCGCATACGCATTTCATAGAGCCCATTATGTCTTTCTCCAACCGCTGCAACAATATTGTTCCTCATCAGCTTACATTGACCTTTACTGAAGTTAACAGTCATTCCTTTGTCAATCGCTGATAGTATGGAAAATAGATTTCGTCGAACCTCAGGTACATACCAAACATCTTTGAGATAGTTTCGTACCCATTTGCCATCAATCAACATTTCCACATCAATGTTGCCCTTGCCGATTGCACACATGTGCTGTCCGTTTCCAATATATATCAGTTGACGCGTTGCAAAAGTGTCCCACGTAACAAACCATTCTCTTCGAGAAGTCATGTGCTGTGTTGCACCTGAATCAGCTATCCACTTCCCATTTGGAATTCTCATGGAAGTCACAAAAACCGCTGCCCCAACAAAAGCTGCCGCATTCAACGAAGACCTAGAACTGCTTTCACCTGCATTGCTTTTCCTTTTTAGGCAATCACGTTTAAAATGACCGTAAAGACCACACCCATAGCATTTAGGACCTTTGCCCTTTTTTAGCTTATTCGGTTTCGAAGAAATAGTCGTCTCAGTCGTTTGACTCTTCTTTTTCGATCCCCTGCTGCTACAAATGCTGTCACGTTTATGTCTTCAGACGATTTGCTTCGTTCCTTTAAACGCAATTCAACCGTACATAGCCGTTCTCTCAAAAGAGTGCTTGTACGTTGTTCTTTTGGCATTGATTCCCATGCATTCATAAATTCAAAATATTCTGACGGCATAGTGTTCAGGACGCGGTTGAGAAACAACGAATCGGGAAGTTTCACTTTGTCCTCCTTCCAAGTTTCATCCTGCAGTTCAAGCCACAATTTCTCCAGCTTAGCCATGTGTTTTGCCACACTATCCAGGGGTTCTTTTTCTCGCACGGCAAAGAACTCATTGAAGAGTCGATCCTGACGCTGCTCAGTTCTCTGCTCGAAAATGCTATGCAGTTTTTCCCACATATCCTTCGCAGTGTTACACATACTGATCAATTGTCGTACTTGACTACTCAAACTTGACACTATAATATTTTGAGCCATGAACTCAGTTTTATTTAAAGTTGCCACAGTTTTATCATACTCCTCAACCTCTTGCTTTGATGTTTTGTTCGTCGGTTTCGTCGGTGTAACTTGACCTTGCACGGCACGCATCACGTCGTGTGCCTGCAGCTGAATTCTTACTTGAAACTTCCAGTCCACCCAATTTGTCTGTCCCTCCAGTTTGTCTATCTTAACTGGAAGACGCTCCATCTTTTAAGATACAAATTTGGACTTAAAAAAATCTCACGCAATAAATCAGTTTCTTGTAGTACACTTCACGATTAACGATTATTAACACTCACAGGCGAACTGGTCCCATAACCTATTGAGATTTAGTGTTGTGAGTGTTAAAGAAATACAACTTTAGAAGTTATACTTTAATTACAACGTAGAGTATTCTGTTCTTCTTGCTTTTCCTCTTCATCTCCAGAAGAGTCCGTTCTATCGTTCACGTCATTATTAACATCAGCTACAGACGTTGGTTGAATGAATTCTACTATTGCTTCCTCTTGTTTGAAGATTACATCCCTGCTGCAAATTACTTCATTCCTTTCAGATATAAACACCCTATAGCCATCTTTGTCTGCACAATAGCCAACCAGAACTCCTTTTATGCTCTTTCTATCCCATTTTTGGCGTTTCTGCTTTGGTATGTGCACAAAGCATTCTGTTCCAAAAATCTTTAGATGATGGACTGCTCTATCATGTCCTGACCACAATTCAATGGGAGTTTTCCCATTCACAGGAGTTGGTCCTGTCCGATTTATCACATAAGCTGCGGTGTTTACTGCCTCAGCCCATAGTGCTTCCGGTAGATTCTTAGCGTGTAACATAGTTCTTGCTGCCTCTACCAATGTGCGGTTTTCCCTTTCAGCTCCACCATTTTGTTCAGGTGAATATGGCATTGTGATCCTATGACGCAGTCCAACCTTCCCAGTTATTTTTCTTACTTCTTCATTGTCGAACTCTTTTCCACCATCAGTTAGTAGCTCCTTGATGGTGTGTCCGGCAACCTTCAGTTCAGCTAGAAATAACTCCAGCTTGTTTTTCACTTCAGATTTTTCTTTTAGAAAATACACGGATCTGTATTTAGAAAAATCATCTTTGAAGTCCACAAAGTAACGAGCGCCTCCCAAAGAAGTTTGAGTCATTGGCCCGCAAACATCTGCATGAACCAATTCTCCTGGTTTCGTTGCTCTCATTATACGATGACCAAAACTAAGCCTATGCTGTTTTCCGTACATGCAGGCCTCGCAGAATTCTTGATCAATGTCGACTTCAATTCCTCGCTTCTTGAGAAACTGTTGTACATATCGTTTGTTCTGATGACCAAGTCTCTCATGCCAAATCTGCAGTGTATCAGCTGTAGCTAGGTGAGCCATACCAGCTTTCTTTGGAATTACTACTCGCATACGCATTTCATAGAGCCCATTATGTCTTTCTCCAACTGCTGCAACAATATTGTTCCTCATCAGCTTACATTGACCTTTACTGAAGTTAACAGTCATTCCTTTGTCAATCGCTGATAGTATGGAAAATAGATTTCGTCGAACCTCAGGTACATACCAAACATCTTTGAGATAGTTTCGTACCCATTTGCCCTCAATCAACATTTCCACATCAATGTTGCCCTTGCCGACTGCACACATCTGCTGTCCATTTCCAACATATATCAGTTGAGGCGTTGCAAAAGTGTCCCACGTAACAAACCATTCTCTTCGAGAAGTCATGTGCTGTGTTGCACCTGAATCAGCTATCCACTTCCCATTTGGAATTCTCATGGAAGTCACAAAAACCGCTGCCCCAACAAAAGCTGCCGCATTCAACGAAGACCTAGAACTGCTTTCACCTGCATTGCTTTTCCTTTTTAGGCAATCACGTTTAAAATGACCGTAAAGACCACACCCATAGCATTTAGGACCTTTGCCCTTTTTTAGCTTATTCGGTTTCGAAGAAATAGTCGTCTCAGTCGTTTGACTCTTCTTTTTCGATCTGCCTGCTGCTACAAATGCTGTCACGTTTATGTCTTCAGACGATTTGCTTCGTTCCTTTAAACGCAATTCAACCGTACATAGCCGTTCTCTCAAAAGAGTGCTTGTACGTTGTTCTTTTGGCATTGATTCCCATGCATTCATAAATTCAAAATATTCTGACGGCATAGTGTTCAGAACGCGGTTGAGAAACAACGAATCGGGAAGTTTCACTTGGTCCTCCTTCCAAGTTTCATCCTGCAGTTCAAGCCACAATTTCTCCAGCTTAGCCATGTGTTTTGCCACACTATCCAGGGGTTCCTTTTCTCGCACGCCAAAGAACTCATTGAAGAGTCGATCCTGACGCTGCTCAGTTCTCTGCTCGAAAATGCTATGCAGTTTTTCCCACATATCCTTGGCAGTGTTACACATATTGATCAATTGTCGTACTTGACTACTCAAACTTGACACTATAATATTTTGAGCCATGAACTCAGTTTTATTTAATGTTGCTACAGTTTTATCATACTCTTCAACCTCTTGCTTTGAAGCTTTATTCGTCGGTTTCGTCGGTGTAACTTGACCTTGCACGGCACGCATCATGTCGTATGCCTGCAGCTGAATTCTTACTTGAAACTTCCAGTCCACCCAATTTGTCTGTCCCTCCAGTTTGTCTATCCTAACTGGAAGACGCTCCATCTTTTAAGATACAAATTTGGACTTAAAAAAATCTCACGCAATAAATCAGTTTATTGTCGTTCACCTCACGATTAACGATTATTAACACTCACAGGCGAACTGGGCCCGTAACCTATTGAGATTTAGTGTTGTGAGTGTTAAAGAAATACAACTTTAGTAGTTATACTTTAATTACAACGTAGAGTATTCGAAAACTGTGAATTGGACAATCAATTAAAAAGCAACTATTTTATGATACCGACAGCAGACTCCTACTAATATTTAGATTAGTGTTCAAAGTAATTCAGGGTTCAGTTTACACTTCAACACTTCCCCTTAAACTGAAATTTCTTTTCTAGATGCTAATGGTAGCAGAGCGTGGTTCCGATCCATGGACCTGGGAAGAAGCCTATTCTAAAAGTGGATAATGCCAGTGCTGTGAAACTAGCGACAAATCCGGAGTTTCAAAAGCGGACCATGTATATAGATGTATGGTACAGGTTCATTCGTGAGAAAGTGTGCGAGGGTGTTCTAAAAGTAATGCACATTGCAGGGGAACATCAACTAGCTAACATTTTAACAAAACCCTTGAACAAGCCCAGATTTGTAAAACTGAGGAAGTTTCTGGGATTATCATCTAGAGAAGAAATTTCAGTTTAAGGGGGAGTGTTGAAGTGTAAACTGAATCCTGAATTACTGAACACTGATCTAAATAGTAGTAGTGTCTGCTGTCGGTATCATAAAATAGTTGCTTTTAAATTGATTGTCCAATTCACAGTTTTTGAATAGGTACTCTACGTTGTAATTAAAATATAACTTCTAAAGTTGTATTTCTTTAACACTCACAACACTAAATCTCAATTGGCAATACTGAAAGAACTACAAAAATTAGAAGAAATATGCACCTCAGAAAACAATCAACCAAAAGTAGTACTATACACCGACAGTAGAGTCGCAATTGATTCATTGAAAGGGAGAGATAAACATGGCAATTTAATAATACAAATACAGAAAGTGATGATTAAACTAGAAGGAAAATGTGAATTGTTTGTCACCTGGGTAAAAGCACATGAAGGTAACGTAGGGAACGAGAGGGCCGATTACTTAGCAAAATGTGGAGCAGAGTGCGATACTGTGGAAATCTACAACAAGATACCGAAAAGTGAAATAATTAGTGATGCTAAACGGGAAAGTGCAGAGAAGTGGGAAAGTGAGTGGAACAATACAGAAAAAGGGAAAGTGACAAAAGAGTTCTATCCAACAGTATCCGCAAGATTAAAATACCCGTCTAAAGTGAACCCTAATTTTACTGTGCTAGTGACCGGCCATGGACAACTGCGAAGCTATTTGTACCGTTTTAAAATTTTAGACAGTGCTCGATGTCCGTGTGATACTGATGATCAGACTGTAGATCATCTGATTTATAACTGTAAAATTTTAAAAGTGCAGCGACGAATTTTACGACATAGTATTCTAATCAAGGGCGGCGACTGGCCCGTAAATAAAAAATTACTTGTAAATACTTACCTAAGAGAATTTAATTTTTTTGTCAAAAATATAGACTGGGAAAAATTATAAAATAGTAAATAGATACATATATAGCTTTAGTTGTAGGTAGCAATCAGTTAAACATACTTTCCTAAAAGAATTTCATATAATTGTTAAAAATAGAATTTGTAAGTTATAAGTAGTTAAGTTACCAGGAATTAGGCATAGTTTTTATATAATCAGAGAAGTAAATTAGAGCAGATAGTTTTAGTATAGTTTTAAAACATTTATAATGTATGATTAAAAAACGAATGTTGCATATAGGCATATAGTATTACATATATGTAATGGAATATGCAGAATAAATGAAATATTAAAAAAAAAAAAAAAAAAAACCATCAAAGGTCTTATTATAGTAGTCGGCGTGATGGAACAAATGTGCGGGTGTGAGGTTTGAACTCACTACTTGCCGATTGGCGAAAAAAGTCCGTTTAATTGTGAAATAAACGATGCACTTTTTGCGCAATAGATTTTTTCATTCACGAATATCTACTTAAATTTGTTTGCACGTTGTTGTTTGAGATATCCACTATATCTGCTATTTCGTGCACCTTTACTCGATAGTCATGCAGTACAATATGATTTTTATCATATCCGGGGTGTAACCATTTGTGTGCTCACACGAGCATGCTTAAACTCGACAATTGAGTTCATAAAAACTGCAAACGGAGCGGGGCCCAAAAGTGTCGAATCCAACCATATTTCAATTTCCGTTGGTGTTACATCTTTCAAACGAAAGCAATCTATTGCGGCTCACAACTCAGCATTTTCTACTGTCTAGGCCTCTAGTAAAAGCGTAAACTTTGATGCAATGTCAAAAATAGATTTAATGACAGATATCTATAATTTTTAACCTAAAAAAATTATTCTGGAGAATGCTAATAGAGTTATTTGCGTAATCCCATAAAATTTTCAAACGATAACATTAAGTAATGTATACAGTCTGTTTGATTTCAACTGCCACAGCAAAGATCTCAAAAATTGTTAGAGATATGACAAAATGTTATAGAAGAAAAGTTATTCGACTTTAATCTTCTATTATGTCACAGCCAAAAAACAATTGAGCATCAAATGCGTTAGATGTAGAAAATACATTAAAAATTTTCCATTAATGTGTGGCTTGGCGTATTAGGCAATACTATATAGTAGGTAAAAATTTTTATCAAGGATCTCGGAACGATATGCCGACTGTCTTTTGGCAGAATTCGGAGATTATCTGGATGATATACCCCTAAAAATACGTCGCAGTATGTGGTTCCAACAGAATGGAGCACCTTCCCACAATGCACGAAACGTCAGGAATATTTTAAATGAAAAGTTTGATGCAAAATGGATAGGAGTGGTGGCCCCGTCAACTTTCTCAAATAACAATTTTATGTTACTTGATCTTAAAAATCGTATTCGCAGTGCCTGTGGCCAAATAACACAATACATGTTGCCCAAAGCGGGAAACTTATTAAGCAGATGTCGGGAATGCATTTCAAACAATGGAGATCAATTTTAACAAACCCTGTAGATTTATTATGAACAGAAATTTTAAACTTAGTTTACTTATTAATTTATTGTTACATTGTTCATGTTGTTATGTTGTATTCATGTTGAATATGTTGTCAAGACAGTATTAAGGAACATTGTTCAACTGGAAGCTGACAAATAATTTCATTAATTTCATCGTCTGTTTTTTCGAATAAAGCTCTAATCTACGTAAGTGTGCATTTGTTACTTAATTATCCATTTATGTTTTTAATTGATGACATGTGATATATCGCTGTAAAGAGAATACAGTTTTAGAATATTTAATAAAAGTGGGTACACTCTGTTTAAAGTTTGGAATGTATTTGCTACATCTAACACATTTAAAGCTCAATTGTTTTTTGGCTATGGCGAATAATAGAAAATTAAATGTAGAATAATAATATTGTAATATATAAAGATTTTTATATACATTAATATACTATATACAATTTGCAATAGAAGGTCTGGATTCCCAAACAAATACCGTGAGATCATTTAAAAACGGAACAGAGAGTGCCATGGAACTTCTGTTTTAGATTCGAACTTTGGTTAACAGCCATTCGTCAATTTATTAACTTAACCTTAAACAAGACATAAGCTTTATTAAACATCAAAAATTAGAGTAAATGTTCAAAGACAGAAATTCCAACGCACTCTCTGTCCCGTTTTTAAATGATCTCACGGTATTATCTAGTATGAAACCACTAAATAACAGATTATGCCTTAGAAAAGTACTTAAATGTATTTGCGTTTATTTGAGCACGTCGACCGGGTTGTTTATTACATGAAAATTGTAGTCATTGATTTTACTGTTGATATACCCGTAATTCATTCTTTTCATTTATTCTCCGTTTCAAAGACTGCGGAAATAACGAAGAAGCAGGCTATTTTTAAAGTTTCACTCAAACACTAATTTAAATTTTATACCTGCATGCTTTTACATCCGCCCTTGAATGTTTCGCTTGTTATACGAAGTTATTCACAACTGTCAGAATTTCTACAAAGAATTGATTGTAATTAATTTTAAGGGGCATTTTTGCCTCCAAAGTTGACGTCAATTTATTAAGCTTGGTAGTGCTTTTAGGATTTCAAACGACGTCAACGGTAATTACAGTGGCAGTCAACCATACCCAGTACTTCCGTTCTGATCCTTGCATTTCTCGATAATCTTTTGGAAGCAATTAGTTAATGGACGTTTGGATCAATCTGTGCCATCAATAACCATCTATTGTGCTATCGAATATGACGAGCTATTTTGCTCGTGCTCTCCAGAGACGTTGCGAAATTTAACTTTCAGGAAAATAGAAGCCGACAAAGTTTTAGCGGTAAGATGTAAGATTGCTTTTTTGTTCTAAGTTTACACTAAAGAGGTGAGTTTTACAATTTGACAGTTCTCACATTTTTATAATTATTTACACGCTGTGATATTTTCTAATAACAGCTACAATTTCAATCAATTCCTAATAAAATTTAGTATAAGATGCATTTTAAAATACACATTGTTTATGTTGATTCGCCAATCTTGAAAAATACATGAAAAATGTTGATGCCAAGAGAATCTCGTTGAATGAATTTTAATTTGCTAGTTTGCGTGCTATAGTGTGTTAACAGTGAGACCTTAAAAAACTTAAATCTGCAGTTATGGTAATTATCCCTTATACTTTATTTGATGATTTTTTTCTTCTAATTTTGTAAATTTAAACGACTACTAACCTATGTAATCTTTTCAAAATTGCTAATATTACTTTTGAAAAACAGTTTCACATTTCAAGTAAGCAGCTATATCAAAACGAGTATGTCCTAATATTACTGTATTTACAAAGCTGTGAATGTCGTAAATAAAAAATTAAAGACAATTAATTAAGTATACTATTAAATAATTGCAGCTTGGTGAAATTTATGATTCTGTTTTTATAGAACTGATATATCTTCAGGCATTTTATCATGAAGGCGTTCAGTTACAAAAACATAACATTTCCGTACTGTAGTGTTGGCAAGGCTGCCATCGATCCTGCGAGTTATAAAGCTTCATTTCCTTGCAAATATCTTCGAAGTGCTTCAATTCTAAGAATGTTAAACAGCGTGTGAAGATACAATTGTTAGTTCTAGAGCGCACGTAAGCGGCTATAAGCGAACGCTTCGACATTTCCGTTTTAAAATAGACATACGTGCACCGAGACAGCATAGAAATTATTGAGAGTGCGTTAGTATAATGAATGTTTGAAATGGTTAATTAAATAATATATAAATATTATAATGAGATTAGTGCGCGTGGCATCCTGTAATAAAATATGCTGTCGAGTATAAATTTACACTACTTTCGTAGCCGTTGCCAAAACATGTAACAGAAAAGAATTGGAGAATGTATTGGCAATACGGCGGCTTTTATTTATATTTAGAAATTAAGAAGGCAAAAGTAAATTCCCTAAAAACTTCAGGCAAGTCTAAATGTAGTAACAAAGATATCCAAATTTACGATTATGAGTCTGTCATAGTATTAAGATACATGTATTACAACACTACGAGTACAATTTGTCTACGAGTTCCAATTAATATTTAATGTCGATTAGTTGCTGTGTTGATCAAGCATTACTATTAACTAAGTAGCAACAGTTTTTCAATGTAGAACCATTCATCGTATTTACGGCAAGTCCATTTGTTCACAAAATGTATATTCTTTTATGAAAAGCATTTTTACATAAAATATCGATGTAATAGTAATTGATTCTGCGAACTAAACAACTTCAATATTTTTTAACTGTATATACAGGGCGCAAAAACGATGTGCGATGGAAGATAATTCGTAGGATATGAGACTTACAAAAAATAAATATTGTAGGTACGAAGGTGGTACATATTAATAAAATATTTTTGATTAAACAGGACGCCCTTTCTTTGAGTAGTTTAAGATTCTTTTCGAATTGAAGTTGCAATAAACAATTGATTGAAATACAACGATATTAAAAAATTATGTTTCTCATGAGTTACCTTTTGAATAAAATATTGATTCTTGGTATCAATGCTCTACACATACAGGCTACTTACAACTTCAAATTTAATTACCTCGGATTTTTCTTAAATAGAACACCTTCTATATTTTGTATTATTGAGTTGCCCTTATATAAACTTTCTTATTTCATACTTCTAAATTTGACCGCTTTTCAAATATTCGAGTTTGCCCAGAAAAACAATCTAAGCCCTTTAAGATTATTTCTTTAAAGGGATACCACACAAACCGTTAGACTATACTAATTTAAACACTTGAATTCTTCGAGGATAACGAACAACTGGTTTTAGAATATAAAAATCCAGCGTTTAATAACACGAAAAATACAATACAGAGGAACGAGAATGCAGGAGAAAATTAAATCCCACAAACACTTGAATATAGAACTATTAAATGAAATATCAGAAAAAACAATTAAAAAGAGGTTGCAAATGCAAAAAATTGAGTGATCGCAATAACAGGGGGACTTGATCATGCAGCTTGCTGAAGCTCGTCATAGGAAACACTCTTTTCTCGCCTCATAAACTACGACTTTATATATGGGTTTTCCCAGATAGTCGACAGATCAATCAAATAGACTATATTATAGTTAGAGAAAGACCATTAATTCCGAACGTTAAAATAATCTGTAAACACTTTTACAAAGAACATTTCTCGCAGGCGGAAGTTGTGACACTAGAATTTTTGAAACATCAAAGGGAACTAGGGTAAAAATATCTTACCTTTCTTGAAACAATAAAAGAAACACTTGGTATGCGAATTACATCAATTTACAAGTAAAAGAAAACATTGCAAGCATGGAATTAGCGCGATTTGAGCGCCTGCGAATGCGATTTCAACACTTGGTAGGAGTTCGTGCGCAATCCGCCCCTTGGTACCATTTTGCCACGAAGGAATGCCTCGCATCTGAACCATGCGGCTGAATTATATAAAATACGCTAATTGTTGTCCACTTTTGTCTCGTTTATAACATTTACCCTCTATCTGTTGGGTCCCGTTTTCGTAACAGATAAAGCTTGATCTACGTACAAATTATTACTTTTATCTATTACCCAGTTAAAACAGAAATAGAAAAAAAAATTAAAAGTGTCCACCTTATATAATTTGACCAAAATATATTCGGTTTCGTGCCAGGTAGCAATATAATCCGCATGCAAAATATCGACTTCCTGCAACAAATAGTTTCTAAACTGTATTGCCAAAAGACGGACAGATAGACAGATGGACAGACAGGCAGATGGAATTGAAAAAACATGTTTTCCTTCATCTTGGTGCCCTGAAATGTGAAGATCTAAAGAAATCTGGAAAGGCAATTTTTCCACGATTACAATACTTCAAGACCAAGAGGTGATTTTCTGACTCTGCAAGGTTCAGTAAAATTTACGCTCCGAGTCTCCCATGAAGAGGAAACACATAGTTATCACAATCGAATCAGGATGCAACGCCATGTAATATGGGAATATGAAAGAAAGTGAATCAACCATCTAATAGGTCAAGCTCCTAGTGACATGAAAGAAAACAAACGACAACATTGGTGATTGATGATGCAAAAATGTAAAATCTACGAACTCATTGAGGAACTGAGATCTTTCAGAAATGCACAAAGTAATAATCTCAAAAATATCGGATTGCAAGGCATTAATCAGAGAATAAACGCTACTTCCGAAAGGATAAAAAGGCACATGTTAATACCATCCGAAAAAAATTTGAACAACGTTCAATCTATCAGGAAGCAAAAGATATTTATCTACGACCACTACTAAAAGTAGGCCTTCTAGCGCTAGCTTGTTTCAGTAAAAGTGACGTTGTATAGTTTACCGTGGTTAAAGAAATCAGCTGTTTACTTTTAGCTCTAGTGCTAAAAGTGAAGTGAGGTTATAAAACTACAATTTCGAACTGGAAGTGAAGTTGTAAAGTTATTCTAGTTGCTTCTTGCGTTACAGGTAAAGTGTTTTTGAAATAATTAAAGCGTTATGTAATGAATACACTCAGATGTGGAGTATCAATAATTACATTTCGTAACTCACCTTGACAGTACTGGCGTTGCAAACAATCGCCCGCGCGGCGTGGCCTACTGTTTATTATGACATAAATTAAAAGTGTCGCAGATGCAAACATTTGTTAAATCTATATTTATGGATTAATAACGGTAAAATTAAGGTCGTAGATAAAATATTGTATGCAACCCGTGCTAAAAGTCGTTTATGCACGAGACATGTTATGAAACTCAGCCTTCGGCTTCGTTTCATAATTTTCATGTCTCGTGCATAAACGTCGACTTTTAGCACTTGTTGCATAAATAGCTATTATAAACAAATAACATACTTGACCGAGACTTTAGCGCTGCATATTGGGAAAAAAATTAGAGCAACGAAACGGTAGAAAATGTTGTGAAAATCCCAGATGATTGGAGAGACCATTGTAGCGATCTCTTCAAAAGTGACCTAATCTCCCCGATTCCACCAGAATCTGGTACTCTAAATGAACCCAAATATATTTAGAGATCGAAGCAGCTGTAATCAAAGCTAAAGATTGGCAAAGCATCTAGTCATGTTCTGCTATATAGAGTGTTGCATGCAGTATGGGAAACCGATTTTTGGCCCGAGAGAATGAGATTTATCTCTCTGCGTAAAAAGAGATTCAGTATTATATCAGGTGATCAACAAAATTTCAAGTCTAGAATGATGTGGCTCCACTTATATTATATAGAGCCACAGCAGTCTAGACATGACATTTTGTTGATTTCCCTTTAGTGCCCTGTAAAGTTATACTCAGCATTCTTAATGAGCGGTTGAAAGCCTTCGTTACTCACCAAATAGCGCAAATTAAGGAGAAGGGCACCAAAAATTAGTTCTTGCAGGTTATTCTGAATTTCCATTAAAGCGAAAGCAAGCAAATTTATATTATCTTAAAACATAAACACGTACGTAAACAACTATGCTGCGAGTAATATAAAAGGAAAGATCATCTTATTTTAACTTTTCTTTTCGGGAACGTTATTTTCTGTATCATAAGAGAGAGGTTTCTGCAATAGTTGTTTTTATAGTTTGAAAGAATATTAACGGCATTTGAATGCAAATTATGTTTTTTCTATGAGCAAGACAGTAAAAGTTGTCGAATTTCATCAATTTTGATTTTTCTAATAATAAGGATGAAGTTTCTTAAGTTGCGATGCAACGGACTGAGATACACGTTTCCCTTCTAGTCCGACACTAGTCAACATTAAAACCCGTTTGAATACTGCTACAATATGAACTTGAATTTAAAGGTGCAATTCTCTGGAAGGAAATGCATAAACAAATAAAAATATATATTTTGTGTTGAGAACATATAATGTGCTACAAAACATTATTTTGAAAGGTCACTGGCTTACGGATTACTCCTTATCGTTGAATGTAGACAGATTAAGTCCCACAATAATGTCTGGAGATGCAGGTCTTCTAGTTTCACTCCGTCCCTTATATTGTTCAAGTTTAACAGGTTACCCCCCCCCCCCCCCGTTGTAACTATCGAACACGAAAGCAAAGTGTGTACCTGGGACCTTGCAGTATAAACCGTTTATTACTTAAAAGACAAAGCAATCACGTTACCGTATCGAAAAAGTCACCACTCATTCGATTGCCTTGATATTTTATAACTCGAACACTAATAAACATTTCTCTGCGACAGTTTATTGTACATTAGGGTTCCTAAGAGAATTTTGCTATGCTCGTAGATATTTTTTATTTAGCGGGTATATGTGGTAAAGATCAGGGCCGTAACTAAGCAAAATATTACTGTAGGCAAGCCAACATTTTTGCGCCCCTCAGCAAGGGCGTATCCAGGGAGGGGCAAGGGGGGGCAGCCGTCCCCCCCTTCCAAGGTGTATAAAATTTAAAATAAAATAGAAAAAATTTAACGAAATCGAAGAAAAACTTTTAGGCTTTGTAGAGCTTGAATGACTTAATGCCATAAGTATTGCCAAATCCATAAAGATTTTTCGACAACCTTAAATCTAGACGCTGATAGGTGTGTGGGGTTAGGCTTCGACCGATGTTCCACCATATCTGGGATTGAAATTATTCCAGAAATTCAAAACTGCGTTGGAACTATCAAGATGATAATCATATTTTTTTGCAAGTCCGTTTTACTACACAAGCTTATTATTAACATTCCTAAATTATGTGAAAAAATATGGTCAGAGAAGTACAAGAGCATCCGTGTTTTTAAGGAACACTTCTTTGATATTGTTGATGCATTACAGACATTAGCCCATGAAGAAAATGCAGCGGCGTGCAGATCTTCATTTGTTGTGCCAGTAGCATTAATTGCAAAATTTTCCGCTATACTGGAACTCGTAGCAAATACACTTCAACATGTTAAGAGATAATCGGAAAAATACACAGAACGTCACAGCTGACGTTTTGAAGCATTTGAATGTTGATATAACCGCCATTCGTGTTGCTGGCCGATAAAAGCATAGAAGCAACTCTCCAGCCGAAAATTCATCCGAATTTTGGAGAAGGTCTCTAATAATTCCTTACTTGGATTCCATCATATCATCTTTAGAAGTGAGATTTTCTGCATCGCCTGCATTTTCATTGAGAGAATTCCATCCGAGTATCATGAGATATTTTTCTTTGGAGGAGTGGAATGAAAGTACTTCACCTTGTGAAATCTTTTACAATTTCAAGGAGAAAGGGAATTGCGGTTCAAAATGTGGAATGGGGTCCAGGAAGTGCCAGACACTATTGAGGTTTTAAAAGAGAGCGTATTCTTTTTTCCGAACATTAGAAAGGCGTTACTGATATTGTTTTGACAGCCCTACACAACAAGCACTATAGAGCGTTCATTTAGTACCCTTCGCCGAATTAAAACATTGCTAAGAAGCACCCCTGATGCAAACAGCGGGTTAGCCATGCTAAGTATTCATCGTCAATGGGTTTTCGCAAACAAGGAGCAATTAGTGGCAACTGTAATTTAAAAAAAAATGCAACTAATCCTCGCAAACTATAGTTCAATTTTTTTTTAAATAAATGGTGTTCGCTGATGTTCCTTATTGGCGCCTCCTCCCATGACCCGCCCCCATGAAAAAGTTTGAAGTCAGAAAGCTGCCCCCCCTTCTGTTTTGGGCTGGATACGCCCCTGCCCCTCAGTACACTAACGATAGAGGTGACATAAAATACTAATTTTAGGGACTTCTGGATTTATTTCAGTATGTATGGTGTATATTGAAAACAAATAGGTAGTTATTCAAAATTCAAACCAACAATTTTAATTAGAAAATTTTAAAAATAAACAAGTAACAGTTAAAATAATATATGCTAAGGTTAAAATATTTGGTAGTTTGTAAAGGTGCAGTATTTTTAAGTTTTGGTTACTTTGCTTACCATTTCTGGAAAATTTTTAACTCTAAAATATAATGCAATCTTGGCAAATAGAACCAAAGTGGAGGTGCAACTAATGTATCGCGTCGAAGAATGTGTGCTGGTCAGAGATAGAATTCCAATCGGGGCAGAATGTTTGGAGTTCTTGCACTGGCCCGACGTATGTTTGCAAAGCGTTCTATTTTTCGGAGTTGTTGGCGTATGCGATTATTCGAAGCAATAATTAATTATAATGGGATGAGTTGTAACAATGCGTATTCTTAGTTAATGCGTCAGATGGTAGCTACTGTAGAATGCACGTGTTAGTTGGTTTCATTATGTTGGTAGCTGTTTTTGGCAAACAATATGTTCCAGAGGTTCTTGCCCGTGAAAGATGATTACATGATAATTAAGGAGAGTGAAGACATGTTGTTCCGGCTAGGGATCCCGCGAAAACATGTTGCTCCGCCTAGTTGTTCTGCAGCAGGTAGCAGCCGAGCGGATTTACCGATTTAAAGCAAGTGTTGTTATATGAAAGATCAGTAGGCATCGGATACTTACTAATTCTATATGGGTTGCAACAACAGTTAAAGTTTAAGGTGCCAGGGGGACGGCCACCCCCGGTCAGTACAAGTATTGTTATCATTATGCAAGTTAGTAATTTTTTCTTCTTTTTCAACTGCCTGCCACCATCAATGGGCCAAGGAAGGCTTATACTTGCACTGTTTGCACCCCACCACCGCATTGTGTTAATGGGTGAGTCGCGTCCACCACTTTGATACATTTTAAAAGCATTAGCATTTGAATTTTAACATAACACAAAAACGCGTCTAACACAAAATAAAATATAAATACAGGGTGGTCCACTTTTTTGTAGCAGGACTTTAATAGTAGACAGAAAAACTTATTTCAAGGCGAAAATTTCATATGAACATAGGCTCTGAAACTCTTCGTTTTAAAGATACAGGGCGTTCAAATTTTCGAAAAAATATCATTTTTTCTATACAGTATCCCAACCAGCTGAGATAATTCAACTAAATTTGGTGTGCAACTTGAGCCTAAATGCTACTACATTCCATGACAATATCAAGGTCCTCGATCTACCAGTGGCGGAGATGCGGGGTTTCGCGACCAATAAATTAAAAAATTTACTAGTACGACCCTGTTGAAAATCGAAATTTTTTCAAAAAAAGCGTTTAATTCTCTACAAAAAATGTCTCTTTACATTTCCCCATATCTCCAACGGTTGCTTAGCAATTTTCAATAGTTTGATCAAATTCATGTTTTTTTATTCAAAATAAACTCGACTAGTTTTGGGGTAGAATATTCTAATTAAATAAGTTACATTCCTTATTACTTATTACTGAACATTGAAAACAGGTTTTCAAATATGGGAAACATTTATTTAATTAAACTTATTTAATTAGAATATTCTACCCCAAAACTAGTCGAGTTTATTTTGAATAAAAAACATGAATTTGACCAAACTATTAAAAATTGCTAAGCAACCGTTGGAGATATGGGGAAATGTGAAGAGACATTTTTTGTAGAAAATTAAACGCTTTTTTTTTTAAAAGAAACAATTTCGATTTTCAACAGAGTCGTACTAGTGAATTTTTAAATTTATTGGTCGCGAAACCCCACATCTCCGCCACTGGTCGATCGATGACCTTGATATTGTCATGGTATGTAGTAGCATTTAGGATAGAGTTGCACACCAAATTTAGTTGAATTATCTCAGCTGGTTGGGATACTGTATAGAAAAAATGATATTTTTTCGAAAATTTGAACGCCCTGTATCTTTAAAACGAAGAGTTTCAGAGCCTATGTTCATATGAAATTTTCGCCTTGAAATAAGTTTTTCTGTCTACTATTAAAGTCTTGCTACAAAAAAGTGGACCACCCTGTATAATTAGATAAAAAGACTAAAATATAAAACAATAATTTTAATAACGGGAGTACATATTATATTATAAATACAACAAAACATATATTATTTCCTTGTATATAAACTACCTGTAGCCTGCGGCGCATGCCGCATTTAAAGTTTCGCGCGTTAGTGTGAGGTGCGCAGATCTTCCTGCCACGAATGCCACCCGAACTAGCATCGGGCTGCAATGACTGAAAATCGATTTGTAAGGGTGCGGTTAAGCGTAGCGTTTGAACGCATTCAGCAAGCCAGTAATAAACCTTCTTTATTATTAGATGAAGTATACTTCTGCTCGTAGTTTTAAAAAACACAACAAATAGGCATAATAAATAACTGTTTTTTGCGATAACATCCCTATTAAAAGTAATGAAAAGTTTGTTTACAAAAACCGGAAACCATTGAATAAAGCCTTGGTACTTTTACCGGTTTAACATGGCATGTAGTGTTGTGCTTTATTATAAAGGATGCGTTTTCCACCTGCGTATCTGCCTGTTTGCGTCTGTCATGTTTTTATGGTTGCCGGTCGGGCGCAGTTTGTTCTCATTCCTTGTCCGCGCATAAGGCGTCTACCTACAAATCAGATTCCCTCTAGGAACAAGGGTTCGTATCCCACCGAATAATATTTTTCTCTTTTTTATGAATTAATGTAATTCGCATTACTAAGCGTTTTCTTTTACTATTTCAATGCTATTATAAACACAAACAAAATAATGGGAATTCGAATAAAAAACATAAAACGCAATTCTAAATAATAAGTTCACATGATTATGCTAAGTATTATATGAACACAAAACTTGAATAATAATAATACTTAAAGGTACTTTTCGTACCTGTCACCTAACCTTAAAACTTTAATGCATTGGTATTTATTTTAGCTACAAGTGTTTCTTCCTTTTTTTGTTGCAAATTTTTAAATATATTGTTCAATAAAGATAATTTGTAAGAGTTCTGTCTATTGATATTAAGCCTGTGTGTCTTGGCATATAATTGACTTTAGAAATTTCGTAATTTGTTATAATTTAGGAAATGATCGTTAGCATGGAATGTAATGTGTCGACCAGATTGGAAGCAATTCCCATGCTTATACTACGAGTATTTAGAGTAAAATCTTTAATATTACAAATTAATTTGCCCGTAAAATTGCCCACTCCTTGATTTGTTTTTGTTTCATTAGTATGGAAGAAATATGTTTTTCCTACTGCCTACTGCTGGTCGCTTGCGCCTGTAGGCGGGGGCCTACTCTGCCTATACCTAGTTAGGGCCCTGGTAAAGATAATAGAATTTTAAAAAGGTTATGTGGAAATTTGAAGTGCCCACACAAGATTGTTTAGAAAAATACTATACAGGGTGTCCCAAAACCAACCGGAAATATTTCAAGGGTGGAGTCGAGAACTTACAGTCAGAAAGTATTTGTAAACATATGTAATAAACGTATAATCGTTACCGAATTATTGTTTGTTTCTTAATTTACGTGGCCAAGATTTGAGTTAGCGTGTTTCAGTAAATAAATAGTTTTTTAGTATGTTTTTATTATTTTATTTAAAAGAAACGTCTAATATTGTCTACATTGTGTTCGATACGCAAATCCGTACATAGTATAAAAGATTGCTGTGTTCTCAATGTGGTTTCTAGGTTATACCTAATAATATTGGCAGTCTGCTGTATCCTTTGGAGTAATTATTCTACCGTGTACACTTCAGTTGCATCAACAGTCTGTTTCATTTGACACAAATATAAAAATTTAGTGGAGTCAGGCCAAGAGAACGCCGTAGCCATACCATGGGCTCCCCTGCTCCAAACCATATCTCCGGAATATGTGCTATAAGCCAAGCCAAGACATTGATGTGCTGGTGCCACATCATGTTGATAGTACATTGCACGTCGAATGTTTAATGGCACATCTTTCAGTAATACTCCTATTTGCATCATTCAAATGTTGCAACAGTACATATGGTTCAATCAGAGACTCATTAAGAATATCAGCTACAATATTAACAAAAAATCTGTAAAAATGCAAGCGTGTTTAGAAATGATAATTGTTTGTAGCGCATTCGCGAAAATTATAATAATTGGCAATACCTCCTCTTCTAAAACAAGCCTTACCGGTCCATAAAAATACTGTAGGTCGTTTAAATTATTTTGTAACGACTCCTATAATTACAAAAAGTATAACAATACATTTAATTTCCAAGAAGAGCTCTTTCTACCGAACTTTATCAAATGCTTGATTATAGCTATTAACATATCTAGGAATGTTATGAGTATCATAACTGCCGCAGATGTTTTGAAATCCGAGCTCGTAGAGGGAGGACTTTAAAACATCTGAGGCTGTTATGATTCATAACATTCCTAGATATGTTAATAGCTATTACCGGTTTCAGGATATTAAGCCTTTGTTTACATATACAAAGCGATGAGTCTTATTTTCAAAGGACCTCAATTATGCCGCTTATCCGGTGACATCACTGTAAGGCGGAGTGGAATCTTCTAAAGCTAAATTGATGCTGTAGAACTTCTTCTAATAGCTAGTTTTTGGGGTTTAGTGGCAGTTTTTCCAGTAACTTAAAAATAACTGGTGAGAAACTAATTGGGCCGTATGGTGTGGTGTCCTGTGCACTGAGCGTACTATCGCATTGTATAGTGCTACCAGTACTTTTTCTTCTTTTTCTGGCAACAGCAACAACCAGCAGTATAGAATGATGCATTTAATTGACTATTTCTTCAGATGTCTTAAGATTCAAGTTACAGTTGATATGGTTATGGTATGTATTTATGTTAAGGGTGTACCATTTTTTCTTTCTATTTCACAATGATGGTAGGGCTTCTTCTTACATTAAAGTTGTAGCACTGATCTATAACGGGCGTAAGGTCTGAATACTTCATAGTTTTTTTCTTTTGTTGCAGACTATTGGAGCTCAATAAAGTGATACCTAATAACTGGGCTATTCCTTAAGCAACTTATTTATTACTGTAGATGAAATATCAAGAGTCACGTTGTTTTGTTGTTAGGACTGGCTTAAATTTTAATAGAAACGGAATGAAGGTTCGCTTCTGTGGTGATTGTAAGTTTGTAAATGTGTGTTTTTGTTATTTTGTTTTTAAGCTCCTTCAAGCCTTTTAGAAGAGTAAGTTTCTGTAAAGGGTGGTAAGTTATTCGTGGCTGTGTTAAATGATTTGGAAGCATTGTTGAGAGGTTCGATTTTCTGTTGAATGTTGGTTTGTGGATCCTCATGTACTGATAGTCAACCTTTGTACCACTTGTTGCATATTCGAATATCATGAGGTTCCCACAGTGTGCTGTAGTATGATTATAGCTCTGGTATACTGAACCAAGTTTGCATTTTTACGAGGTGGTGCTACAGTAATTTTAACTTTTTTAGGTATTGCAGTTTAAATATATCTTTATTGTTACCGAAGCCTATTAAATCTACAAATAAAAAAAGAACTTGCTTCTTTTGTTTGTTGGTGTTTAATAATGATGACGTTTCTGACTTTAGAATTCTGTCAATAGTGTTTATAGTAGTAATGTGAATCTGGGCGTGCTATCTGGAATGTTTCCGATATCTCGCCTTTTTGTTTTGGGTGCTGTAACGTATTGTCACGTATTTATGTTTTCAGTAGTAGGTTTAATTCTAATTCTTCTTCTTTATCAGGTTGTAAGTGAGTATTCCCCGATAAGGTATTCTACAAGCGTGACTGTGAAATTGGTTAATAAGGCTGTTATAGCAGGCTATAATTCATTGGTTGATTTGATTACTTAATGGTACGTCGTTGCAGCACCAGTGATTAACCATCATGGTTATGTATCATGAGTTGCAATAAATGGTTATTGAAAATTAAACCCATTCTCTTGGTTCATCAAATGGTTCTGGCTACTTTGCTTTATCTCAAATTTGTTGAAATTATTAACATTTTGCATATATCTTAAGCTTCTATACTTGAAAAAAATGGTGCATTTTTATCCATTAGGTAGAGGATGAGCAACAGCCACAGGGCGAATTTTTTCCGTTTAATATTTTTCAAGTTTTTAGTTTCAGAGACACTTGCAGGAGAAGTTCTGAGTAAACTCGATATACATTTTACACATTTATAAATTTTAGCATTGTTCTCTGATAAATAAAAAGGGAATGTAGTTTGGTCTTTACGTTTTTTAGGATTATTTATTAATATACTTTGTACATTACATTTTTTTTGACAATGTGATTTTCTTCTTTCGACAAGTTGAAAGGTTTAAAAATCTTTTTTCTGAAACGTAGCATAATATATATTTTTATCTCAGATACACAATCTGGGGATACACTGTGTTTACTTCTAAAACTAGTAAATTGGCAAATCTAATAGGCTCTTCCGAGGTGATATAACAAGCCAATTTTAGGTATTTTTGTTTGTGCAGTTCTGCGGAAACGGTAAACAAGGGAAAAACTTATTAATACAATTTACCTCTGTAACGGTAATCTGATTCAACCGTTTCATAATCTGTTGGTGGAAGCAGTCCAGTAAATGTAATTTGTGCTACATTTCATTGACGCTGTGCTTATTTATTAATTAAAATCCGCTAAACAGTTATGAGAATCGTTTCTTTTTAAAATTTAAGTAACCCGGGATTTCATTTAAGGACAATATAAGGAACAAAAACGATGCTTGGAGTTTTAATTATAATTTAAGGGAAGCAACTGCAGTGTTATAAACACGTAGAAGCGTTATGCCAAGGTAACGTTAATTAAAAGTTATGGTTCTGGCGCAGTTGTTTTCTATCCTGCTGACCCGGCATGACCTTATGGGAATATTCTCCTGCGGGAACAGTGTGTTTCAGCTGATATACCGCCTCCTTTACACGCCCCGTTGCTACCTCCCACGCTATTATGACAGAAATTTGCTAGCTTTGAAAACTATCTTCTACGACAGGAAGAAATCGAAACAATAAATGCCCCTACCAAAATGTCACGAAATAGCAATTAAAACGTTTTCTTAAATGCTCCACAATATTTTTTAATTGAATATAATTGAATCAGTTAATGAGTAACAAGAAAAGTTATGTGTCAAGTTAACGTAAGCTGGAGTAGCAGGATAACTTCGCGGACGAGAAATGAATTGTGAGCAGTGGAGCAACAAATGTCCCATTACGTTCTTTTCATCATTGCACCGCCGCTGAAATCCTTTTCCCGCAGGGTGCGTTTATATCACTGTGTCTGTATATATTTACACATTTTGTTTTTGATTTGTTAAAAAATCCCTTTGCCTTTTTCTAACCACTTCAACCGAATATTTGTCATGAAATTATGAGAAATAGAAAATTTCTAAATATTGGCTAGCTTGAAACACAAATTTATATAATATTACTTACAAAAGCAGCATTTGTGTCATTTCAATCTTTTAAAAATACACTTCTTCTAACTTAACAATCGAAGCTGCTAAACTACAAACAAGTTGAAAGATCTTTCTCTCAGATTTCTTTTGTGTGCTGCTCCAGACCTTTCGAACACAAGTCTAGCAAGAGTTAGCAAACATGCTGTATTTACCTTGGAAACGTTTTGGGAAAGTATCATTTTAAAGTCCGTCTTCGTGCTCAGCCAAGATTTGGTACAATTTGGTATAAAAGAAAAGTCTGGATTTGTTGCAAGCACCGAGCTCCGTAGCCTAGTGCGTTGCACGTCTACTTAGCATTCGGGAGGTCGTGGATTCGATTCCCGCGGCCGTCTGCTCTGATTCAGGTTTTTAGGTGGTTTTCTTGAATCAACAGAGTACCTTCTCTGAGGCGAATGCCGGGGCAGTAATTTACCACCTTTTCTGGCCTTTCTTCCATTTTCCACCCCTCCTTTCTCTCACCAATTCTATAATTCCCGTTCTTGGCTAAAGCCTGTTAAAATCTAGAAAATGGGGGAATTTGCTTATGCCGATTCTTTTTAGGTACCTCAGGCAATATTCCTAGTTTGGGTTTGACATAGTTCTTCTTCGATTGGCTGTTTCATCTTCTAGTTTGTTGATAAGATAGTGGTTTCGTGGGTTTGGGGGATTTGCTTTGCAGATTATTTAGATCTCTCAAACCATCTTCCTAGTTGACTTGGGGTGTTTATTATTTGTTGGCTCTTTCATTTCATTTTCTTTCTTCCCCTTTTGGATTGATGTTTAGGATATTGGTTTGAAGAAATTGTGAAGCAATTTTAAAAAGTTCAACATACATTAAACTATTAAACCATCTATTCCGCTACACATCTCCAGGCCTAACCCATCCATTATTATTTTTTTAATTCATTAAGTACGCCCAGTGTTGATAATAATTTAGTGTTTTTTTATAAAAACAATGTGAAGCACGATATTACAGTTAGTTACATTTAAGTAACAGAAGCTGAAGTATTAAGTATCGTTGAAAGTCCAAAGTCCAATGCTGAAGGAAGGGATGGAATTACCCTAAAGCTATTGAAATTGGTCATACGTTACTGTAAAAACCCGCTAACGCGTATAATAAACAGTTCTCTCCTGCAGTCGGTCGTACCTGATGTTTGGAAAATGTCAACTATAATAACTACTTCAAAAGCGCCTATGTGAACTTCTACTAATAAGTATACTTTCCCACCTCCCCACAGTGAGATCGTCAACAACAACGTCGACAACGAGATTCAAACAAAAACATTTACTATGTTGCCAACATAACTTAGCCATACTATTTTATGCGCATTTGTCTCAAGCAAAAGATGCATATATGGCTATGGAAACTTCAAATTTAATACTTCAATGCAACTCGACCTTTCGTATGCGTATGCGGAACTAAATAAATCACATAATTTTTGAGACTCTTTAATCAATTTAATAGACACAAAAGCTAGTCCTCGGCTGCTCTTGCACAACACAAATTAAATGAAACTCAGGGTTTAATGTTTCTCTGGGCCGAGGAGCACAAAATAACTTGTGCCGCCGCCAAGTTTATCAGGAAAAATTATCACTTATATCAAAACTCATATGTCCATTAATTGTATAAAAATAAATTTGTACCTTTCTTATATTGCCGGTGAACTTTTGGAGTTAACTCAACCACACACACTCAGAACAATTAGTTCCGAAGCAACATCTAATGGCCGCCCCTCGTGTTGATGTTGACTGGTCGAAGCTCAAGAATAATGACTTGCTACAGAACCTCGCCAAAAAGCTCACTTGGATAACTGGATTGCTTTCTAGGAACGTTGATTTGGAGACAGTACTCTTGACCGATATCTGCTTACTTGCTTATTTATTTGCAGGCTAGCACTCGAATCCTCTCATTTCATTCAACGGTGAACTCGTGTAATTTATGCTTACAAAGATCTGGTTGTTCTTCTTCATGTGTCCTGCCCTCCTGGGGTGCTGACGATCAATTGTATGACTTGAATTTTGTATGTAGCTTTCCTGAAAAGGGATGTTGTACTTTGTCCATACCATTGGCGAAGGTTCTTGAGCCATGATGTCCTACGACGACCCGGACTACGCTTTCCCTCTATTTTTTTCTGAATTATAATCTGCAATAATCTGTATTTGTCGTTATGGATGATGTGGCGAAAATACTCTAATTTTCTTCTTTTTATGGCATTTAAAACTTTTCTTGGTTTGTTTATGCCCTGCAAAACTTCTACATTTGTAGTTCTGCCAATTGAAAAAAATTTCATTATCCTACGATCCACATCTCAAAAGCCTCCAATTTCTTGCACATGGCCTCTGTTAGCGTCCACGCCTCGACTCCATAGAAAATCATACTGGAAACGTAGCACCGCAACAGCCTAATTCTAAGAGCAATTTTCAGATGTCTGCTAGTAAGAACTTTTTTCATATTAGCAAATGCCTCTCGTTGCATAACAACACCCTCGAACTTTAAGCTTGTGTTTTCGCACTCGTATCATTAATAACTATATATTGCAACATCTAACCAGAACTGACATATTATAATTAATTTATACCATGTACTATTCATAAAATTACTACTAAATCAGCTCTTTCTGTGTATCATTGCATTATTGCTAATTAAAGACTTTTTTATATAAAAAAAACTGTGGATGTTTTTGTGGGTTCTATTCTCATATACTTGTAAATAAAATCCAACGTGGCGTATCTGCTTGGTCTTTATCTACAACAGTATTTTCTTTGTTTCAATCACAGCGATAAACGTGAAGCAAAGTAAGGGTCAAAATTTAATTATTTTACACAGAATTTTCAAGTCGGTTCATTGTATTGACAGCGCCATACACATCATACGAAGTTTATATAGCAACTGCATAGTTATTTTGTTGTGCTTTGGTATATTTAATGTTTTTATAAAAACATTACTAATACTAAAATGTGAACGTTCTAAAACAAACTCTTCCCCGTTATCAATGCTGCAAGACAATTAACATCAACCATAGGTACAGTTCGGTATCTGATATCCGAAGCGTTTGAAATTTTCATCTTTAGAAGATAATGGTTATGCATACTCGAGTTTGTAATTTTATTCAGTTTTATACAATAACCAAAAATTTCGTATTTTTTTGGTAAAATCTAATTTAATCTTCAAAGAGAATGAAGAACGAGAATTATTTTTCAGTGGGACATCACACATGATACAACTTTTATGTAGCACTGTTTTACAAGTTTTCTACAAAACTAAAATGCCATTACAACATATTAAAGTAATGTAGTGTAGCGAAGGAACGAAAGTTTGTCCTTGCCTGTTGACAAAAGTTGTATTAGGTGTTTTGTCAGCTGGTAAATATCGGCCTAGATCGGCTAGCTCTCCGTGAGGGTTGGGGTTCCAGGGAAGTGAAGAAACTGTGCTTAACTGAAAGAGTTACTATCCAAGGAAAGGACGCCAGGTTCTCGACGCAGTATTAATCCTCCAAAAAGTTGAGGTACACCGAACTACCAACAATAATCCCACCAACTCCATCTAATAACGGGTTTTATACTGCAGCGCAATAAATTACTATAACAAATAAAATAATAATAAATATAAAAATTATAATAAAGAAGACAAACTAAAACACTGCTTAACAATCCGCTAAAAATTACTTAACCACTGCCTCACCTTCTCCTGAACGCGTAACTTGATTGTAACTAAATTCCAAGCTTGAAAAACGAATAAATTTATATCCGCAATAGACTAGCCTATAATCACACACTCTGTAAAGCAGATCCACCTAAAAGGAGCCTGGGGTAAGAACGACGCAGGTGATCGAAAAGACTACCTGTCGACCCCGGTAGTTAGCTTATAGCCCGAGTATTTAACAGTGCGCGAAATGCTAGCGTAGTAAGGCCTTACGTGGGTTCGGCTATTCTCTAATAAAAAGTAGTGGTTGCCTGTGCAGTTACCCAAAAGTGTCCTACTTGCATGCCCTCAAAGCTGTACATTCAGAGAGAACAAAGCGAGTGACAAATTAATTTAAACGATAGGCGTGCTGTAAACTGCACTGGAGCCACAGTTCCTCTAGATCTTTCAGTTAACTCAATTTGCACTAACGTACTTCAATTTGACACTTATCGTAAATTTTAATAAAACCCAGTTTCCGCTAAAAGAAATATTGAAGCAAATCCAGTACGTGGTTTTCTACAAATACGCAGCTATTTAAATATATGCTATTTACATCTATAGGTGCATGCTAAAAATTTACATAACCTCGCAAACAAGCGCATGACGTACATTTCGCCCACTGGCACTGATGCTACCAACAAATAAATGCGGTCTCGCTAACGAGTACAACGGTCAGCAAACTCCTAACGGATCTCAGCAGTAAAACCAGGTGGGTCCAAATGCAATAAACAGAACAATGGGGGCGCATCCGATATAGGTGGGGCTCTTTTATTCGTTCGTTAATCTATCCATACGTTAGCAATACAGTCAGCTAATATATGCTTGCCCTCTCACAGTTAATCTTTTCCAAACACAAATAGGCTAAGCCTTTGAATGTCTCAGTCATAAGTAGGACAAAATATAAATGCATAAGTGTACAACGGTGCAACGGGGTGTAACTAACCACCACTAACCTTTAAGATGAAGTGCAGCCTTCAAGTATGCCAAATGCTACTTACAAAGATGTGCCAGTAAATCCGCCCAAAGGCGTGACGAACCAAAATTAACAGCGTGTTCAAGAGATTTCGATGCTCCCAAATCATCTATTCCGAGCTAGCTATACCAAGCTTTGGTGAACCATCGAAACTAGAGATGGGCGCGTGAGTGAGTTTTCGCTCACGTCACGCACGTTTCACGCTTGCTTTAAACACTCACGTTCACGCTCACGTTTACGGCGTGACACGCCGCTCACGACGTGACACGCAGCTTTTATTTCAAAATTTAAATTCAGAAAGAACAGAATGTTCAAATTTAAAACCAATGAAAAAATTCCTAAACAGAACTAAAAATATGTTTTGCACGTGACATAATTTACGTGATATGTTGCAATCAGAATAGTTCATATAAAAAGAAACAAATGAAAATTGACTACAATAACTGACGACAAGGGATAAATACTGATTTCTCGCAAATACATTTCTTGCAGCTGTCTTCAAAGACATTACTTTTAATATCAAACGCTGCCATTGGAATTAACGTTTCCCTTATTGGTATGAGTACAGAAGGTATATGTTGCTAGGATCCACTTAATTCTTAGGTTTGTTTGTTTGTTAATGGACAAGGTCTAGGCATGCAGAGTATCAGGTACCTTAGACACCGACTGCTTGGGTCATATGGTCAAAGTCCTACTTAGAATTTTGCCGAGACTAAGGAGTTCCAACCCTAGCAAGGGATCTTTTACATGCTACACATCGTAGTAACATGGGACCCACGGCTTTACATCACTTCCGAATGATGGCATTCTGTAGAAGCTTTCATCTGCATTTTTTTATTTTTGAAAACCTTACCGGGACCAGGAATCGAACTCGCGACCCTTAGATCAGTAGTCAGGATGCTTACCACTGAGCTACCGACCCCGGCAATTCTTAGGTTTAAAAGTACTTTTTCGAAAACTGTCATCAAATGTTGACATCTTCGTTAAATTCTCAGTGAGCAAAGTGATTCTTTTTTGTCACTTAACTGCGAAATACTTTTATGTTCTGGAATGCAAAATTCTTTAGCGTTCTAGAACATAAAAGCAATGTCAACAAATTTGTCATTTTTTAGGAACTTATTTGTGATTTTATTAATTAAGTAACCTACATTAGTTTTTTATTAAGTAATTTAAAATTTCAATAGATACTAATAACTATTATAAACTATTATAAACATGACTAATTTATGTTGTACTACATGTAAATTGAAGGTGCCGATATTGCAGTCAGTTAAATTTATACGTTACTTTAACGTTTGTCAAACAATTCAGCAGGCCGTGGTTCAAACATAAATTAATTGTTTATGAAATATAAAATTGTCAATTAACGTTGACAGTTACCTTATTTAATTTTTTTTATTCTCATACTAGTTTTATTGCAGTTTTCTAAAAAGCATTGTTTGCATCTCGAACGCGAAATGCTTTTGCGTCCTCGAATGGGTATTTTGCCTCGCTAAAGCTCGGCAAAATAACTTCCATTCTCGAACGCAAAAGTAGCACTTCGCATTCTAGATAAAAAAATCGCCATTTATGTACAAAGATTAACATTTTCAGCGTTAAGGCGAGTATACAAAACAAAACATTACTTTTATTAGAATAATAAGTTCATCTACACATCTACACATTAAAATGTTGATTTAAAAATAATATGTAATTAGCACCCGGGGCACCCTGCAGTTTTTTTATTCGTTATTAAATATTTAACGTGAAATTAACGTGAAACGTGAATCACGCCTTGGAAATTTTCCACTCACGTTCACTCACGTTCAAGTCACGATTTTCAATTATTAGTCACGTTCACGACGTGACACGCCGTAACACGACGTGACACGACGTGACACGACTGTTTTCACGTCACGCGCCCTTCTCTAATCGAAACCATAAGGCACTCTCGCTTGAAATCAGGACAGAAGAGAACGAAAGAATGCCGAAAAGCAGTTCACTATTTCCTGTTACACTCATTAAAGAAATTACCCAGGAAAAACTATTGGAATGCAAATGTGGCAACATGAATAGCCCAAAGTAACTGTAAAATCCTAAAATGTTTATAATCCAATTAAAGTTTTCATAGTATTGCATGCTAGAACTACAAATTAGCCGTAGCAGTAGTTCTTTGTAATTCAAGAATTTAACACAACATTCAAATATTATTTTCTTCTATTACAAAAGATATTCTAGATTATATGTTAAACACAGTAATGTCAATTATAATAACCCGAATCTTGTAATATTTTTGACATTATAAACTTTTCTCAGGTAAAAATTTGCCAATCACTAAATCTAATTATTCGCTCTTAACGGTAGCTACAGGAGGTCGAGGGTTCAAATAAATATTCGAATAAACAAAATAAATAGAACTGGGAAACAACATAGGTTTATTGTTCTTGTAGGCACATATCAAGTATTTTTAAAATAAGAAATAGTTCCATAATTGATATATAGAATTCAAAAAACTTTTTCGGGGGCATAGGTAGGCCACCAATCTGGCAGATATGGTGACACGGTGGTTTCTCGGTGGCGAATGCTAAAACTGGAGTATTGATCTGTAATTGAACGATTAGTGTACAAATGGCCGTCCCATTTTTGAAAAGTTCGGTGATTTATTCTTTCCCGACAACTGGGAATTCAAGATCTGTTAGAGGCGCGCCTTATACTTGCTGCAGATAGTTTTTCTGACAATGAAGGCATCCTGTATGCCACTTTGCTGCATGAATACAAATTTATAAGATTCTCCATCATCTAGATGTTTCACACTGTTCCCATCGACCAGATGTACGAACATCTCCACCTTCATTTGTTGGTTTTCTTCTGTTAAAATAAAACACCGCTTATTTTTCCAGGCCTAAACTCATGCCAGTGGCTTTACTGTAAGTAGAGAGGGTGTCAAGAGAGCTCTGAATGTCTGGTACTATCATCATAAGGTTTCAAGTCATCCATGTAGAATAATAAATGAGTGACTTTATGCTGGCGCCTGCTGGGCTGACCTACATGTAACTTTTCCTGATCTCTGTCGAAAAAGATAATAGCGAGATGCAAAGGAAAAGCGGGGGCAAGAAATCCCTTTGAAGGAAACCGCGTCAAAATGTCTGATGATATTGCAAGTCGAGTCCTACAGAGTACCATCAGACTTTCTACTCATCTCACTATGTCAGGATGAATATGGAGGTATCCCAACAAGCGTATGATTAGCTCGTGGGCTGTAGTATCGAACACCTTCGGATAATCCATCTAAGCCGTCGACAGGTTGCGCTTATAGTAGACGGCATCGCGGCAGAAGCACCGGTCTATAAGCAAATTGTTTTTACAACCGGCGAACTGTCACTGCGATTCTTGTTGTTCATAGACGTTTTCTCAAACACGTTTAATGAAGCTCAAGATACGTTTGTACAATTCGCTGGTGAAGATCTTATACAATGCGTCCAGGCAGGTTATTGGATGGTAGTTCTGAGGCCTGGACAAGTTTCTTAATTTGGGGATAAGCACAGTTTTTCCCTCCAGGAGCCATGGTGAAATAGACTCGTTGCCCGAAATATAATTTCTTAACAAGCGTCTACCCTTGGTGCGGAAAAATTACGTTTTTCTCTAAGCTCGCGTTCTTTCTGCATCCGTTATTAAACGACAGTCTTCAGGTTGTGCTAGCACAGGAGTTTGTTGCACGAAGAAGGCGTTTTCGTAGATCCCTTTCAATAGTGGTTGTTTAACCTTATTAGCTGATGGTGAACTACGATGAGTGTCGCCTTTAGATCGAAACAAGGCAGAACGATTGAAGTTGAAGATGTTATTCTCCTTGATCCATTTCATTTTTTTTCACTAGTTTAAGTCTACTCTCTATAGATTTCTCTAAGCACAAATTATTTGTAAAACGTCTTAGTGACATTTAAAAAATTTGCTTTAAGAATTATTTTTATTCTCCTGTTCTTAATTTTTGTTGCTTCAGATTTTGGCTGACTGGAAAGTTTTTTTAGATACAGTATTTTGTATAAAACACTGCTGAAGTCTGTGGTTTGAAAATATCACAAATTCGCTAAAACCCCTCACCACACAAGTATTTAACAACTGCTAAATACGTATTTTGACAGTCAAGCTGTCATCATCGGTAGCTACGAAAAACTTTCACAGCAAAATTCATTTGTGATTTGGTCACGAGCATATCGTTTCCATTTTGCTGTGTAAGTTTTTCATAGCTACTGATGATGTTATTTGTGTGGTGAGGGATTTTAACGAATTTCTGATACAGTATATTGTTTTTGAAAATAGCTTCATAATGGCTATACACAAGGTGAAAACAGCAATGTGCGTTATTTTATGGCTACATTGTTAAGCAAAAATCTTAGCTTAGCTTTTCTAAAAGTGCTCAAATAGGGATACGATGTTGCAAGTCAGTATTCCTATTTTCTATATTATTGCTATTCCTAAATAGTCCTAACTGTCTAAGATAAAGGCAAGTTTTTTCACTCCGTTAAAAATAAATAGTTATGTATTGCTATTAACACATTTTATGTCGTTATGATTATTATAGCAATTAATAACATTTTAAGCATATCAAATATTATTATATAAAACATTTCAGAAATTAATGTGCTCGTTTAATGTTTGCTAATTGTATAAAATAGCATTAGCCTTGATAATAATTTGTAAAACAGTATTAAAAATTGTTCAGATCAGGCTTGGAAAAAATGTAAAACATGTAACATCGTGGACAAACAAATGGTGAAATGATGCCAAGCTATGAAGTAGTGTTAATTTTAGCTTCCCCAATAAATAATTCTTATTACTTGAATAAATACCTTTTTTCCAATTCAGTGTGTTTGAAAATTGATTCTATATTCTTTGGGTGTGCTGTGGTAGGTTGCATTAATGCATAACACCTCTGCAGCATAGTTATAAACAAGTGTTTAGTAGTGTATCGAGTGTTGGCTGGTTTGTCGAGATTGTTTACAAGGTTCGTGCAGTGCAATTGGTGCCCGGTGAGCTAGAGGTAGGCAGCGACCTTCGTGGGAAGCAATTGAAGCCCTAAGTGGGCGGCAACGGCTGAATTGGAGGCGTTTTCGCAGCAGTCAAGCTGCAGAAGTCGTTCTGCGGGGTGTTCTGCGGCTTGTATCGGCAAGCCAACGAAGAAAGAGGGGCCAGGCATCGTGTGACTTGCTGGGGCTTGATTTAAGCCCTAGTCTTCATAAGAACAGCAATGGAAACGTCAGAAAAGTTTATCCTAAAAGATTGAATTTAGTGAATTCCAAGTTTGACGTCGGTTTTACGTGCACTACCGGCAGACGCGTCATCTGAGTTTGTTTTTAATTACGTCATCGGAAATTGTGAGGTTGCATCGCCATATTTGAAGTGCTTATTAGTTAAATAATATTCAGTATTGTAGCGATCCTAGTGGGTAAATCAGCATTTACAATTAAATTGTTAAAGATAATACCAGGATAATAAAGTTGATAGCAAAGATATTTCCTATACAAATCAAGATAATAATTGCTAGGATGTAAGACCCGACTCATATGAGATTAAAGTAATTTATTTAATTAAACGATCCACAAGTTTAATAAACCATATTAATACATCGCATTGCTAAGTAGAAATGTAGATTTTGCTCGTTGTAAAATGAACAAACAATAATTATATATATACAGTGTGTCCCAGGATTGATGTTACAAGAGGTGAGATGGTCTAAAAAATTTTGAATTTTATTTTAAGGTTTTGGGATTCGGTCCTGCTTGGTTTGAAAAGAATTTTAAGAATATTTTCAGTTTTTGAAAAACAAGTAGGCCTTGACAGGAAAGCGAAAAATATTTTATTTTCAGGTAAACTACCCTTTCTGTTTATGATACGGCAAAATTTTATTAAGAAAAAATTATTAAAATGATAAATTATGGCCCTATACAAAATTTCAGAAAGATCCGTCGACTTATAAAAAACCGTTATTTTTTAGATAATTGTGTGTTATTTTCAGGTAAACTACCCTTTTTGTTCATGATACGGTAAAATTTTATTAATAAAAGTTGTTTAGAATGATAAATTATGACCCTATGCAAAATTTCAGAAGGATCTATCGACATTTATTGAAAATGACGGTTAAATCTAAGTGGACAGATTTTTTTGAAATTTTGTATAGTGCCATAATTTCTCAGTGTGAACAACTTTTTTTCATTCAATTTTGTCGTATCATAAATAAAAAGGGTAGTTTACCTGAAAATAAAATTAAATTAAAAAAATTACGGTTTTTCCTAATTCGGCAGATCTTTCTGAAATTTTGTATAGGGCCATAATTTATTATTATGAACAACTTTCCTTAATATAATTTTGCCGTATCATAAACAAAAAGGGTAGTTTACCTGAAAATAAAATAGTTTTCGCTTCCCTGTCAAGGCCTACTTGTTTTTCAAAAAATGAAAATATTCTTAAAATTCTTTTCAAACCAAGCAGGACCAAATCCCAGAACCTTAAAATAAAATTCAAAAATTTTTAGTACATCTCACCTCTTGTAACATCAATCCTGGGACACACTGTATATATATATAAATATACCGGGTGCTGACTTGCGCGACGCACCATAGGAATTTGCATAGTAAATTCTTTATGTTCAATTATTTGCTCCCCTAATTATTTTAGAGCTAAAGTGTAAATACATTTTTTGTAGAGTAAAAAATACTGCATCCATTTATACTATTGCTAACAATTTTTCATTTTCCAGAACCGAAGAAATGCAAAAAATCAAACTAGCATTTTTACAAAAATCAGTAATGCCATGGAATTATTGAAACAAACCAATGCCAACACAAGTACGTGCGGGGCGATCATCCAGTCACTGCCGTCAAAATATTGAACGTATTGTCGTTTTTCTCGTTTTGGTGTAAGTTCTGAACCTCATTATTGCACCTAAAATTATGTAATAGCATGTCTGTAGTTTTAAACTTAAAATGAATTAGTCTATTAATGGTTGTACTGTTTGGAATTTGCCGATACGGATATTTTACAATAAACAAGGAGCTTACTTAACGAACGTCCACCATACTCGTAAAATCATTTTTGTTATGGAGAAGGTGTATGTACCTTAGAGACATTAAGCAGAACATAATTAATAATTTATTATTATAAAAGTCAAGCATCAATGAAAACAAACAAACAGCACATATTGTCGCGCCGCACGCATTTGCGTTGGCATTGGCTTGTTTCAATAATTCCATGGCATCACTGATTTTTGTGAAAATGCTAGTTTGTTTTTTGCATTCCTACGGTTCCGGAAAATGAAAAATTCTTAGCAACAGTATGAATGGATGCAGTATTTTTTTCTCTACAAAAAATGTATTTACACTTTAACTCTAAAATAATTAGGGGAGCAAATAATTGAACATAAAGAATTTACTATGCAAATTCCTATGGTGCGTCGCGCAAGTCAGCACCCGGTATATATATACAGGGTGTTTCATTAATAATTGGAAATATTTTAACTGTAGAATCCTGGGCTCAAAATATTAATATTTAACCCAAATCACTTAGGTAAAATGTGGCTTGTTACTGAGATATAGGGTGTTTTGTTTAAAAATTTAAAAATGATTTTTCCCCATTACTTTAAAACTATTTAACTTTAAATATCTCGAAAAATAATGACGTTATCGTGACGAAGGAAGAGTATGTTATTTACATAGAAAGTATTGGAGAATCGAAAAATTGTGCTAAAATGGCAATTCCGCCAGTGGCGTAGAATTTGGGAAGGGTCAACCACTCACTTGCCCCTGTGGTACGCCTCTGGTAGTAGCCAGAAACGTTTATTTAACATAATTTAGCATGGTTTACAGTGTCTAAACTTCCTGCCAAATATGATACGGATACGTCAAATAGTTTTAAAGTAATGGGAAAAAATCATTTTTAAATTTTTAAATAAAACACCCTATATCTCAGTAACAAGCCACATTTTATCTAAGTGTTTTGGGTTAAATATTAATATTTTGAGCCCAGGATTCTACAGTTAAAATATTTCCAATTATTAATGAAACACCCTGTATATCTGTGTGTGTAGTAAAGGAGTTATTCCTTGTCAGTGTAGTCTTTTCATTTGACTACTTTGATCTTAGGAAAAACTAATGCAGTGGTTTCCTCTTGCCTTCTGCATCGCAGTATCATATCCGAGTAACCAATAGCCGTAGTAGTCAGTCGCATATGATAATCTAGTGACAAGCCATTGGGTCCTTCCTTGTCCTAGTTCTAACTTGAACAGCCGCTCCTAACCTGGAGTACCGTCGTGTCCTTTGCTAGTTTTGGTCAGCCCCGGGTGTTTTATTTCCCACCATATCTGGTGAGCGGTCCCCTATCCGCCATCTGAGGAGGCGCCCCATGGGGGACTAGCAACCCCACACGGGACTAGCAACCCCACACTGGTTATATCTACTGGTTTATAAATAGTAGGCATTGGAAGTTAAAGATATGACAAAATCATTATTCCATAATAGCTATTTATGCAACAAGTGCTAAAAGTCGAGGTTTATGCACGAGACATGAAAATTATGAAACAAAGCCGAAGGCTGAGTTTCATAACATGTCTCGTGCATAAACGACTTTTAGCACGCGTTGCATACAATATTTTATCTACGGCCTTAATTTTACCGTTATTAATCTATAAATATCGATTAAACTAATGTTTGCATCTACGACACTTCTAATTTATGTCATATTAAATAGTAGCCCATTGGCGGGCGAATGTTTGGGAAGCCAGTGCTATCAAGGTCAGTTACGGAATGTAATTATTAATACTCCACATATGACTGTATTCATTACATAACGCTTTAATTATTTCAAAAACACTTTACCTGTAACGCAAGAAGCAACTAGGATAACTTTACAACTTCACTTCCAGTTGGAAATTATAGTTTTATAACCTCACTTCACTCTTAGCACTAGAGCTAAAAGTAAACAGCTGATTTTTATAACCACGGTAAACTATAAAACGTCACTTTTAGTGAAACAAGCTAGCGCTAAAAGGCCTACTTTTAGTAGTGGTCGTAGATAAAAATATTAATTAAGTAACGTATTTTGGCCATTAAGCCTCACAACTTTAGACAAACGACCCACTCAATAAAAATATAAACGAAACCGATTAGTATAAAGCGAACACTCCTGAAGTTAAACCATGGAAACGAGAACTTATTAGGAATTTATTCCGTAAATATTTAAAGAGCCAACATGTCCTCAATACGAGAAAATCAATAAACGCTGAACAAAATGTTGCACAATACCACTCTAAAGGTTTTACAGGTCCCAAATTCCTATACAAGCGTCTATGAAAATTATTCCTGGTAAATTCCAGAAGAATGATGAGGTTATTACAATATCATGATTATTAATAATAATTCAATCAACATATTTGGCAGTAAATCGATTTCTTTTATTTTCAAAATCTCAAAATTGTGACAAAAATATCACTATTTTCAATTTCTAAAATAAAGATCAATTTGAAATAACTTCGTATAAAATCTAAACCAATTAACGAGAACTAATATGCGTTATGCATACAGTTCAGCCGGAATGGCTATTGACATAATTTTTAAAAATCGGCTAAATAATTTTCAGCAATGCTTTGAATAAAATTCGCTTTCACTTCATAATTTTTAGCTCTAATAGATACCCTCTCATAGAGGAATGATTATCTACGATTTAACGTCTTTCTTTAAAAAAATCATTTTTACGTTTCGGATTTGAGGGATAAAGGTAAACTCAGTATTAATTTCAAATGTGAAAAAAAAACAGTCAGGAAAACAAAATAATTACAGCAGTTTCAAAGGTCTTGAGCAGTTTGCTTAGTTTAGAAGTGGCATAAAGACGAGAGTTTGGTCGGCGAGGAAATTAAACTTTTTGCATTCAGCAGGTTGGGTTAGGCTTTAAACTATGTAATTTCTCCAAAGAGGTCGTTTCAAGTTGTAAGTTACAGTGTAGGTGTACACTGCAGAAAAAGTAAAGAAAAATAACTGTCGACGAACTAATATAACTTTATTTCTTTGATAACCGAAATAAATACTCTATTCACTAATTGACTTCTACAGCATCAAAGCGTGGAAAGTTACACAAATCCGATCTGTCGTAAGTTGGGATTAGTTAAGCAGTTCTAAGTATACGGCGACCTGAAACAGAGGAAAGGTGCAAGGGAGCTAAACGTACAAATTAAGATAAACAACTAGAAAATTAATGCGATTGCAACACTTCAAATGGCAATCATCAAAAAGTCTGAACAAAGATTTTTTTGAAATCGGTAATAGCGATTATTATCTGTAACGAAGAAAAAGGCTGTAACATAATTAAAAAGGAGAAATAATTCGCAACTGTGCATACACTTACTACTGCTCTTAGACTGTTTTTATTATGTCGGTTAAATTTCAAGGTGGAGAACTACATTTTTCTTAAATTTCTTACATTCGACAGTTTTCTACAAATGATTTTATAAACAGCTACCTACCCGTCTTAGGAGTAGAGAGGGCTCATAAAACCACTTTCTGATTAAAAACAGGGCGCTGGCCTATAATAAGAGGAGGAGGAAAAGAGGAATATGGATAGTTATTGCTGAGCGCCGCAGTTGATCGGCAAAGCCTGTAGGTAAAGAACAAAATCTTTCAACAAAGCAGAAGCTATTCTTGGTTGCAGAAACCTAGCCTGGCTGGGAGGAACTTACCTTAATTCCTCAAAAGGCTTAATGCTTTGCCTGAAAATATGGCTGTCTATTTTCTACTTTATAAACAATAAATAGCAGTGCAAATGCACTTATGCGCTTTTCAATCTACCCTTCGTGGTAAAATCAAGCTAAATTACTAGAAACAGGAATCTATTGTGTCTATTTTTTGTGCGCTGACTCAATCCACAGTCTCACATGCTTTATGCATCTGAGTACTACATAAAACAGGTAAAACTAAGGGCCGAAACCATTTACTAGAGGTAAACATGTCACATTACGTTTGACGTAGTGTTACGCCTAAAAAGCGTAATTAACATCAGAATTTAATTTGTGCACAATCTTTCGCCGTGTAAATGCGCCTTTATTTAAACGCGGCCGTCGTGCCCAGTTTTATTCTTCGCTCGTGGTTATGTGGAAGTCTGCCTTGCCGGCAGGCTTTAGCAGTTGTTTCATGCCGTTCGTTTTGTTTTCGGTTGTTTATCTCTTGCAAAAAGTGGAGTTAGCCGACATCCTTCGCTGTGATATTTGTGCTCTAAGTTTCACCCTTAGCTGCAGGTATTTTGAAAAGATTCTTCGAGGAAGCTTCGCTCAATGCGGATACTGGGCTTGGACACGCATGTGGGACAAATACGTCCGGATCTTTGAGACGGTTAATTTATTACAAGATTGCTAGCAGTTCTGTTCGAGATCCACGAATACTGAAGCACTCTTATCACCTAATAACGATCAATTAACTTGAATACAACACAACCATTATTGACACCGTAAATCTTTGTTTTGTTCACAGAATCAAAAGGTTAGCCATACTGGAAACCTTTGCAGGAGGAAACATTCGACCAGCCACGCCATCTAGATGGCTCGAGCTGAACTCAACCTGTCGCCGGGGCCAGAAAGGTTGACACCGTTATTAGGCGTTCGGTCGTCCGCCCATAAGAATATTATGAACCATGTGATATGAATTAGAAATTATGTTTTATTTTATTAAGGACAACATTTTATTTTGTAATATATGAGAACTAATAGACGTTTATTTTCGACTATTCTGTTTATATGTTTTAGGCCATGGCCCACGCATAAGAGCTATCCGAGCCCACTGCAACTGAGGAAATGAAAAGGTAGTTTTCCCTGTTGTGCTACAGCAGTAACGAAATCAGACAATGAAAGGTGTCAACAGTGGATTAGATTCACTAAGCATAAAGTAGCCAGTACAGAAATTCTTTAATTCTTGATTAGGCGCTACTTTTTCGAAAGATGCACCCCCACTTAACTCTAACATAGCAGTAATTTGCACAATTCAATACGCAATCTAAGAGTAAAGCAGTAACATGCAAAATTACATACTAAGAGCAGCTTCAGTTTTTTTCACATTGCTTCATGTCCCCTTGGCGCACGCCTTTTGACTGTCACAGTTGCTGATTTTTAGACGTTCTGTATCAAAGAGGGACATCTATAGTCTACCATACTGTCTTTTAGTTCCTCTAGAACCGCCCAGAATGCAATGCCGTTGACTAAGGAAGAAGATATTCCGTAGCTTTTGCAAGAGTATTCCCACAGTCAGCAGGTGGTCGCTCATGCGAAGTCCAGCTTACTGTCTCGATTAGTAGAGCTTATTGTTAAGCCGTTTGCTTATGATCTTCCTGAAGAGTTTATATATCTGCCATAGGAGTGAACAATCGGTCAATAGTTTCGTAGTTTGCTGGTATCGTCTTATGTGTACAATAGAATAAAAAGTTGTTCCACTCGGAAGGGATTTTTCCTAGTTTGAAACAGATTGCGAAGGCTCTTCTATCATTATTACTGGTTCGCCTTTCAGCTTGAGCATTTCTGCAATAATTTCATCTTTTTTCTGCGTCTGGACGCTTTTAAGTTATTCATTATCTATATCTGGCATATCTTCTGAGTTTACGTTCAGCACTTTCCGTTTAATATGTCTCAGTGTATCTGCCTGCAAATAGTTTTTAGCTGCTCCCTAATCTCTTTATTTTCTAATTTATTTTTCGATTTTGCATTTTATTTCAGCAATTTGTGCTCTTCCCCGTGTTACTATTATTTGCAATTACCTGTTTTATCATTTCTCCTTGCCTTTTTTTGTTTTTCTGACTTGATCACTTTTCTCGCGGCTTTGTGCCTAATATGCTGCATTCCGTTTTCCTTCCAGTGCCAGACGTCTGAGTTTTTTAGTCATAGTTTCTGTATTCTCTGCTGCTTTGCTTTTGCTTTTTTGTCGCGATTTGTTGACCAGTTCTAGAATTATTGCGCTGATTATTTTATTTGTATTGTCTAAGTCTGCTTGTGAGATGTTTTGTTCTTGAAATTTACGTTCGATTGAATTTTCATACTCGTAACTCGTTCTTTAAAATGATTTTCAAATTAAGGTTTATATAAATATAGCGCTATTAAAGTTCTTATTATCCTGATTTTTAGCCCGACTTTATCAAATAATCTGTGTCACTTTACGAGACAATTATACACTCTATTAATTCACCAACGATTGCTTAATTAGCGAAACGCCCAAAGAATTTTCAATTAAAAAGATTATGCACGAGCAGTTGCATTGCTAAACTGGCACATTCTGAACATCAGCTAATACTAATTATTAGCTTTAATTAATATTTGGTTTGGTTTCAATTAGCCGAGCAAACTGGCGCTTTAATTCCCCTCAAATTAAAAATCCGGGATCCACTCGCCGCATTTGCAGTCTAATTTGCAGTTAGATTTCAATTTTATTCGTAGCTTAACGGCGCGGCGTAGCGAGCTGTAACTTATTTTTATACCATGCAAAGCAGAACAAAACCGCAAACTGATAGTTACAAACTTAAACCCAATTAAACCTGATAATTCGTCTGGGCGCAATCTTATTTTTAGAGCTCGAGCGTTGCGGCATTTAGAGTCCGTGATCAGAATAAGAATCGGAAATCAAACGCCGGATAAAGTGATAAATTTGCTGAAACTTTAGAAAACGTTTACACCTGAATGGAGACCATTTACTCGGTTTTCACTGAACTTTTTAATAATGCTGAGTAGCAGACCGAGGGTTGTGAAAGTACTTCTACAATAGCATTTAATATTTCCTTCAAATTAAGAGCTTACGCAAATCACTGCGGTTTCATAAGTATAACAACTCATCAAGAACTGTACGTTAACTATTACTAGGACAAAGTTTGTTGCTTCGTGTTTCTACAGCTGCTCATTTTAGTACTTTTGGCAAGATGTAATTCAGGCCAAAGCAAACTTCAGAAAGGATAATATTTGTGTAATACTGCTTTGAAATACATGGGATAACTGCCCTTCGGGCAATTTCATCTTCGTGTTGTTAAACAACGGGTTCTGCCCAAGTTACTTCACCGAAAGCTAAGTTTCACGTTAGTAAGTTATATCAAGTATCTATCCTATTTATTACGTAAAATCTTTCATTTTTGTTTTGAATATTCAACGAATGCAAGCTGCAGGTTGGAAAAAAGTGTATTGTAGGATTATTATTATTATTATTATTAGATAAGATACAGAGCAGAGAGTAAATCTATGATTGCTCAAAGATGCTATAAAAAGCTAGTTGGAGCTAAATTATACTGGAAATCAGAACCTTATTGCTCCTGTTTTATATAATTAATATATCATAAAGATCTGATACTAAGTTGAGGATATAATACGAAAGCAATTAACGAAATACAGTGTGTTTCATAACGTACGGAGTAGACTGAAAGGGTAGCTAGAGGCGACCAAAATAAAGTTATTTTCTTAATAAACTTTTGATCGAAACACCAAGAAAGTTACAGCAAGTTAAAGTTGAATAAATTAACGAGCATTCTTTACAAACTGAAGTAGTATTCACGTCTTAAGTTGAAGCAAGGTATATTTGAGAGTTAACTAAACAATGTTGAGCTATAAAAGTAAATAACATAAAAATTACGGCTATTTAAAATTTTCACTGATGGAGAACCGCTGACTATTTAATAATAACTAAAGAGCAAGTAGCAGTAGAAATTTTTTTGGTGTTAATTATTCATTTAAACGTCAAAATTAAGATACACCAGCTATTAAGCGTTTAATTCGACTTAAATGAGTAACTATAGTAACGAAGAATATGTAGATATGATTACTATGTATAGAGCTGCTGAAGAAAACGCTGCACGTACAAGACGTATGTATTTGAAAATATTTCCAGATCGTTAAACGCCTTGCGAAAATACTTTTCTCCGAGTAGTCCAACGCAGAAGGGAGACTAAAAATGTACAACCTAAGAAAGGTCATGGTGGCGGCAGACCAAATCAACATCGTGTGAATGGTTAATGCTGATCCAAGTTGGCGTTTTTCTATCCTTTGTTTGGCGCACATTGAGCAGCAATGGTTTGTATCTCTCTCTTTTACAAAAGATGTAAGGACTGACTCCCACGGATTATCCACTGCAGCAGCAATTCGCGAATGACTGCAAAATCACACTAATAGGGAAGCAGAATTTCCAATCCACGTACTGGTGACGGATGAATACTGTTTTACTAGAAATGGTGTTCTCAACTTCCACAATTTTTACATATCGGCTGATCAAAATCCGCACGCGATTCGCCAGAGTAGCTTTAAGCAGTGTTTTATTTTGATTTTGTGAGCTGGTATTTTGAACAACACCTAAATTACCAGCACGCCTTAGTGTTAATTATTATTTACAGTTTTTACAAGAAGTTCTGCCAGAGCTCCTCGAAGATGTGCCTTTGAATGCAAACCGTACCATGTGCTTTAAGCATGACGGATATCCTTTACATTTTAGTCATGCTGTACGAGATTGACTCGACATAATCTTTCCGCAAAGATAGATCGGTAGGGGTGGATTTATTTCATGGCCCCACGCAGTTCATATCTCAATCCAGTGACCTTTTCTTATGAGGTTTTATGAAAGAATTGGTATTGCAATGGTCTTAGGCCTTACAACTCAACTCTGATAGCATTGCCAAATTAATGGACATGTCACTAAAGCTCAGGGTGAGGTATTTTATATAACTGCAAGGCTAAAACTTGAATTTAACAAAATGAATGCATTTGTAAAGGGATGCCAGCAATAGCGGAATAATTAAATAAAGAACTCAATAAGCAAAGCTCAATTCTCACAGGGATCTAAGTTGACTGTAAGATCAATTTAAAGTAAGAGGTTTCTGTAAAGGTAATAGCCGAACTAAAAGAGATTATTAATTACTAAAAGGATTGCAAAGACAATGAAATGGCCAGACGGCCACCGGCACATTTTAATATGAGTTCCATTTTTACAACTTCCTTTGTTGTTCAACGTTTCACTGTATTTATCACTTGTGCAAAGCTTTATTCGCATAATATATGCTTGTAATTATTCTCAATAATTTAATAATTGACAAATTGCCAGTCGAGATTTATTCACCGCAAATATTAGCAAAACTAACAGAGGTTCTATATTTCGCTCGTAATTAAATACAATATTTTATTGCTATACGATATTTGGTACAATGGAGGCATTAATTCATTCCCTAGGGATTTTAAAAGGTAAATTAACGCGATTTTGTAATTTTGTTGGCATGCTATTAGATCTTGACGAGAATATTACTGCAATGCAAGTTGAAGAATTAGAAGCAAGGCTAAACGTAGCCAACGCTCGGTTGCCGGAATTCGAAAAAATTCAAAACGAAATAGACCAAGCTAGCAATACACCAGATAGGGAGGCTACCCCAGACGCTGATGAACACCGTGAAGCGTTTGAGGATTCCTACTTTGGTGCAATTGCTAATGCAAACGTTTTAATAAACAGACATCGAAGTAATCCATTTCCGCGCGAGGGCAATTCGCATTTGCAGTGTTCTAGCGTAGCTTCTGCTAATTCTAGCACCCCCTTCATCAAACTCCCAACCATAAATCTGCCAAAGTATAATGGCGATATTTCAGATTGGCTCGAATTCAGAGAAATCTTTAAAAATTTTATACACGATAATAAGTCGGTTACTGATATTCAAAGGTTGCAGTACTTAAAGGCCAGTCTTAGTGATCAAGCGTCAGAAATAATCAAATCTTTAGAATTTACTGCTGCCAATTACCAAGTAGCATTGGGTAGTATTTATGCTAGGTATAATAACCCTAGAATGCTAGTTTATAAACATTTGAAAACTATTTTCGATCTCGAGCCATTAACCAAGGAATCGGCTCAAAAGTTAAGAAAGGTAAATGACACACTTTTCAAGCATATCACTGCGCTATCTCTAGCCTCAGACCAAGCTTTGTTAGAAACATTTATAATTTTCATAATTACAAAGAAACTTGATTCCAAAACAGCCCGCGAGTGGGAGTTGGGAAAAGAAGTTCCAATACAGAGCTGCCTACTCTTGAGGAGTTCAAAGATTTTCTCAAAAACACTGCGCATGTGTTAGAAACCCTAGAAGCCAAGCAGAAAAAATCTGTTTCTGAAAAATTCAAGATACATTCAAAGTCCTTTGTTTCGAGTAATCCCATTTGTTTATTTTGTAACAAATTCCATTCTTTAGCAAAATGTGATGATTTTCAAAAGCTTACTGCACATGATAGAGCGAATAAGGCAAAAGAGCTCAAGGTGTGCCTCAATTGCCTATCCAAGAGTCACTTTTCATATAAATGTACTTCCCAATACACATGTAGGAAATGTAAGAGAAGGCATCATACTCTCTTGCATGAGGACCCACTTACAGTGGCTACGGTACAACCAGGACCTGCAAAGGACGCAGAAAATCCTGTTGAACCAAGCAAGATCACTACAGCATTTTGTTCCAACGAAGTTCAAACGCTGCTACCCATTGCTTCTGCGCAGATCCTTGATTCTGCCGAAACCCCCCACTCTGTTCGAATCCTGTTGGATTCAGGGTCTCAGTAAAACTTCATTACTTCAGGTCCTTCTAAAAGGCTAAATCTACAAGTCAAAGATGCAAATGTTATTGTTTCAGGGTTAAGTAAAGTCACTTCACACGTTTATTTGAGATGTGATGTTGAGTGTGATAGCAGTGTCATGTCTTGTTATATATCAGATTAGCGGCGTCATGCCCGGTTTTCGCATTGAGCGCACCAAGTACAGGATCCCAGACAACATAAAATTGTCTGACCTTTCCGTTGATGTCCCTGGCGATATTGACATTTTGTTAGGTGCTCCAGTCTTCTGGGAGCTGTTGTGTATAGGGCAAATCTCTTTAGGCCCAAATCTTCCAATCCTCCAAAAACACGTTTTGGATGAGTAATTTCCGGCCCAACCAACACAGCTTGGTAAGCCAAAGCCAAAGCCATTGTAATGTCAGTTGCCTCGAAGACACCCCAGATTCACTTACTAGATGTTGGGAACTCGAACACTACCCAATCGAAAAAGTTTTTTCAAAGGAGAAAATGCCTACGAGGCTCATTTCGTTCAGAATACCTGTCGGCACGCCGAGGGTAGATTTATAGTTTCAATCCCCTTCAAGAGCCCTACGACTGTATTGGGTGATTCATTTCAAACAGCTCGTAAACCATTTCAATAACTTGAGAAGAAACTACAGTCAAATCCAGTTCTCTCAGAAAGATATATCGCCTTCATAAGGGAGTACGAGGATCTTGGCCACATGTCCGTAGCTAGTCCCACTTCTTCAGAAATTTTATTTGATCTCCCCCACCACGGAGTACTAAAAAAGGAGAGCCTTACTACTAAGCTCAGAGTAGTCTTCAATGGCTCTGCGGTTACTTCTACAGGGCATTCATTGAATAGTATACAGATTGTTGGCCCGACCATGCAACATGATCTATTTTCGATCCTTGTTAGATTTCGCAAGCATTTCTACGCAATATCCGCTGACATAGAAAAAATTTACAGGCAGGTGCAAGTAGAACCTAGCCAACGCAATCTCGAGCGCATCCTGTAGCGATATAGTCCCACAGAATCTCTTTAAACTTACAATCTGAATAGTGTCACATATGGAACTGCCTCAGCGAGTTTCCTTTCAATTCGTTGCTTAACTCAACTAGGCATTGAATGTGAAGATTCATTACCCGAAAACGCCAAAACAATAAAGGAAGATTTCTACGTTGACGACCTACTCACAGGCGCTGACATCCTAGATCAAGCACGTCACATTTGTTCAAGTCTTCTCAATGTCCTTAAGTCAGGTTGTTTTAAACTGCGCAGGTGGATCTCTAACGACCTAGCAGTTCTCACTAATATTGACCAAGCTGATATTCATCCAGATGTTTTTGAGCTCTGCGGAGCCGTTCTTCTTGCCAAACTTTCAGACCTAGTTCTGAAGGCATTAAATCTAACCATAAGTCGTTCTGTGGATAGATTCTACTATTGTTATAGGGTGGCTGAAGACAAGCCCCAACCTCCTGAAACCCTTTGTTTGTAACAGAGTTGCCGATGTTCAACAACTCACATCTCATGCTACGCGGAAGCACGTTCTCACCAAGTCTAACCCAGCTGATCTGCTTTTCAGGGGTGTTTCCCCACGACAGTTAAAGGAGTCTAGCATTTAGTGGAATGGACCCACCTTTCTTCTCAAAGATGAGGATTAATGGTCAACGTCAAACGCCTCAAATCCAAGCCTACCAGACCTAAAACAGAAACCACAATGCCTGTCATCGGCAGTTTCTACACTTCACTTTCCATTTACCGCATTTTCTAATCTCACTAGATTAGAAAGAATAGTAGCTTATTGCCTACGGTTTCGAAGCAACTGCTTCATTCCCAAGGCGGAACGTGCCATTGGGTCCCTTAGTCCAAAGGAGCTGCAAGAAGCACTCTTATCTTTAGTCAAGATTTCTCAAGCCGAGTCCTTTCCTGAAGAGCTCTGGCAGCTTAGTAGGTCCGAATCTGTGAAGAATTGCAGTTCATTAAAAAGGCTAAACCCATTTTTGGACTCGAACGGAATCATTCGAGTCGGTGGTAAACTCAGAAATTCCCAGTTTTCATTTAATAAGTAATTCCCGATGGTAGTTTCAGGGATCTTGCTAAACTCATTGTTTCTCGGGAACACATTCGGTTGCTCCAGGCTGGTCCCCAGCTATTACCCTCGACCCTAAGAGAGAGTTTCTGGATTATTTCAGCCAGGAATTTCGTTAAACAAGTTGTACACCAATGCTTAAGGTGTTACCGATTTTCGCCTAAACTCACTGAACCGATTATGGGCAGCCTTCCTGTGTCACGAACTGAACAGTCACCCCCTTTCTATGTAACCGGAGTTGACTATGCAGGCCCCATAACGATCAAAGACCGAAAAGGTCGCAGTTGTCAAAGCAACAAAGCTTATTTATGCCTTTTCATATGTTTTTCCACAAAGGCAGTGCACCTCAAACTGGTCACTGACCTTACAACATCGTGTTTTATACATGCTCTTAGGCGATTTATAGGCTGAAGAGGAAAACCTTCCCATATTTTGTAAGCGTTAATTCCGAGCTCCGCGAATTAAGCATGCTTCTTAAGGAACAGAATGTTACTATTGCTCAATACGCGATTAGTGAGGGAATCAGCTGGCACTTTATTCCAGCGCACAGCCCACACTTTGGTGGACTGTGGGAGGCAGGCATAAAGTCTTCCAAATAGCATTCAAAACGTGTAACAGGTAATGCGCTTCTTACTTATGAAGAGCTTTGCACCTTGCTAATACAAATTGAAGCAATCCTCAATTCCCGTCCGTTATCCCCTCTATCGTCAGACCCCAACGACCTAGAACCGCTCACTTCTTGGTTGGTCGACCTCTGTTATCAGCTGCGGATCCCGATGTACAAGAGATCCCCGATTCACGATTGTCAACGTACGAGAAAATTCAAAAGCTGCAGCAGCATATGTGGTCACGTTGAAGTAAGGAGTATTTGCCAGAGCTCCAGCAACGTTCAAAATGGAATTCGCAACATTCCGATCTAGTTGAGGGGTCCTTGGTATTGGTTAAAGAAGATAACACACCTCCCCTTCAATGGAGATTAGGACGCAACGTTCAAATCTACCCTGGAAAAGATGGAGTTAACAGAGTGGCCTCCGTCCGTACGTCCAACGGCATCATACGTATTTTCTTCTGGAGACTAGAGATTGTTAGCATTAAATTAGATTTCTTGTTTATATCATACATATATGTAAATATTGTTTCTTATTGAAAGTTATACTTTCAAGGCCAGCGGCATGTTGAGAAATGTTTGTATCACCTTGTACATTGTTTATGCCTCCTCCTTTCTATGTATTGGCGTCAGCCCGATTCAGGTTTGCGACAGCTGTGGACCGCGCATTACGTCTGCAGTAAGGGGTCCAAGTCTCATTATAATATTACTCTAAATAAACGACCTTCTTGCTTCAAATTAATGTTTTAATTACTATCATACAGTCCACTAAAGTTACAACTAGCTTAACAGCAAATTATCAGGTGTAAGAAATGTTTCCGCGGAAACGAAAATGCGATGATATCCTTTATAATTTTTACTCATTAATACCAGCGGTATTCAATAAGTGGACATTAATTTACAAGAACGTTAAACTTCTGTTGTTTTTGTGTTATAAGCTTTTGCCCAAGTTTATTAAAAAAACTTTATTCTGGTCCCCTCTAGCTAGCCTTTGAGTCTCCTCTAGAGATTGGCGCGTGAGTGAATTTTCGCTCACGTCACGCACGTTTCACGCTTGCTTTAAACAGTCACGTTCACGCACGTTCACGCTCACGTTCACTCACGTTCACGGCGTGACACGCCACTCACGACGTGACACGCAGCTTTTATTTCAAAATTTAAATTCAGATAGAACAGAATGTTCAAATTTAAAACCAATGAAAAAACCCTAAAGAGAACTAAAAATATGTTTTGCACCTGACATAATTTACGTGGTATGTTGCAATCAGAATAGTTGACATAACAAGAAAAAAATGAAAATTGACTACAATAACTTCGACAAGGGATAAATACTGATTTCTCGCAAATATATTTCTTGCAGCTGTCTTCAAAGACATTACTTTTAATATCAAAAGCTGTCATTGGAATTGACGTTTCCGTTATTGGTATGAGTACAGAAGGTATATGTTGCTAGGCAACACTTTTAATTCGTAGGTTTGAAAGTACTTTTACGTACAAGGATCAACATTTTCAGCGTTAAGGCGAGTATACAAAAAAAAACATAAATTTTATTAGAATAATAAGTTCATTTACACAAGTACACAATAAATTGGTTTAAAAATAAAACGTAATCAACATTTTCAGTGTTAAGTCGAGTATACAAAACAAAACATTAGGTACTTTTCTAATAATAAAACGTAATTAACATTTTCAGAGTTAGCCGAGTATAAAAAAGAAACTTACTTTTATTAGAATAATAAGTTCATCTACACATCTACACATTAAAATGTTGATTTAAAAATAATATGTAATCAACATTTTCTGCGTTAAGTCGAATCCTGCGCTCTTCTAAAATTCGCCCAGCTGTAGAAAATAGCTAGTGATGGGCCTATCCGGAATGAATAATGGGAAAGTTTCCGATTGTTCAAAAAATCGGAAGGTTCCGATTATATCGGAACGTTTCGGAACTTTTCGGAATTCGATTATTTTACTGTTCGGTGCGCAAAATTCGGAACTTTCGGAATTCGATTATTTTACTATTCGGAACACAAAATGAGAAAACGAAATGCCAATTTGAACTGAACAGAATACGGAATGTTGTGTTGACTCACTTGACTGCTATATGCTGGTGAATGGCACTAATGGCAGTGGTATTTCATAGATTAATTATTAGATAGTACAACTTACAGACTTCAAATTCATGTATTGTTTTATACTATCTATTATGTACTTTATGTGTCATTAAACTTTAAAATATCACTACCATTTTCCGAAAGTCTCTTAAGGTAACTTCTGTAATAATTTGAAAAAATATTTTATTTCCTCTTATATGCCACTGTGCGACTCAAACTCATAAATTATTTTACTGGCGGTCCTGCAAACCCAAACAATAGATGCCAACGCAGATAAAGGCTTACGGCGCGACGCAAATTTGCACGCACTTCATCTTCCTTCCGCTTGTTTCGCTCGTTTTCTCTTGCTTGCATTTACGGAATGTAAAATAATCGGATGATATTCCGATTTTATAAACATTCCGAAATGGAACATTCCGATTATTGAAATCATCCGATTATGCCCATCACTAGAAAATACCCTTTTGCTTGTAGCGGAACTTGCCGGTATGTTTAAAATTTCTCAAGTTTTTTTAACAGTGGCGTATTTACACTGTTTTTCCAAAATCCTAAAATGTCATCTACATTTCCGAATTTTAATTTAACATACTAATTTAGTTCTGTTTCGACATCATTCTAATTACATGTGTCATCGTCAGAGCTATCTCTAAGTGTAGAAAGATAAGAATCTGATGCTGATGTACCAGTTTTGAGTCGTTTGCTATGTATTTCATCATTATCATCTGTAGTTTTATTTGCATTATAATCTTCTCTTTTATGTGAAGGTATGAACTTTAAGGATTTATAATTATAGTTCAAAAATAAAGCCACATAATGTAACTTGTTTGGCAGAATTCGTGATTTAATGAATTTAAAAGTTGCTTCGCCCTGCATTTTTTTATTCGTTACTAAATATTCAACGTGAAATTAACGTGAAACGTGAATCACGCCTTGGAAATTTTCACTCACGTTCACGTCACGATTTTCAAATATTAGTCACGTTCACGACGTGACACGCCGTGACACGACGTGACACGACTGTTTTCACGTCACGCGCCCATCCCTAGTCTCCTCCGTACGTTATGAAGCACTCTGAATGTTTTTCCATTAAAGACACCCAGATTTATTTTTTAGTTATACCATCCGATTTTAACCAGGCGTTGTATAAAATATCTAGTGATTAATTATTTGGAATGTGAAACAAACATTTTCTACGATTAAATCCGTTTAAATCATATGTCCTTCTGCTTGGCACAAAGGTCGACTGTGTGAATATAAAATCTATAGTTCATTATACAATTACAGAGTTAGTGCGGCTTGTATTCGACAATAGTTTAATATTCAGGGCTCATACAAATAAGTGCCTAACTTAATCGAATGCTACTGTATCAACATGTACAGATATTGTATCTGAGTGAAAATGAAAAGAATGTGTGATGCTCAAGTGCTGTCGCTTTGCTTAAGTTATTATTATTTTGCTGGAAAAGTACAGAAACTTTGAGTTTCTTGTTTAAGATTTATTTATCATATTCGCAAGTTCGACCGCATTTCGTACATACTAATAGATGCTAAATGGCTAAACATGCGCAACAGGTTTATTACATACAGCTTCTTCTTCTTCTAACTTCTAAAATAGGCTGACGGCCTGTTCGTTGCCATATTATTAAACGCACCGTTATTTTGGTCGCCCAATACTTCTTCTTCCCTTAGGTTGGCCATCTTGTGCGATTCCTATCATTTTACTCTCTTCCATTCTATCTGTATGTGAATTCCATATACTTCTGTGCGATACCCACTCAGTAAAATTTTCAATTTTACATGGTTTCCTAATGTTTCCATTCCTCACTCTGTGGTACCTTGTTTTTCCAACTATTCTTCTCAATACATTCGTTTCTAGAACCTCCATCTGTTGCCTACTTTTTGATGTTTGGGAATTCGTTTCTGCTGTGTATGTTAGTATTGGTAGTACTGCGCCTTTGCATATACTTATTTTTGTTTCTTTACTTATGTACTCTAGGTGGTGCGGTTATGGCATCCTACTACTCTTTTTGCTTTTGTGGTGGCTCCTTTATATCTTTATTTAAGTCCCCATAGCTGGTGATAATTCTGTACCTGAGAATTAAAAAAGCCAATCTTCAAAAATTGCACTTTTAAGTTATATGCATTTTTAGTATCTAGAGGGTTGATTCTATTCATATAAGAAAGGCCAATCTCCTTAACTAAAGCGTTTTTGATATAAAAAGTATTTGAAGCGGCTGATGTCCAACTTGTCTTAAACCTAAAAAGGCCAAAATGTTAACATTGGCCCTTTGTTATAGTGTCAGCCTGGACTAGCTTGGGCCAATCTCCTGATGTAAACACACATAGGAGATTGGCCTTTTAAAAGCCTTCTGTCAAGTCGGACATTGGTCGTTTTATATAGGAATGCAAACCTAACCTATAAATTATCAGGGTGTACTTTAAAGCACGTGTTGCTTGGTGTCTCTTGTTTTTTTGTTAAAATGTTTCGTAATAGAACAGAAAAGATATTATCCCTGGTTCTGAATGAAATACCCACTTCAGGTAAGTCATGGTTTAAAATAAATCCCTGTATTATGGTTAATATTACATTCAGGCGTAGTTGAAAACAATGCATTCAGAGATGAGTCATCCGAAGTCGCAGTAACAACTAGCATTGAATTTACACCAATAACTTCAGTTTGTCATGTAAGTTCAAATTCTTTTACAATAAGTAAGCTGATTAGAGTTTAATTTTTCTAAATTTCTGCAGAACACATCTGAAATTCAACCCATAGAAAATGCAGTTTACGAAGAACTCTCCTCTTACAACAATCCGCTATCCTTGACAGAGTACGACACCAATTTCGATTATAGTGAACTTAATGCGGCAGTAAATTCTCAGAATTATAGAAAAGGTGAAGATTACTCCGATGATCAAGATCTAGATTATGCTCCCGACGCAGATATGGCTGAAAGTAGTGACGAAAGTGAATCAAGCAATTTATCGCATGATAAACATAATGGCGAAAATATAGGACAAGAAGAAAATATTGAGCAAGAAATTCCTGACAGGAAAGAACGACGATCGCGAAAACGTACACGAAATAACAGTCAATGGAAACAAAATATAAAAAGACTAAATAAAGAAAAAGGCAAGGAATATAAAACAGTAAAGGGAAAAATTAAAAGAGCGAAAATACTACAGCAACCGTGTAATTGTAAACGAAAATGTTATAACGTACTAAACGTGGAACAAAGAAATAACATGTTCCAGACATTCTATGGATTATCTAGACATGGACAAGACCAATTTATTTCTGAGACTGTTGAGGAAAATAAAAAAAAGAAAACGTTACCAGATGATTCGAAAATGTATGTTAAAAAATGTATATCAATACGTTTGATCTTACACTCAAAAAGGTTAGGGTAATTATTGAAAAGGGAAGAGTTAGTAATGGAAACATCTGTAAAAGCGATAAACGTGGTAAGCACGGACACAATCCCAAAATAAGTGATAGCACAAAAGACATCATTAGAGAACATATAGCTAGTATCCTGCATATACGTACCAGCCATTACTCTAGAGAAAGGTGGGAAAAGAAGTAGTTCAGTCCAGATTTAAACATTGCCTTAATGTATCGATTATACAGCAAGTACTGTGAGGATCAAAAGCTCAAACCAGGAAAATAATGCCAGTATCGCAAAATTTTCAATGAAGAATTTCATCTTTCCTTTCATCGCCCTGCCAACGACACCTGTGCTAAATGTGACAGACTGAATTTGGCATTAAAATCGTTTATAACTCTGCTGAACTAACAAATGAAGAAAATTAAAGAAAATTGGAATTAGAAGAAGAGAAAGTGGAACATTTAAATTTGGCCGAAAGTGCATATAACGAAAAGTCTAAGGATAAAGAAAGAAGCAGACAAGATCCAACTTTATTAACTGGCTCGTTTCATTTAGAAAAATGCCTACCGACTCCTTACTTGAGAAATGGACTATCTTTTTACAAGCGTCAATTGTGGGTATTCAATCTCACCATCTACCACACGACCACTTTAGGAAGCAACGGTACATGTTTCTTACGGAACGAAACTGTAGCTGGTCGTGGAGGTCAAGAAATTGCTTCTTGTGTGAGAAAATTTGTACTGTCTCTACCTTCACAAGTTGAAACCTTAACTTTCTACAGTGATTGTTGCTCTGGCCAGAACCGGAACATTTATATGGCAACGATGTTTTGTTCTCTTATGATAGAGCTATCATCAAGCAGTTCAGTAGTTGAAATAAATCACAGTTCATGGAACCAGGACATACTCACATGGAAGCTGACACTATACATGCCGCTATAGAAACTGCTAAAAAGAAAACAACTGCTGACATCGAAGTTCCTCATGATTGGTGCAACTTTATAAAAACAGTCTATAGGAAAAAGCCCTTAGATGTGATTGAAATGTCATAAACAGACTTCCTGAATTTTTCAGATTTGTTGACTTCAATAGTAGTGCACCGACAAAAAAAATGAAGAAGGAGAACCTGTGCCACGGATGCGCATCAAATAGATGAAGTTTGCAAAACATAATAAATTTCAGTTTTATTATAAAACAAGTTTTAATGAAAACGAACAATTCAAAAATAGTACTTTATGTAACTAGTCCTCAAAGCAAGGCTTTAGGGGACGAGTCGTAATGTTTCCGGACGAGGCGGAGCGAAGCGCAGCCGACGAGTCCGTAATATGAAGATGAGTCCTCTAAAGCCATTTGAGGACGTGTTGCATACAACGTTTTTTTGTATTAGCTCTCCAAACATTATAATATGAAGTTTCAATTACCATTAACGCGTCATAATATTAGGAGGCCGCGCGAAAATGTATTTTTCGCTCCCCAAACTGGTTACTTTGGAAACTGTCTAGGATCCTCAAAATGGCCATTTAGAGGCCTTGTACTTAAAGTCGTCATGGCAACTAATGTTTGAGTCCGCTAAAATGTTGCCATGACGACTTTAAGTACAAGGCCTCTAAATGGCCATTTTGAGGATCCTAGACAGTTTCCAAAGTAACCAGTTTGGGGAGCGAATACAAAAAAGTAGATTTAAGGCGAGGGTCTGCTAGAAACCGTAAAAATTCTTCAACCCATGAGTTGAAACAAATTCACTCGGAGCCTCTTCCACTTGCTGATGTTAAAGTGACCCATTTGCATGACCTATTACCTTACGTAAGTGACTACAATAAACCATTTTACAGAAACCTCAAAAGGTCCTCAGGTCCAAATCCTGAAGAGTATCCGGGTTTACCTGAAGATGAAACAAATAGAGATTAAGTGTGTTTTTGATGCTTTTTATTTTTGTCGTACTTTTTGGTTCAATAAAATCGTTTGCATTTTTGCTAGTGAATGGATAGTTTTATTACAGTAAACATTTAAACCAAAATATACAGGGCCAATATCCATTAAAATACATACAACAATTTTTTTTAAATTCCAGAAGGGGCCAATCTTCATTAAAACCTTTGAAAAATAAGAAACACTCAATACAAAATTGTAGAACATCATATTTAGATGCAATCAATATAAAACAGATGATAGTAAATGATAACATCAGCACTCGATTGAAACATAATAAGACACTACCATTTCATCGTTTCAAATCTCAGAACAGCAGAAATGGAGTTTGGCCCTTTTAATTCTCAGGTACAGAATTGTTCCCAAATATTTTATTTCCATCACCTGTTGTATGGGTTTGTCATATGCTATTAGTTTACATCTTAGGGGTTTTTGTGTGATTGCATACATTTCGTTTTCGGTACAAAAATGGTCATATTAAATGTCTGGTAAGTATTTACAAATTCAGCATTCTTTGTAATTGGTTTTCGCTGTCAGAGATCAGCACTGCATCTTCCGCGGAACATACAGCTTCTCTACATTATAAAATAATAACTAATAAAAACCTCCTGTAAATAAAATAAGATTGCGAATGGATGTACATAATTAAAACTTAAAATGCAAGGGTTTAATTATACCACCCAAATCGCCAAAATATCTGTCTTTTAGCCATAATTTCAATATAAAATCAGCAAAATATACAATAAAATATCATATTCAGCTTTTAGCTAACAACTCACATCATACCCTATCCGAATATAATAGGCTGGTTGTTTGTATTCGCATGGCTAAGCTAAGTAACCTAAATCACAATTAGTAGTTTACAGTTCATCATGTGAGATTATATTCCCCACAAGCAGAGTACCAAGAAGAATAAAATCGTGCTACTTGCATTAAGGAATCGTGTAAACACAGAAATATGACGACTGAAAGAGCTACACTCGAATAACTTTATAAAGAAAATTGAACATAACTTATACGGAACCTAGAAAAAATATGTTGTATGCTAATACGTACAAATCAGGAAACAAATGAATATAACCAGACTCGAACAATAACTGAGGAAACGCCGATTGATTACTTCAAAACCGTAGATACCGAAAACTAGACGAAAAATAATGACGAAGTAGCAGCAACTGAACCAATGGATATAATGACTAGACCAGAGGAACAGCTGGCTACATCAAACAACTAAAAATACAAAGTGTCCGCAACCGGATGGCCTTTCAGATGGGTTGCTGAAATGGACGAACAGACCTGTATTTGGTATTTATTCGATCCAATTCAATTTACTGATATCTCTGTCTAATTGTATTACACCTCCTTACAAAGTTAATAGAAACTTTGACAAGCTATTGCAAAAAAGTGGCCGCTGTCTGCAATTCTCAAGAACGTTGCATCTACGAGTATAGCTTCTCTAAAATTGATGTTTCTAGAAGCTAGACAACGAAAATGACAGTTTGTGAACTATTTACTCAGGTAATCTTCGAATTTATAAAAATTTTAAAACTTTGTAGACAGTTTTAAGACAGAAAGCTAAAGTTAGAAATACGATTTTATTGAACCAAAAAGTACGACAAAAATAAAAAGCATCAAAAACACACTTAATCTCTATTTGTTTCATCTTCAGGTAAACCCGGATACTCTTCAGGATTTGGACCTGAGGACCTTTTGAGGTTTCTGTAAAATGGTTTATTGTAGTCACTTACGTAAGGTAATAGGTCATGCAAATGGGTCACTTTAACATCAGCAAGTGGAAGAGGCTCCGAGTGAATTTGTTTCAACTCATGGGTTGAAGAATTTTTACGGTTTCTAGCAGACTCTCGCCTTAAATCTACTTTTTTGTATTCGCTCCCCAAACTGGTTACTTTGGAAACTGTCTAGGATCCTCAAAATGACCATTTAGAGGCCTTGTACTTAAAGTCGTCATGGCAACATTTTAGCGGACTCAAACATCAGTTGCCATGACGACTTTAAGTACAAGGCCTCTAAATGGCCATTTTGAGGATCCTAGACAGTTTCCAAAGTAACCAGTTTGGGGAGCGAAAAATACATTTTCGCGCGGCCTAATATTATGACGCGTTAATGGTAATTGAAACTTCATATTATAATGTTTGGAGAGCTAATACAAAAAAACGTTGTATGCAACACGTCCTCAAATGGCTTTAGAGGACTCATCTTCATATTACGAACTCGGCTGCGCTTCGCTCCGCCTCGTCCGGAAACATTACGACTCGTCCCCTAAAGCCTTGCTTTGAGGACTAGTTACATAAAGTACTATTTTTGAATTGTTCGTTTTCATTAAAACTTGTTTTATAATAAAACTGAAATTTATTATGTTTTGCAAACTTCATCTATTTGATGCGCATCCGTGGCACAGGTTCTCCTTCTTCATTTTTTTTGTCGGTGCACTACTATTGAAGTCAACAAATCTGAAAAATTCAGGAAGTCTGTTTATGACATTTCAATCACATCTAAGGGCTTTTTCCTATAGACTGTTTTTATAAAGTTGCACCAATCATGAGGAACTTCGATGTCAGCAGTTGTTTTCTTTTTAGCAGTTTCTATAGCGGCATGTATAGTGTCAGCTTCCATGTGAGTATGTCCTGGTTCCATGAACTGTGATTTATTTCAACTACTGAACTGCTTGATGATAGCTCTATCATAAGAGAACAAAACATCGTTGCCATATAAATGTTCCGGTTCTGGCCAGAGCAACAATCACTGTAGAAGGTTAAGGTTTCAACTTGTGAAGGTAGAGACAGTACAAATTTTCTCACACAAGAAGCAATTTCTTGACCTCCACGACCAGCTACAGTTTCGTTCCGTAAGAAACATGTACCGTTGCTTCCTAAAGTGGTCGTGTGGTAGATGGTGAGATTGAATACCCACAATTGACGCTTGTAAAAAGATAGTCCATTTCTTAAGTAAGGAGTCAGTAGGCATTTTTCTAAATGAAACGAGCCAGTTAATAAAGTTGGATCTTGCCTGCTTCTTTCTTTATCCTTAGACTTTTCATTATATGCACTTTCGGCCAAATTTAAATGTTCCACTTTCTCTTCTTCTCTCTCTCTCAAACATACAGGTTTTAGTCTAAATTAAAATAAGTAGCAAAGAATAATTAAAATCTCAGCACTCTCACATATTGCAAATGTTTGTTTAAAAAATGTATTTTTCTTCTTCTTTCTAATTTCCCAGTTATGCCTGTCTTCGCACTTTACAATATCGTTAAAAATCAATATCTAAACTGTGTGTATATTTTAGATCCTGTAGTAGAATTTATTTTGGATACCTCTATTCTGTAGAACTCAAATAATTACTTAATTTAATTTAATGAGCTACTTCTAATTATATTTAGAAATTTATATGTTATAGGTTGTTAGCTTTTATTTGATTACTTGTTAATAAAGTTCTAAGTATAGTATAAAATAAAAACATTGTGTATTGTTGCATTACTACTCTTTTTATAGAAGGAACACTTGATATATGCATGCATTTTTGTGGGTTCGACAGACTAAAGTTTCTAGTTTTCCTGAAGTATCCTAGAACATTCTAAGCAATATTTTGAAACAAGGAGCGTACATGATTAAGTTTCATTTTGAGAGATTTGGCAGTTTATAAGAGTTTAGATTGTGCAACTTATTTCACATGCACGGTTCCCGTTCGTTAAACCCGAGTTAGTTGGCTAATCAGAATTGTTCGAGTTCCAATGCTAATTGTGCCATAGTTGCAAATGACTAAAAAATTGTAGTAATTTTTACACGTGCGTCGCACAATTCAAAGTGTAGAAATCCTCTGAATAGTTAGTTGATGAAGCAATTATAATAGGTTTTATTTTAAATCTGTGTCAGGAAGAGCAGGCGACTAATGCCGACTTGATGAACTTCCAACATGAAAGTGTTGCGCATCCCTGCATGCACCTATCTAGAAATCGGATGATTCAGTTATAGAATTTTCATTAACATTTTGAACTTCCTACTTCAAAGCTGCTCGTTTCAATAGCTTCATTTCTCTGCTTAACCAAATCATCAAACAGCTTGTGAAGCAACCTACTGAAGCGAGCAGGATGCGATAAAACCGTTCCAATAAACACAAGAGATATCTTTAAGAGTCTTGTTACAAAGCTATCGATACGATGAAGACAAGAATAATCACGGCGTTAGTTCACAGGTCTAATCCATGAAAACATCAGTATAAATTTAAAATGTATTAATCAAGTTAATTTTCGCGGTTCTGACGGATAGCAAAAATAACTGGCTGATTCTACATATTGCTATGGCCCTCTCTGTTGTAGGACAAAATAAATAAATAATTAGGTATCTCACTTCAAGAAAGATTATTATATTTTATTTATTTATGTACAAACTGAGATTTTCACAAATAAAGATCTATTCTATTATATTCTAATCACCACAAATACAATTAATAGTTTTAATAATAGAATTCAAAATTGTGTCAAATCTCAGGATTCATTAAAATGATGCTTGTAATTATTAATTTGTAAAATAAATCGTTTATTGCCTTTATTATTTCATTTATTGGCAACTCATCCAAATAATGCCCCGGCTATTGCATAAGAAAATTCTTATCTGTGAGAGTTAGGTTTTCACACCCAGTATAGCATTTACTATTGAGTATACATTTTATTCAAGTATGGCAAATACCCGACTTTCTTGCATCCGACAGTTTAACCTATAACTTGACAGCGTAAACATAAATGAATGATCACACAAATTAGCGTAATTTGAATTCAAAATACCAACAATTAACCAATTTCGCGTCAAGTAAATATGCAATGCAATTATGACGTAATACGGCTAATCTGATTTGTTTTTCTAACTTCAAATTTCCGGTTCTGGTGTAAAAATCTGTAGCTACCCGTAAAATCAAACGACGCTATCGTAATAAAAATCTTCTGGAACGACCCTGAGGCTGAAAAACTCTCTCTGGACCTTGTAAATTGTCTATTCTTAAAGCAGCCCAAAGCTAATGGGCTTTCGAATCTGCTTCCCTGTTGGAATTTACCTTATAAGATGGGTTTCCTATGCTGGATACAATTTTGAGCGACGATGATTACACAAATCTGTATTATTCCTGGCTTCTGCACTTTGGACGATCCCCTCTACACGCTAGATACAAATTTCAGCTGCCTGCAGCCTCGGAACTCGTAAAAAACGGCCCCGTTGAACGCACTTGGTAAAATCTTGCAGCACAGATCCCTCTTTACTGGGATATTTTAGCACAATGAATTTCTACACGCAGATGGACTGCACACTGAAGATAATTAAATGCAATTTTTCGACTTTAACAGAAATCTTTAATATTCCAAAATTTACAATACTCTGTGAGCCAAACTTGCACACAGCTCATTTTTTCATGGCTTGCGTTGATAACAATAAAAAATGAACATCAGGTAACTTAGCAACTAATACATCAATTGTTCTGGAAGTAAGATTTGATACAATTATTTTGCTTAGAAACTAACCGGTTTTCGATAACTGCCAATCGTAGCACTTTGTAACTTAGATATCTGCTTTTAATCACTTTCGTTTTAATTGCACTGTTTTCACGAGATTTGATTAGCACTGCACTATTGTTCTTTGTTCAAACTTAGGTGGCCTTATCATTCTATGCTTCCTTTACATCGATTTTCATTTTTCAACTGCGTTAGCGTTTTGCTGGCCTTATAAAATATAACTCTTAACGCCTCATATAATTTTCGTACGTCTCAAAACATCTCTGTATTAACTCTGTCAGTTCACATAAATTAAGAGCATTTGCCATAACGAGCACATTTTATGAAAATTAAGTTAAACGTAACCCTTTCTATACTGCTTTAATTTAATGCCAACTTCTATCAATTAAACTATAGCTACTGCTAATCATATCTTGTGCATTTATTAGTGTATAACAATTACTTTAATGTTGCAATAAACAAAATATCCATTCTGTGTCTATGTCAATCTTCATTTCATTTTCGTCTTAGTTATGCAACCAGAATTGCTGTGGGCATTAAACCATTGCAATATATACTCGTAATTGGTAGCACAGAATATACTAAAAAATATATCATATGCAGAGCATTGTCTAAGTAGTATCCATACCATAACTTAATTAGGTGACTGTTTAAACGACTTAATGAAGAAAAGTTCAGACGTAGTATTGGTTAGAATAATAGCTATTAATATATCTAGGAATGTTATGAATGTAATAACTGTCACACATGTAGCTTTGAAATTCGAGCTCGTGGGGCGAGGATTTTAGGACATCTAAGGCTGTTGTGATTTATAACATCCGGGGTGTGTTCAATAGCTTACCGGTTGCAGTATAATACCGGTTGCCATGTACGGTAAAAGAATATTACCGAACATATACAGTTTTTTCAGTATAGTAATAGTTGTCATGTACGGTAAAGGACTATTACCGTAAAAATACAGTTATGACTTAGTTACCAGTCTACCAGTCTATCACCAAATTTAAGATATTTTAAAACCCTTTGATTTATTTCCTATACTATCATACTTATTCTACAATTAAAAACTAGGACAGCTTCGAAAACCATTAGCCACGCGTATTTATTCTTTTAGTTGATTAAATGGCTTTAAGTGTTTTATGACAGGTTGGAACTATGCACATGTCATATCAAATTTTAATATCAAAAGCTATAACATAAAACAATTATAAAAGTAAATAAATGTGCAATTTGCTAAATAGTTACACCGTTATTAGCCAGAATTAATCCTGGCTTTGGAAACTGAACTTACTCTAGGTATGATTGACAGTGACTATTCAAAATAATTTGAAAGTTAAGTATTCACATCTCAGTTGTCAAAAGTTCAGATTCACACAGCTAAAAACGTTGTTCTATTGTTTTTGGTAGCAATAGTACACACGACCTAAAGTGCTTCGTTTTCAAGATAAAGAATGTCCTTGAGCCAGTTCAGCAATCACTGCGGCTACGTGTGGAAGGTTTTACTATGACTAAAGTTGCATAGATACCTCACACAACTTATTCAACATAAAATTTGCTCGTTTCCCTTACTTTATTGATGCATCATTTTTCATAAATTCGATTACAAAATGTAATTAAAACATTGGAAAAAACGAGACCGATAAAGCACAGGCCACGCGATCAGTTTGTTGTATCAAATCAAACTGTTTGAATCAGCCGCTATTAGTGAGGCTATGGTCTGATTTCAAGGCGCTAGTTGTTAATTGTTGTGTATTTTTGCTAAAAAAATTGAAAAACAGGTCATCATCTTTTCGTTACTAGATTGAGGTCTAGCGTTGTACAATAAGAAACTGTGAAAATCTAGGAAAGAGTGTTGATAGCACTTTTAAATATGATCACAAGTACAATTTCAAAAACCGACACACTGCACAGAATAACACCAAAAAAATGGGAAAAAAGTAAAAATACATATGAAGACCTTAATCACTATGTTTAATAGGACTTTTCATAAAATCTCTTAAAACTTCGCTCCTCCCACTTCTTAGGATACACCATATGCAGTGTGATTATTGTATCCTGTAAGGAGCAGGTAGGTACTATTTGTATTCCACAAGTATCTTAGTAAACTTTACATTGTTTTAATCAGCAAAAATTAAAAGTAATAGTAGATTACTCTACACTTTAAGAAAAGGAGGGATTTTCTGCGAGTGTATACGTTTAAGTTACAACCGAACGCAGCGAAATGAGTGAAATAATTTTACACGAGCATGAAAGAATCTAACGTGTTGAGCATGCCAGTTACTGGCTTTGCTACCAATCATGATGTGATGAAGTAGTGGTGCCATCTGTCAATACTATTGGAAAGTACCCCCAGGAGCCGTTCAAGGTCGTTCAAATCGGTATTTTGACATCAACAGAATCGACAGTGAGTGGCTCTACCTGTTTGATATATGCGCTGGTATTACCTACTTATTTGTTACAAGATAAAATAGTCAAGCTGTGTAATTATATTTTTATTGGCAACCATATATGTAATAAGATCATTACTGACTTTTAAAAAGTTGGAAAATGAGCTATTCCCAACTTGTAACTTTCCAACCGGTCGGAAAAGTGATTGCCGGTTGGAAATGAATCCATTCTCGACCGCTGTGTAGGTAGGGACAATGGAAATCTCGTTGATCCATTGATGCGCGATCCATTCCTGGCCGCTGAGTAGGTAGGGACATTGGGAATCTCGTTGATCCATTCATGCGCGTCACAACCTGTCGTATCATAATATAATAATTTTTCCAATTATTGTTTAGAATAAAGTGGTTGCGAATAAAATAGTATACATACCACGGTGAAAAGTTTCATTCCTGTCTCGAGATAAAGTTCACCTCGACGCTACGCGTCTCGGTTAACTACTTAATCTCTCGACAGGAATGAAACACTTTCCACCTCGGTATGTAATATACTATTTCACGTCTGGAAACAAACACGGATTCTACGATATCAAAATCGTGACAGAAATAATGAATTATTCCCTAGAGGAGATAAATTTACCTAGGGAGTGTTCATTATGACTAAGTCAGTCTGTGTCAAAACTGATGCAAAACCTAACGTGATAACCTCGAATGTGACAAAGACTTGCAGTGCCACCAACTTTAAAATTTAAAAATGTCAATAAATTACCTTTAAAAAACCATGTTTGTAGTTTTAAATCTTCCTGCAACGTGAAAATAGTATATTAAAGTATGAGTGTCTTTAAGGTCTTTAAAACTCGCGCGTGTTTTAAAAACCAGTTATCCACGAATACTTTACGCTATTTTTTATTATACCTGCAATACTGGAAATAAATTACGCACTAAAAACTTAGAAATAATTTTTGTCGTGATAAATCGAGAGGCCATACAAATATTGCTACTATAGTTACGAGAATTGTCTACGTTGTTGTAGCGTCCATGTCCGTTGTTGCATGCAGTCGTTTCCTTGACAACCTTTAAAGCTCGGCGAGCTTTAATCGCTTGTATTCGCACGCTCAGGCGTGCTTTAAATGGCGATTCTGATGCAGGTATAATAAAAAAATAGTATATGCATTTCGGAGAGACTGCTATTTTGCTTCAGTGCTATTGCACCTCAGCGACGAAACGCATTTCTCTCCCTCATTACATAATCTACTATTTCCTACGTCCACATATGAAAACCAGTCGTTATCATAATGAACGTGTTTGTTATGAAAAAACGCACAATTCACATTTATACAGTGCCATTTTAACCTAAGAATAGCTGACAATATGTCATTTTAACCTAAAAAATACTGAAAATATGTCATTTTGACCTAAAAATGACTGGCAATCTACTGATATTGTCAGGTGCCACAATATAGCTGTGATTCATAAAATTGCATTTTTCGTGGGAAAATAGCGTACATAACTCGCTCGAAAGTATATCGTACGTTCGTATTTAAAGTCACTCAGCTCCGCTGCGCTTCGCCTCATTTCTTAAATATACTCGCACGATATACACCACTTTCGCAGCTTGTTGTACAGTATGCCATTGTTCTTTTCACTTAAATCGAAGGGCTTCGGTTTTAGTCGATTTCCTTGTTTCCTTCTTGCAATAAAGTACTTACTTTGACATTTCAGTGCTTTTTTATTAAAGAGGAAAGTATTTCTTAAAAAGAAACTGAAAAATTGTGGAAACATCGAAAACAAAATTTTCTCAAGCAAAGGATCAAAGAAGTGCTATAGCATAGAAAGTAGTACTACTACGATAAAATTTAAAAAATTGTTATTTTATCTAGTAGAAACTGTATCAGCTTAACAACGTAATTGTTATTCATAGCAGTGTAGTGAAAACAAAATTGGTATGATGTGTAAGTTAACACAAAGTTGTTAAAAATCAACAAATTTTAAACTGGAAGAAAATCGTAAGGAACTAAGGGTTTCCGAAAATTTTGATCTAAAATTGTAGAAAAGTAGAGCAAAACAATCTGTTGTGAATATCTGGGGCCAGGTTATAATCTCAGAAGATTATAATAATCGAGTGGCTTATACAACAAAGTTCTAAATTTCAAAGAATCAAGGAACTTTGGAATCTTATTAACATATTTCATGTGAAATCCTTTTAAATATTGAAACTTATTGGATCTGATATTGACAATCACTAAAATAAATATGCACTTATACCATGAGCAGTTAAAGTTATACCTACTATTTTTGCTGTGGTATCACGAATTTTCATTGCCCTTCCGCACTCGTCCTAATCCCAAGCGCAATTTGACATGAGTACTGATACCACCGTAAGAATAATCTACTTAACTTTGACTAAGAATGGTATTCCAGGGACCAAACTATCTTTTTAAATTAGTTTTCAGTAAATCTAGCAAGAAACCATGCAATTTCTAGAGTAACAGAAAACAGAACCCTAAAATTGATTTTTTCTAATAAAATAGTCACTAGAATACTAACTCATATTCTGAATTTTCATTGGTTACTTTTTGACAGATGACAGGTGAATTGAATGGTCAAACATATAATACGAAGACAACTGAAAAAATAAATCTACCTAGGTATGAAAAATAAACAACAAAACTCGAAATTAATTTATTTTTCATACAGTGGCATGTTTTCTAATCTTACGTCTACAATTTGGGTTATGTGTAAAAATTAACTTGCATTTTGTGGGGAATATTGGGAGAAAAAGGGGAAATTAGAGTATCGCAGGTCATAACGTGTCCCACAAAATTATTTATTTTATTTAGCGTATGGGGTATTACAATACGTAGTTAACTAATTACGCATTTGATATAATATATAAAGTAATATAATAAATGTAAATAAATGTAATTTAATAAATTTAAATAAATGTATTATAATAAATGTAAATAAATGTAATCTAGTAAATAATAAAAAAAAATCAAAATGTGCATTGTATCTATATATCTACGTCTAAATTTCGTATCCATTCGATTGCGCTTGGTCTGCATTGCACGAAGTCTGTGAGATCCCCGGTGTAGGTGCGATGTGGACAGTCGAAAACAATGTGTTGGATGCTTTGTTTTTCGCTTCCGCAGTCGCACTGTAGAGATTCTGTTCTACCCCAAGTATACAAGGATGCAGCATACTTTCCATGTCCAGTTCGAATTCTGTTTACCTTTGTCCATAATGCTCGAGGTAGTTCAAATCCATCAACAGCTTGAGTTGGATCAGTTATTTGTATGTAGTCGTTTTCATTATCTGCTATCCACAACCTGGTCCATTGTTTTTTTTCATTGTAGTTTGCAGTTATTTCCACCATTGCTCTTATGGTGGGATGTCTGGACTTGAGGCGTTTGTGCTGTCTTGTTAGATCTGGTATGTCTTGGTGGATTGGTAGGTGATCGTTGGTTACAATTTTTTTTCTTTTGCTAGGGCGGCTGTTCGACGGATGTCAGGTGGTGCAATATGGCTGAGAATCGGTAGCCACCGAGTTGGTGTTGACCGAATTGTACCAGTTATCAGTCTCATTGTTTGGTTAAGTTGTACATCGATCCTTTCGGTGTGTGTGCTATTCAACCAGACCGGAGCACAATATTCTGCCACTCAGTAGACCAAGGCCAGGGCTGCAGTTCGGAGCGTTGTTGCATTGGCACCCCAAGTTGTTCCAGTTAGCTTGGAGATTATGTTATTACGTGTTTTAGGTTTCCCAGCTGTGTTTCTAAGATGTTGCTTAAATGTTAGTGACTGGTTAAGAGTTATGCCTAAATATTTTTGGTTTTTGTTGTGGTTTAGGAGTCTGCCATCCATTTTACTTAAAGAGGAACGTTTGCTTGCCGATTTGATAGGTGGAAACAGCATACTTCTGTTTTAGACGCGTTAGGACAGAGCCTCCATTTTTTGAAATAGCTATTTAGCTTATCCAGGTCTTCATTTAGGTCGTTTTCTGTAGGTTCCTTAAGTTTATGTTGGAAGGAGATAGCTATGTCATCTAAGTAGACGTACTTCTTACGTCTTGTTTCTGGCAGGTCGGCAGTGTAGATGTTAAAAAGCAGAGGGGCCAGTACGGACCCCTGTGGGAGTCCGTTATTGAGTTGTCTGGTGCTACTCCTAGCATCATTTATAATTACTGTAAACAGTCTATTTGTTAATAGGTTGTTGATGAGATCGCATGTTTGACGGCTTGGTATAATTGTTAGTAGTTTATAGAGAAGTCCTTCTCTACACACTGTGTCGTATGCTGTCGTCTATAAACGCTACTGACGTCTTTTGTCCCTTTTCGAAACCTGCTTCGATGTTTGTTGCTAGCGCTAGCACCTGGTCTGTGCAACTACGTCCGTTCCGAAATCCAGCTTATTCTATTGAGATTAGTGATGGGCTTATTCGAATAAAAATAACCAGTTATCCGGTTATTGAAATAACCTGTGTAACTCGGTTTTCGTTCCAAGTATTCGAATGAAAAATAACCTCATCCTGATACGTACTACGTGCCGTATCTCAGCGACCTGCGAGTGATCGAAATTCTGTAAATAATACGTCATTCATAACTCATAACCATAAGCAAGGCAGATTGTACTGAAAACACCATTTGGGCGTCTCGCCCTACAGATTTATCCTTTGCTTTCTTGTCGGCTGAGGCTCGCGGTCGATCCGTTGTCATATGCTATGAACATAAATCAATTGTTTGCCGCTTTTAACCCGGCAGATCGATAAACATAAACGTTTTACTACTGTTTTTTATTGCGATTAGCAAGCAGTCCCGCATATTTCTTTCTTTCTACACTTCTTAATAAATACCTCTTAATATCCAATACATAACACATAATGTACGCACACGGTCATTGAAAATGAAGAGGGTTATGCAACACATGTTACATATGAAACAATGTTTTTAGAAGGCTACTATAATCGTGTTATCCAAAAAGTACTTCATCTAATGCACACGGTTTCATAAAAGTAGCCCGATATTTCTGAAATTTGGCTTGGCGCTATAATGTTGGTTGCATAGCCCTGTTCATTTTCAATGATTCGTTGAGTACATATTATGCTTTGGTTATAGATCGGTAGAATGTAGGAGTAATCGAGCTAATGCAGAATAGCGAGTCGTAAAACTCATACAAATACAACAATATATTATTAATTATTATTATATTATTATAAATCGCCAGCAATCGAAAACAATAAAGTTGTATCCAGATATATTTCATTCATATCCACAATTACTTATTGCTCAAACTCCTTAGAAATCAAATAAAAATCATTTATACAATTATTATTATTATAATTAACAATTAACTGAGTTTCTCTGCTATCTGCAAGTTACGATGCCGATGCAGATGACGCTGAACCGCGTAACCGGCAAACCGGCGAAATCGAAACGAATCGAAACCCAAAATTTATTCGAATGATTATTCAAATAATCATTGGGTTATTAATATCATTCGAATGCAAATAATTCGGTTATGAAAATTGTCCGGTTATGCCCTACAGTAGGGCCAAATGCGGTTATATAATAGTATTTCCAGAAGTTTATAGCAGCAGCTAAGTAAAGCTATAGGGCGATAGTTTTCAGGTAGTTATTTTGCTTTATTTGGTTTTAAGACTGCAATTACATTCGTTTGTTTAAATTCCGGTGGTTTTGTACCAGTTTGTAATAAATCGTTAAAGAATTTCACAAGACATTCACGCGTTTTTTCGCCACAGTTGACCAGGAACTCTGGATAAATACCGTCAGAACCAGCCGCTTTTCCAGTTGTCGTGTTTCTAAGGGCAATTTCTAGTTCTTCAAGTGTGAAGTTTTGTGAGAACTCTGATTTTTCTGGCGTAGAAAGTTTAAGCTGTTTTAAGGATTTTTTGACTGCTCTTGTATGCCCTTTCTCTGAGGGAGCACGAGAGACATTCACTATACGGTTGGCAATCGTATTCGGGTTTATTGGTGGTTGTTTAGTGGTGTTTCGATTGCACCCTCTTAATTTACGCAGTAAAGTCCACGCTTTTCTACTGGATCGGCAGAAGTCTAGATTTTCGACTGTGGAGTTCCATTTGGCTCTTCTCGCTGCATCCAGAGCCTTTAGTAAACTGTCTGCGATTTCCAGATCACCAGATTCCTCGAATTCTTTATATAGGCGTTGGCTTTCATTTGTCCAGCCCGGGATGTATTATTTGCACTACCCTCGTGGGATGTGCTTCTTAGCTATATCAATTAATAACCCAGCGAATCTGTGGTAGTTTTTAGCTTTTGGTTCGATAAACCGCATGCACGTATCAAGTTCTTCGGTGTACGCCGTCCAGCTTGCTTTACAGAAGTTCCACCGTGTCCCAGGAATTGATTCTACCAGTGGTAATTAGATTCCTACTTCAATTATGACTGGACGGTGTTGGCTATGAGGTAAATCAGAGAGAACACACCTTGTCGGTGGTAGGGGTTGTAATTCTAAGTTACTTGATATAAAGCAAAGGTCAGGGTTATATCCCTTATGCCATCGTCTAGAGTAGAAAGCATGTTAGTCTTTTGCATTAAAGAGTAAGTGCAAGTTGTTTGTTTCAACCCACTCTACAATTGTATCGCCGTTCTCATCGTTATGTTCATATCCCCATAAATGATCATGACTGTTATAATCTCCAACGTATACTGTAGGGGTTCCAGGTGGTGTAACTTCTATAGTATTTGCGAGCCATTTAGTTGCCGGGGGTTTGTAGACATTTACAATAACTAAGTCGCTCACTTTTAGCGTTTACAGTAAATATATTATTGTTAGAACCGCATTGAACCTGCTCTACTTTCCGATCTTATTGCTCACACAGGTGGCGGTGCCGTATACAGCACTATAAGTGGCTTCAATGATGTGGTATCCTGAGATCTTTCCTCTATTAGTGAGCTCAGGTTCTGATGCTGTGTGTGTTTCTTGAACGGTTAAGATGTCGATTGTCTTTTCGATGAGCATTTTCCACAGGATTTTACATTGCGCTCTACTAATACCCTCTATATTTAGTCGGCAGACTCGCAGTACAGGGCCGATCTGCTTTGTCAACTGGCGCTTAGAAGTGCCGTTTTTAGGGAGAGCTTTGGGTGTCATGGCGAGGTACGTATTGTATTGTTAGCCGGGAAAGTAATAAAATCACCAGTTTGGCTCTCAGAGGTTGCTAGTTCTTTAGCACTATCTAGGGTGCACGTGTAGCCTAGCTTTTCTACGGACGCGAACTAGCTTTGCACCCCTCCCACAAAATAAATCAGATAAAAACAATTCGTCAAGGAATGGTTGCCGTGTATGGAAAAAATGCACCATCGTAATTACAGTGTCACTGAGGATATGACTCCATCGAAGATTATCCCTAAAGTGGAAGACGAAAAACAGCTGCAAACGATGAAGTATTGCAATAGTTGAAATAATGGACCTCGAGGATCGTCATGCGAAGGTCACCATATTACATGACAGTTTGAACGGGATGGGATCCACAGCTCCTGGCACCTGAACAAACGTTGTGTAGGCTGCAAATTGAGCAAAGTCTTGAAAGCCTTGAAACAAGATTATGACTTTTTCGCATCACTGGTACCCAAAAACAACATCGAAATCCAAGTAATGGATTCATAAAGGTTCTCCACCTCCAAAAAGCCGCTCACGCAACCATCTTCTGGAAAACGTATGGCAACGGTTTGTTGGTATAGGAGAGACATCCTCGTCATCGAATACATGCAGAAGCATAAATACAAACACCTATAGTAACATTTTAAAATGCCTATGCAAAGCAATTAATGAAAAACGAATTATGCGAGAATGCAGCCCACGAGGCAGATCATCATGTCTATAGTCCGGACCTGGTCCATCCAACTTTTATCTCTTTAGATTACTAAATAAACACCAGAGTTATGTTACTTTAATGGCAGCTTTAGAGTAGCTTTTGAACGAAAGGAATCTTTTATTTAAAAGGGTATGAGTTCGCTAAACTTCGCTTGGGGCTGATAATGGGTGGATTGGGTAATTCAAAAAGCATCACCGCCGGTCCCAACCCCGGAGTAAACAGGAAAGGCGCTCAGAAAAACATCAAGGATAAGCGGCTTATCTACGAAATCTAGAAAGTAAAGGACTGGAGAAATACGTGCAGCGAGGTATAAGAATAGTTTAAGAAAAGAAGCAGACATATTGGTCTTAATAAAAACGAAAAAAAAAATAGAAACGCGGTAGAGGAAATAAACGAAACCCTACATTTGTGGAGTCGAGTGAGAAAAGGAGATAGAGCAAAAACTGGAGTAGGCATACTACCAAAAAATTGGAAAAACCCAGTAACATCATTGAAACGTTTCAATGAAAGGGTAATACAATTAAGCATAATAGTCGAGGGAAATAAATTAATAATGCTCGGAACATACGGACCTACATATGAAGGGAAGTTTTGAGAAGGTATTACTAATAACAACGGAGAAAGAATAATTTAAATATGGGAATTAAATAATCTCAAAATCACCAATAGGCTTTAGAAATACAAGAACATTTACAAATACAGCTGGGTTCAAGAAACACGTAATTTAAGATCCATAAGAGACTACATTATTGTATCAAAGAGAAGATATCAACCAGAATAAATGATGTAGGAATAACAAGAGGAGCAAATATTAAATAAAAAGAAGGGTGTTCAAAATAAAATAATATACAAAATAGGTACAAAATCTTAACATTGGTAATAATACCGAAACAGGGAAACAAAACGCTTAGTAATGCCAACTACATCAATTTGTAAATTTAAAATAATAAAGGCGCAGTAAGATTCGAATCCGAGCTTCCAGGTGCGTATCGGAACCAGACATACGATTGAATCACTGCGCCACGACCGTGCTGGCACTGTTTGCACCCCTCGCTGCTTTATGAAGACGCCATACATTTTTGTTCCATTTGCCAAGTTTAACCTGTATCTGGTAGGTCTCACTTTCGTCAAACTTAAAGCCTTGAGCTATGTGAAAATTGTTACTTTTACCTAATCCTCAGTTAAAGCAAAAATAGACAACTTTTTTTAAGATGCTCTCCTTGTATTGTATTTGACCGGAAGTATATTCGATTTCGTGCCAGGTAGACATCTAATCCGCATGTACATGATCATCTTCCTCCAATAAATAGTTTTTGAGCTATACTGCCAACAGACAGACAGACGAACAGACGAAAATATGGACAGACTGACAGATAAAATTGAGAAACCCTGAAATGTGAAGATCTGAAGACATTTCGGAAGGTGATTTTCTCACGATTGCATTACTTCATTCATCTTTTAGAAAAGTGAAGTAAAAATGCATGAATTGCAGGGGAATCAGCATAAACTCATTAATAGAGAGGAAAAATAATTTTTAAAAAAGCAAATTAGAAAACAAGATTAATTGTAAAATCGAAAAAGATTAAGCAGGATTTACAGCTAGTAAATCATGCGTTGATCACACATTGCAGTGACTCCTATGTTTTCTGTTTTGGGACAAATTAAATAAATTAGAAATTTGCCCTTTTCACGACGTCGGGCGTAATAATTATGCAGTGACTGGCTGTCTTTATGTTTTATGGGACAAAATGAATAATTTAATTAAGCCTGTCAATATTTTGGAGTTATTACAATGAAATGTATTACTTTTCAAATAAAATGGTTAATTGCCCCTTTCTATATTTTATTGAGCTGTTATAATAATTTAGGTTAGCTCTTCAAAACACAAAAACTCCTCTCAGCTGGGTTGAGATCCGAGTTTTTGAAATTATTTTTAGAGTATTTGACTCAATGTAGCTCACCTGCGCGATTCTGTGGTACATCCGTGTTACTGAATTCGATTTCTTTTAACCTCACAATCTGACATTTGAACACAGAAAATCGTTTGTGCGTACGGCGTTTATTTTACGATTTAAAAAGTGAAATTCAGCAAGTAAACGTCAGGTAAATTGATTTAAAATCTCCCGTAGCAACAATTGACTGAATTTTGTTTTAGCTGTGACGTGAACGACGCTCGATGCTCTCTTGTTTTGATGGATTGAAAATTCTAGCAAAATCGCAGATTCTCCTGACACCATGTAATCCTAAAATTGAGGCGTCTATAGACGCTTAGAAACACGTTGAGTCTCTTCCACAAGGTCTAATCTTGGAGTTCACCAGCTTTCCGGAACCTAAACACTCAAATAAATTGCCAGATTCTACCTTGTAACTTCTAGCCGAACTTCTCTTCGAAGCTGGTCGCAGGGTGACGCCGATGGATTTATGCTCTTGGAGTCACTTCCTTGGCAGCAAATCTTGTTCAGGATGTTCGTGCAGACCCTTCGGTGCTGTTGTAGTAGAAACCCCTGGCTTCTGCAGCTTAACTGGGTTGGTATCGACGTTTGTCGGACTGCAGCTCACAGCCGAAGATTGTTTGGAAAATTTTAGCATTTTATCTCGGGAAACTTGCTGCAAACAGTACTACAGTTGCCTGATAACTTGTACAGTAAAATGGAACACTTTTTGTCTTGGTTAATACTTTTTTATTATATTAAAACATTAATTTTAAAGGAGCACAATTTGGCCCCAACCTTGTTAATTTACAGCAATTAATTGTTATTCTATATCGACAAAGGAGAATCGCGTTGCTAGGTTACAGCAACCTCATATTGTTTATAGGAAATTAATTTTAGTTATTAATTTACATAAACGGAACAAAATTTGATAACATTTTTCTAAAATCTAAAAATTGCTTAAATCTAATAATTGTCTTTGTTTCTTATATCTAAAAATTGTTCTTGCTCGTCACACACACAACGTTTTTAAATCACTGCTCTGTTATAACACTGATTTTTTAAAATGCACTGGAGTAAAGTTCAATTTTACACACGTCACTGTTTGTTCTTCAATTCAGTTGCCCTCGTTCTCTATTGCTCTTAGCAATTTCTATTTTCTTTTGCTTCGATTCCATTTACCTTTCAGCTTGCTTGCTGTTCACTGGCCCGTACTTTTATTAATAACTCTACGCTCGTTCAGTATGCACATAACCAACCTTTCGTGTTATTTAATTTCATTTGTTCTGGCTTTAAATATGCTCAAACCTATCATATTACTTATATTATAAATCTTTCTTTTACTCAAAATTTAAATTCAAACCGTCTGATGTCTGCTTTGCTTAGGCTTGCCTTTATTCCTCTAATTATGTTACTTGCATCTCATTACCAATGCATTTAGTAACTTCAACTAGTTTAGATTGCAATTAAATAAAATATTTCAACTCTGTGCTTTAATTGAGTTTGTTCAATATTTCTCACTGCATACAGAGCTAAATTGTGAGCTTAAAAACATCTCAATATATACAGTAAGACAATTTATAGAAAAGAAAAAATCAAAGAACAAATATAGCCAAGGATCTGACTCGGTACCTAGAAGTCGACTGTAAGAAGCAAGCATATGAGTTGGAAATAGAGAGAGGCCTCCTTGAAGCAGTAAAACCACTCTACAAGAATAATAGGCTAAAAGTTAAAACAGAACAAAAACTGAACAATAGATTTCAGACAGCTAAAGGTCTCCTACAAGGTTGTTCGACACCGCCCACATTATTTACGATATACCCAGAGCACGCTCTCCAAACATGAAAACCAAAATGCGAAGGAATGGAGGTTTCAGTACGTGAGATGTATCTGTTATAGCCTAAGATTTGCGGATGATGAGGCGGTCATCGCTCAAGACGAAGAATTCCTTAGCTTTATGATTAGGAAGTTTAAGGAAGCCCCAGAGTGAGGCTAGTAGTTAATTTCGACAAAACCAAATATTTAACAACGGGCGAACAAAGACACGAGGCATTAGAAGTAGATAAAAACACAAAAATCGAGGAAGCAGACAAATATTTAGCGAGAATAATAACAAAACTAGGAACATCAGAGGAGGACATCAAATCCAAACCAGAACTTGTATTAAACGGTTTAAGTGCTGTATTGTGGGACAAACATACAACAAAGAGCATACGAAGCAAAAAACGTGGGTGATTAATAGAAATAGATCTAAAATTAATACAGTTGAAATGTAATGCTGGAGGAGATTAGTGCGAACTGACATAATCCCTAATGAAGAACTACCGAACAAAATTGATGTACAAATGTATGCAGCAAGTAGGGTAAAAGAGAAACAATTGAAGTGGTGTGGCTATATAAGAAAAGGCAATGGCAATAATTGGATTAAAAAAATCATAGACTAAAATCCTTTGTGAAAAAGAAAGAACGGGAAACCCAGGTGATCCTTGATAATTTGGCGGGGATGAACCAAACCCATTGTAGAAAAAGATTTGGAAGGAGATTGGGAAGACCAAAAAGAATGTAGAACTTGGTTGAGACAAGGATGAAGAAATAGCACAGTGCATTGATGTGAGGGGAGACAATATTGAAATGGATAATTGTCAAAAAATGTACATGCATTTTGTTCCCTGGCTAAGTAAATTTCTTTTTCTTACTACCATTCTCCGCCGTTTTGTTTTTTTGAAGCCGTCAATATTTGGATATTACTTGGGGTACTTTCTTAACTTGCTTTGGGGACATGTCCTTGTATATTTTTTATATTATCCAACTAGTAAGCAAGCGACACATATATGTTTCAAACTCGAAACAATTCTCTTTTGCCATGTAACAGTCCCGAAATAGAGAAAATCAGGGATTGGGTTGTGCTCCTCATAAAGATGAAAAATGTTTTCGCAAACGTTGGTTAAAAAATGCATCCCTTCGAGTTATGACTTTATTTTCATCCATAGTAGTTGTTGATAATGTCCACTGTTAACAAAAATACATAAATTGTCTACTACGGTTAAATATTCCTGATGTATTTCTTATAATCGCAGCTGTTGATAACATGATCTCGCAATTCTTCCATATTATTGATAATCATGAACAAAAGTCTTTAGGTACCCCCATAACAAAAAATCTAGAGGGTTGCAATCCGCGAAACGCGGAGGCCATGGAATTGGTCTGCCTCGACCATTCCACCGATTGGGATACTTTGCATTTAGGTATTTACTGGCAAGTATGCTAAAATACGCGGGCGCTACTTTATGAATGAAGTATATTTCACGTACGAGTATTGGATCGTCATTCAGTACATCTATTACTTCATGTTCTAAAAAGTCCGTATAATTTTCACAGTTGAAAGTAGGTAGAAAAAAGTATTGATCAATTAATTGGTTCTGTATAGTGGTAGCCTAGAAATTCAAGGAAAGTCTTCATTGATGTCATTGTATTATAGCTATTACGGAAATTTAAAACGGTGTCTCTTGTAAAAATAGCTCCGTCTAGAAAAAGTATTATAACATGAAAACCGCTGAGCCAGCAGAACACGTCTAAGATGGTCAGTTTCCAAAGGTGACTGTACTCGCTGTAGATGATACGGATAAAGTTGTTATTCTTTCCGAGCTCTTAACTTCTTAACATTTACTGATGCGATACATCAATTTCAGCATGAATTTTTCTAGTACTTGTTACTCTGTTCTTTCAAGTACGTTTTCAATTTCTTTGTATTTTACGATCAGTAGTAGACATTTTGAAAATAGTAGTCCCTCGGAGATGATCAACGCTGACAAAAATGCTCTCAGCTGAACACTGATGTGGAAAAGTTTCCCGTTGCAGACATCGGATTAAACTATACTCTTCATTTCTACAGCCATAAGCAAACTGAATATCAGTGAACTCGCCATTGGAAAAACGATTTACTTTAATGTTATTGTCAATGAGAGTGAATTAGAGAGAATGGTTCACAATAGTTAACGAAGATAAATACAGATTTTGACCGCAAATAAAATAATTTGAGTTTCAATTGTGCGCAGGTCATTCTATTAATGCACTTATTGAATACCTTAATTACAACAGTACTGACAATAGTAAGTACCATCAAAACTGGTGAGTCTTTAGACTAAAGTTTTGGAAACTGTTTAATCTGGCACAAATTACCTGTAAAAATTAAATACCCAAGATGCTAACAGTTTCCCAAGACTTCTATTAAACAAGAGCGTGTAAATTCGTATAAATTAATATTGTAATATACGCGAGAACGTAATAATCAAGTAAATTAAGCTCGGCTGCCCTCTAAATACTACTTACATATACATATACCATGGGGAAACAGCGAAATACTATAAACATTTGTTATACGGAGTAGACTAACTTTGTACATGAATATTAATTTATGGTTGTTTGATAATATAACCTATAACAGATACTTGGTAGTAGAAAATTTTCATGAATTAATTTTTGTTTTTCCTTGGCGGTAATATACACAATATCTGATGATAGCACTGCGAGAGAGAACTTTGATCCCAACGGATCTGCATGTCTCACATCTGATTGACTAACAGATCAATCTATTTAGCACTTATAGCTGTGTATTTACATATGTACTTAATCTTTCGTAGAAATCGAATCGCGCATCACACATAGTAAACGATTTTCCAGAATAAATTTTAAATTTAATTTGAAGAATGTGGAGAACAGAAAATCAATAAAGCGGATATTTGATAAACTTTTCCCCATGCAACTGGAAAAATAAATTTATAATTCTTCCGACGTCTGGATTTGCACACGGTGGAATGCGCGATTTGATTTATGGCCAAATTTGCGCCTGGCAAGTGCTTTTTTAAATTTCTAATGACTTTAATTAATTGAAGCAATCAACCATAGAATTAATTATGAGCAGGTAATGGTGTTAATGATTAATGTGACTGTGTTAGCAGCACAGCAGGATAAAGTAAAATGAAATACAACTGCTGATTGTGGCAGTTATTTGTTACAACCTTCCACATTAGTATGCATAGTCTATCAGATGGAAACTATATTATTGTTTGCCTTAAAATTATTTTCCTAATTTTTTGGTGTAACCGTGTAACATGGAAGTTCCAAGTACGCTTCACAAAATTGTGACCGCTCGGTCAGAAGCTATAAAGTGACCTATGATTTTTGTAAAACAAATCATATCACGTCGCAGCTTCATTCAAAATATGAAATATCAAAAAAAACTTCAAAATGCTTTCAACAATATTATTAAGCTACTGTCAAGAATACAATTTGAGATTATAATGATTATTCAACACTATAATGAAGAAACCAATGAAAATTGTTCAATTTGTCAGAAACGGCCAATCATAATTGACTGTCATTGAAAACACCTAATGTCACAGTGTTTTCACGCGAGCCCGATTGGTTTGAATGATTTAGTGAGTAGCCTTTGACTGACATTTCACCAAAACGTCAAAGTGAAGTTTGCAAATCAGCGTCGTTCTAAAAACTCATAATAATCGTGTTGGAAGCTCCAGTATTGAATTAATTGTGGAAAACGTTAAAAATGTTGAATAATCTTTCTAAATACCACTCAAGGCAAATTTTTTAAGAGAATTTTTTTCGTCAACATGCAAATTGTTGCAAATTTCTCAACAAAAACTGCTCAAATTCCACTCGACCTGCGGTCTAGCGGAATTTTTAACGCAGTTTTGGTTTTCAGAAATTTAAACGCAATAATTTCACCTTTTGTGGTATTACCCTTGATAACAGTAGGAACACAAATTTTCAACGCATACGAGGAGAATTTTTTTGAGCACTCATCATTAGAGTATTTGAAGACTCAGGGTCTCTAGTTCGCACCTATTCATTCTCAATATTTTCTAACCCGTATAGTCAGCGTGCAAAATTATGGCTAAAAACTCTAACATATCCCGGGTGGTTAACATTCGATATCCAAAATCTCACGCATTCAATTAGGTTAGTCTCATGGGTTCTAAAGGAAGCCAGAATTCGAAAATACCTTTTAACATCAGAAAACTTTTACGACAGCAATATTTTGACAAGAAGCGTCTAAAACATAAGCTCATCATTGCTAATCAAACAAGACAAGAAGAATACGAACATACAAAAAGGTGTATCATAGATGCTGTCTAAAAAGAATTATGCACAGAGAAGCTTTTTGGTGGGAGGAGACTTAAAAGTAAACCGAAGAGAAGAAACAAATATATGGAAAACAGAAAAGTGATGGGGAGACTCTTTTACTGTTCTGTGTTCTAGAATAGCCAGAGAATTCTTCCTGCGAATATTACTTCGTTTTACAAGGGAAGTATTGAATTTACCTAAAAAATTCTAAATTGAATTTTCAACAGATTTTCAAGTTTTAGAGGCCCCTGAAAGTAAAAAACATGTTTTTCTTCATTCGTTTGTCTGTCAGTCTGTGTGTGTGTCTGTGTATGAACAAAATATCTCAAAAACGAAAAGAGATATGGCGTTGAAATAGTTATTTACCTAACAAGTTCGGGAAGTTAATTTTCCCGAATGAGCACTTTGTTTGCAGCACGACCAAAGGGAGTGCTGCATGTAGTGCGAATTCGGGAAAATTCTTCCCGAAAGAGGTAGGTACAATGTTTTTTGTAACGAATAACTCAAAATATTTGAAAATATTATTTAGTGTTTTACAACTTTACTGAGTTGGCAGCACAAATTACTAAATTTTTATACGTATCCTAGCACCTGTTAGCTTTTGTTGACGTTTACAGCGCCCCTGGAACACACAATTGCCATAGTTTTTGTGGGAAAGTAAAAAACACCCCGGTGCGGGAAAAGTCATTTTCGGCGCATCGGGAATGACCGGGAAATATGAATTTTGAAATCATGAGTGCAAAAATTCATATATAAGTTTTGTGTACTATCTAGATTGCGACAGCAAGCTTTTGAAGAAAATCACATACCGAAATTATGGTGTTTACACTTGTGATTTTCATGTATATTATGTGAGAAAGGTAATTTCCAGTTGAATACCCCTAAAAAATTGTTTTCTATTTTTATTAATTCCTAAAATGTGTAAGAGCGACTACAACCACAGTATTTTGACTGTGATATCACTTCCGGTTATACCAAAAGTCGCTATCAATTTTGTTATTTTAGAACACGCGGGATATTATTACATTTTGGAATTATGCTTAAAATGTTAGAGAATTTGTTTTTTGATCTATCCATTTTTTACGGTTTCTGCAGAATTTATAAATTTGAAAAATTTTGACAAATGCTAAAAAATTTTAAATCAAATTTTTTACTAATTATAAGATCACTGTAAAAGGAAGTTGTGTGCGTGTATCACACCAGATTTTTAATTTTGTGTACGTCAGATCGAAATCTAATCTTAATGTACAAATAGGATGGATATTTCGTCGTAATGACTTTATGGAATAGACAGGCTGAATGTAATAAACATATATTACGAATATTCAGCCAACCAGCAGTTTGCAATTTATGTAATATTTTTTGGTATTTTCGTATACAATAAAGGTAGCTTAAGCATGAGTTTTGTAATTTTTGTAATATATTTATATCATCTACTCTCAGACATGGTCCATACACAACATTATAGTAGTTTATGGGTGAGAGTACCAGAGATTCTCAAATATTGTTTTTTACATTTGTACTTAAGACCTGTCGGTAAGAATAAATACTTTTCAAGGTACCGTAAGATGACTTAAGAATATTTGTTACCTGTTGTTTCAATCGTAAGAAAAAGTATATTGTAGGATCCAGATTTTTGACCAATAGTAAGGTTTAATCAATTTTCTCTTGATGTCATAGTACACCTGGCTTGTCCAAACACTATCACAGAAGTTTTATCAGCATTTATTATCAACGAATGCTTTTCAGCTTCTCTAATGATACTGCTAATTTCTTCATAACACGATCATTCGCCACAGCTGCTGCATTCGATGTAAACGAGAGATAAATTTGTGTGTCATCCACATATTAATGTGATTTGCAGAACTTTAAAATTTTTGAGAAATTTATGGTATATGTAGTATAAAATAGTGGTCCCAGTATTGATACTTGAGGTACACCTTTCTCGAGTATAGCCGAGTTTGACAGTATGGTACCTAACTTTACACATTGTGTTCTATTATCTACATACTTTTGCAGTAGTCGCACCGCATGCTCATCAAAACCTATGTATTTTAGTACAGCAACAAACATGTCGTAGTTCAATATTTCAAATGCATTACTATAGTCGAGCAAGACAAGTAAAGTGGTTTTATTCATGTCTTTAAAGTGGTCACAGGCAAAGCCAAGGTTTTAAAGAGGTGCGGGAAATACAAAAAAATATTGGAGGACATTGAAAACCCTGAACTGACTCACTTGAGAGAGAAGATTTATGCCAAGAAGAGGAAGAACGAGAAAGCGACATTTCTGAAGAAGAACTAAGAAAGGCAAGAGATCATGCAAAAACAGGGAAGGCAGCAGGACATGATGGGATTCTTTCTGAGGCTATCAACTATATGGGAGACAATGAATGTGGCGTGAAAAACTGGAACCATACCGAAAGACTGGAAAAACAGTTTTTCTGCCAATATTAAGAAGGGGTGACCCAAAATTATATGAAAATTGAAAGAGCAGTTCTTTCCTAAGCGTCTGAGAAAAAATATATGAAAGAATTCTTTAACAAAGGTTAAGAAATCGGATTGAGGACCATTTCGAACAAGCTCGACGTGGGTCCAAGCCAGAAATAAATGTACACGATTCAAAAAGTGCAGAGAAAATATGAGAATATTTGAATAGGGTTATTACCAGCTGCAATCGTTTTACATCTCTGAGCTGGCACTTGTGGTTGATCTTGTGCTATTCTTCGGAAATCAAGAGGACAATCGAAATTTATGGCACACGGCAAGAAGACAAATGTGAATAAGAGCAAAACAATGGTGATAGCCAAAGAGAAAGATCAATTAAAGATAAAAATAAGAAAAGAGGCGAAAGAACAAGTGAGTGGCTGGGTACCTAGATTCATTCATATCGAAAGACGGGTGGATGGAAGCGGCTATTAATAGTCAAGTGAATGCGGCAAACAAATTGTACTATTCAATAAGCAAGTCTTTTATAAAAAAAGTCGAAAGATGACAAACTAAAAGTGTACAATGCAGTGTACATTTTCACTATAATGTACGCGAATGAGACGTGGACACTAAATCTAAAACAGAAAATCCGGTTGCTAGAGACGTATATAACTTACCTACGAAGAATCTCGGGCAAGACTAGACGAAATCGAATCAAGAACGATGGAAGAAGGAGTGAGCTGGCCTAGCCTTCAATCAGCTTGAATCTCTCTCTTTTCCCTGTCTCTTTATTGCTTTCATTATTTTTATCTTTTTTTTTCGCTTCTGCAGGGCGGCTTAAATTTTAATGGAGTTATTACAATCAGTGTGACTGTAAAAGAAAAAAAGCAAAAGCAACCTTAGTAGGAGCTGGTCGATGGTCAAACAAAAGACTCCAATCTTAAGCAGTGAATAATAAAAAAAATTATATGACCAATGTTTAGTCTTTGAAAATCACAAATTACCTTCACAGGAACGTCATCACAATATCCCGAACAGAACGGGGGTCTACAGGTCAATCAAGGATGCTCCGATTAATCGAACATTTCATTTCAGAAAAGCATTTCAAGAGCATACCTTTCTACACCAGAACATGGAGGCGAATGACAGGAAAACGTGATATGAAAATACAAAATTTTGGAAACCTTGAAAGGATGCAGTAGAGCAACCAGGGCAGCTTGATGCGTGGAGTGTGGCCTAACCGTTAGGAATTTTCATACATTGAAATTTAAAAGGTTAAAATTAAATTGTAGGGAAAATTTAGATTTATTGAAAATAAGGAAAATAATCAGATAAATAGTTATAAATGATTTTAAACCTGTAACAGAGTGTTATTAAGTCTGTGACAATAAGTAGAAGTTGTTTTAAGTTTTGTTTTCAAATCTTGAAAGAAAAGCTGTTCATTTCGAACACGAAATAATTTTAGAGCAAACAGCAGTTGTGTAACCCGTCGACCGAACGAGTAATTTTAGAGCTTCTGAATAAATAACGGTGTTTTTGCCAGTAATAAATAATCTCGTTCACTATATAACTTCATCATGCAGTTCAATTAGCGTAGTTAATTCAGCATAAGCTGGTTAGTACAATATGAGCGACCAGGCGTTCCGTCAGGATCAATATTTAGGTAGCCAAGCGGGCCTATCGCTCGCACTCAGACTCATACAGTATCATTGCTTTCAACATCATACAAAAGCAACAAATCCGGAACAAAAGCTCGGAAAACTGCGCCGAAAAGTTAGAAAATAGTTGTAGCTCTCTGTGCCTTTGATGTTCCAGGAATCATCGATTGGGAATGCGCTCATCCAATCCAATCAAGTGTCGTTCGCTTCGATGATTGAATCGGGTTATTAGTTGGTTAACTGCAATTCATTAATTCGAGCTGAGTTGTTTCGACACAAACAATTAATGTTTATACCAATAATCTAAATATTCGAATATTTACACAACTTAATGTTGCTAATTAATGTAAAAATATTCACTACCGTACAAATTCTGGAATAATCGAAATATTTCCCTAATGTATGAAATTGCGAAAAACGCTTGAACAGTTCAGTTTTACATTCCACATTTTTTATTAACAGCTGTACGACTTTGAGATGTGAAATAATTGAATTTTGAAACTAACCAATTTGTTTATCTTGTTATAAATTAAATTGTTAGGTCAATTTAGCATTAGTGTCCTTACCATAGCCTAATTGGCAGTGTGATCACTCGTTTTATTGAATATCACTGTGAGTTTGATTCTGGGTCAAGCGATATGCGGACGATATCAGTTACTGACTAAACGCTTCATTCGCTTTAACAAAATCGCATAGTAATGACAACTGTTGAAATAACTGCATTATTAAGTGAACATCTCTAGACTTTAAAATAAAAAATGCATATAAACGATGTTGGTTAATCTCAAAATCGACCCTCTTGACATGGTGTGATATAATGTTTGATGCGATGTTTAGAACTATGTTTTCAGTAAAACATGTCGTTGACATCTCTGTCAACGAAAAGATAAATAATAACCATAAAGTGTGAAAATGGAAAAGGAGGCTGGATTGTTTTGTGAGTTTTTTACTTCCTTTTACAATAAAGGAAGTATTGGATTCACCCCAAAAATTCGAAATTGAGTTTTCAACAGATCTTCACGTTTTAGAGTCCCCTGATCCAAAAAACATATTTTTTTTCATTGGTCTGTGTGTGTCTGTCTGTCTGTCTGTCTGTCTGTCTGTGAACAGAATATCTCAAAAACGGAAAGAGGTATGGCGTTAAAACTTCATATATAAGTTTAGTGTACTACGTAGATGCGACAGCAAGCTTTTGAAGAAAATTGCATAACCGGAAGTAGGTGTTTACTCTTGTGATTTTTCAGTTTTTTAGATTTTTTCAAAACGGCTCTAACGATTTTTTTTAAACTTTACATTTTTATTAAATTTGAATGTGTATTGATGTGAGATAGGTGATTTTCCAGTTGAATACTTCTAAAATGGGTTTCTTTTGTTTTTTGTCTATTTTTTTATTAACTCTTATTTTAAATAGAATACCCGGTATATTATTACATTTTTGAATTCAGCTTAAAATTCTAGAGAAAATTTGTCTCTTCAACTAACGCTCTATTTTGTACCGTTTTTGCAGAATTTGTAATTTTTGAAAATTTTGACAAATGCTTAAAACATTTTAAATCAAATTTTTGGCTAATTATAAAATCACTGTAAAAGGAGGTTGTGTGCGTGTATCACACCAGATTTTTTGAGATTACGAATATAGCTACTTTATATCGTGTGTTCCAAAAAAAGAAACTCATTTAGGGCAGGCTTTGGAGAGAAAGATAAAAAATCTAATCATGTCTTAACTTAAGTCTGTAGGTAAATGCCAGGTTGCATTTTAGTTATGACAACATTTGTCACTGCGACAGGCAAAAGTTTATACTGCATTAAGTTACTTTTATCACGTAAAAAGGAAAATAAGATGGCATTTACACAACAACGAGTGTATTAATCATAACAGTCAATAATAGTATATTATACATCAAGGTAGCGAAGCGCAGTATTATAACCTGAGCGCATATTAGATACTGAGCGCGCAGCGCGAAGTATCTAAAGCGCGAAGGTTATAAGACGATTCGCTACCGTGGTGTATATACTATTTTTTGCACTACCAAACGGCTTAATACCTAAATTCCCAAAAAAATTCGAAAATATTTTAACTGTCAACCTGACAATACAGCTCTTTAAAACGTCAAAATTAAAATAGTCATGTTTGGTAACTTAGCAATTTATTAGTTACCACGGTAAAAATTGTTTATTTTACTTTCTCTCCCTTGGTGGAGAAAATCAAATTCACAACCTAAAAATAGGCCAATAACGGTGCGTTCTGAGACTAGTAGTGCAAAAAAGTTGTTTTTATTGTTTTGTATATTTTTAGGAAGTAGTTCAAGGTCAAGATGTAATTTAGTTCTCTCTGACTTATGGTAGTTCATTTGCTTCAATGGGTATGTATCAAGTTTTGCCAACCTTCAATTTGATCATGGCATACTGTAAATGAGTTTTTTTTAAACACGATATATTTCAAAGTATATTCCATACTGAAAAAAGAAAATCGGACAAAGGCAGTTGTTTTTATAAAAGGTATATTAAGAACTAGAACCAAGAAGAAGGAGATTAAAGATGACGTTGTGATGATAACTATTTCAAACATCGACAGCAAGAAGTCACTATAGTGACAGATTATTTCATCGCACGAACAGGTAGGAAAAGATGTGATAGCGTGATGGATACGAACAGAGAAGAATCACTAACCAATAATTGAGAAAAGTGAATTAATTTTTTTGTCAGTTTTCACTCAACCTTATAAATGGCTACAACATATGTACACAAACATAAGACATAAGAGTTTGTCGACACCCACAACTTTTTAATATAAAATACCATACAAGTGTTTCTACCTAAAAATATTATACGGGAACTCTATTATATTACCAAAAGATACGAAGCATATTTTATAATAAAAAGGTGGTGGATACCGACGCAAAAAACCCGAGCAGTAATGCATAAGTTAAATTGCATACATAAATATTGTAATGCATCACATTGGGCGACTTATAATTATGCAGTAACTCCACTTCAAGCTAGCCCTTGATTAATTTCTTTTTCTAATCAATTATATTAAATTTTACTTTTAACTAATTATTTCAGTTGAGTACTCTTATCAGGGTGGTTCACCAATCTAGTTATATATTAGTTGAAATTTAAATTCTATATAAATACTTGACTACTGAATGACATTAACTGTCAACTTGACTTCTACATTTAATCAACCCAAGTATTGACAATCATCCTTTACATTGACACATCTATTAATCAATTCACCAAAGTAAGTACTGTATTATGTTTATTTTCACTCTTTCTTTTATTGTGCATTATTCAAAATGCTTTTATATGAATTTTTAACACAAATCTTAAAACTTCATCAGCTATCACTGAAAATATCCAAATACCAACAGCTCCTAACGTCCACAGCTCCCGATGTTTACAGTCTGCAACGCCTACCGCTGATTCCTCCAATAGTCACAACCATCACGGTCTGTCAGCCTTCAAACCGCATCTAACCTGTCAATAACTCCTATTGTTCGTAGAATCCAGTCCTGCTCCCTTTATCAATGTCACCTTTACTCCAATCGACTCCCGGTAAGTTTTAGTATTATAGATGTTCCCAATTTAACCTTCTAACTCCTATTGTTTGTAGAATCCAGTCCGGCTCCCTTTATCAATGTCACCGTCACTCCAATCGACTCCCGGTAAGTTTCAGTATTATAGATTATCCCAATCTAACCTTCTTTATTCCTCAGATAATACTCCGCATCCAGCAACACCCACACAACCGTCCAAATCAAGCAGCTAATTCCGAAAACTTCCTTTTAAATGTTTGACCCGTCTTCCATGCAACCACCAACGTCACCAATGAATCCTAATTATATCTTGCATGTATCAGTAAATCCAAATCCCTTCAAATAATTTAATCTTCTGTGTTATTTATTTCCAATTCACTGTATTGCACGATCTCTTCACCGATTGTATGGTTTTATTAATTCCAGGTTATATTTTCATACTTTCACCATTTGTTGATAGCCCCTTTATTTTGTATTTTACAAAACAATTATACAAAATAAGACATAATTTCAAACTTTTTATTCTCAAAATTAGTTATTTCAAAATTCGATATACATTTTCTATGAGTTTGTTTATTTAACTAACTAAACAAATTTTTATATCTCTCGTAGTTACAATTCTTCTTGCCTTCTTAAAAATATTAATGTCCTCTTATTACATGCTACAATTCTTTATTATTATTGCAAGCACATTTGTCAATTGTAACCTTGGCTGGAAACTTTATTAAAATTGAACTCAACCATCAAAATGGAATACTCAATTGCTATTTACTTATCAAATTACCTTACTCATTGTCTCAATTAATTTTCATTATTCATTTTGAAATTAACACCCAATCTTATCTAAACACCTCAAATTATGATTGTAATAATCTTCCAAATTTATCAATTTTATATTTTTATTTTGCAACTACCCTTAGTGTATCATAACAATATACTTAGATTCAAACCGTTTTTCAATGCAAATCCATAATAAATTATGTAACATGTAATCAATATTTTGAAAATCCACGTTCTAAAAATGACAAGAAAAACAGCATGTGGATCTGACCACTATCTTTTTAAAACAGTAATTAATACTTTTTGGAGAAAGCCCAACAAGCAAACAACACAACACATAGTGGGAAAACAACATATCAGAGAAGATACCTGTCACTAACGGATTAGAAAAAAGATGCTGCTTGGATCAAATACTCTTCAAACTATATCTCACATCAGCACTGAGGAACTAGAAAAGAAAATTGTTTACTAAGCAGGTTGCAGATGACTAGATTATCTTATCGCAAGACGAACTATATGTACACGACATGTTACGAAAACTAAATATCGGTGTACTAAACGGAATTGCCAGAAGACACCAAAAAGTCAGAATACATTATCGTAGGACAGGATACAGCTGAAGACTTAATGTTTGAGAACGATAAAATTAGGAATATGCATACATACAAATATCTATAAGTCATGGTAACGAACGAAGGGGACAGCAAAAAAGAAATTTAAAGCAGGTAAAAGAAAATCATCCATCAGACAATTAAGTTCAGTTGTATAGAACCCTAAAATAAGGAAAATCACCGAGAACAGAATGTAGCAGTGAGTACTACCACTTATGAGGCGAATCTATGGAAAATGGACAATAGGACCAAATCCATAGTACTGGCTTTTCCGATGGTCTATTTGGGGACTTACGAGATTTGATGCCTAATACTGAAACAACGCCAGAAATAGAAATCGAATTCTAAAATTTACAAAAATACTGTATACTAGCTGTAGCCCGTAGCGTATGCCGTATTTAAAATGTAGGACGAATTTAATAACTTTTGTTGCACTAAAGAAAGTGCAGGCTAGAGATGGGTAGTAAGGAAAAGTAAAAACAAACATATTTTCAAATGGAAGTAGGAGTCCAATTCTTACTTTTGCAAAATTTGGCCCAGTGATTTCTTTTTTGCACATTTATGGGATATCTGACAACGCTATTCCCTGACCTTGTTTTTTAACTACAGTTTTTCTCTGCACAGTAGACTTTTATCACAGAAATAATACTTCTAGCCACTCCTAGAAGACGAAACATCACAAAACAAACACGAGACAGATCACACTCAAAAAGTTAACAGTTGTCAAACACAAGTGTCATGTCAACCGAAGCATCAAGCACTCGATTTGTAAGGGTGCGTTTAAACGGAGCGTGTGGGCAACCGTGGCTCCCATTCAGTAATGCAGTAATAAACCCCCCACATATTATTAAATTAAATGTACTTGTGTTGGTAGATTTAAAAGAGACAACCAATATGCATAATAAGTAATTGTTTTCTGTGATAATATCCCTATTAAAAGTGATGGGAAGTTTGTTTACAAAAACTTTTGCCGGTTTAACACGGCATGTAGTGTTATGCATTATTTAAGAGGAATGATAAGCGGAATTAAATAAAAATATCGAAGAATGACAAATCAAACATAATTGTATGGGTCAGGATGATAGCCAATCCCCAATGAAAATATATCGTAAAATATTGTTACGAGGGGCACTGCTAAAGTTTGCGGAAAATGTAAAACAAAACACAAATTACGTGATGTAAATCGCTTTATTGCTTCTCAAAATATTCACCTTTAAAATATATACACTTTTGCATCCGATAAAACCAATCTGCAAACACTTTTTCCACTCTGAGCGAGGTACCTCCAAAACAAGTGATTTAAATGCTTCAACGGCCCCTTTAGACGATGAAAAACGCTCGCCGCGCATTTTATTTTTGATGTATCCGAATAAGAAGAAGTCATTGGGCGCTAAATCAGGCGAATATGGGCAATGAATCATTAATTGGATGTTGTTACTGGTCAAAAACTCGACAGTTCGTCGTGCTATGTGAGCGCTTGCATTGTCATGATGAACAATGATTCGCCGGTTACGTTCTTTCTTGTCATTTCAGCGATAACTTCCGGAAAACAAATTGAAGTATACCAGTCAGCATTAACTGTCCTGCAATCCTCTAATGCAACAGTTGCAGCATGACTCGTTTTTGGGAAAAAACAAGCAATCAGTCTTTTCGAAACGATTCTTGAACGCACCACTTTTGTTGGTTTAGGTTCATTTTGAAACACCCATACAGTCGATTGCTGTTTAGTTTCAGGCTCATATGAATATATCCATGATTCGTCACCTGTTACGATGTTATATACAGAATTTGAACGACCACCTTCGAATTTTTTTAGCATTTCCTTGCACCACTTACTTGACACGTGCCTGTTTTTGTTCTTTTTTGAAATTGTGAGGGACCCAACGACTACAAAGCTTCCGGACATGCAAATGATCGTACAAAATCGTATGTATTTGTTTCGCCGCAATGCCTAAGAATGCCTCTATCTCGCTATATGTCACATGCCGATCTGATAAACTCATTTCACGCACAGCATCTATATTTTTCGCGACAACAGAGGTACATGGACGACCTTCACGAAGATCGTCATCAAACGTTGGTCTTCCACGCTTGAATTTTGCGAACCATTTATGCCATAATGTTAACACTGTCCTTTGTAATACGAATACTGACGTTGTCCTGTTAACAATATCTTCTTTTATGTTGTCTGGAAGAGGTGGAAGGCTTATAAGGAAGTATAACCTGAGCCTTCACTGCCACTGCATACACTGCAGCATAACGCTATACAACTCTTTTAGACTGCTTTGTTGTCATTCTGTATAGTGGTGCAGTACTTCAACTTCATACTGTTAATGCGACACGCAAAGAAATTAAAGCTAAACCCTTGCCAAGTCTTCCTCCCACATATTCGTTAGCCCTTCGAACCATATACCAGTAGTTTGACAGACTTGCAGATGCAAGAAGCGACGTATCTCAAGCAAATGCTCTTGCAACTCTGCTGATGTCTCATGCACACTAATGTGCTCTAACTGTAGAGGAAAATCTTGAATAAAAACAATATAGTATTTGCATTTTATATTTTTTGTTAACGATGTGGCTATTTTGTAATCAAATTGGTTTTATTTGCTTTATTTAATGTTTTATATTGATTTTCACCTTACATACGTGTTGCTTGATTAAAAGCATATGTAAATGACACCAAACACGATGCAACTTGATAATGTGTGGAATTTGTAGCCTCAGAATACCATTTTAGAAAACAGCCACCATACATAACTATTAAGGAGAAATTACAGTTGCCTCCTTTACCTAAAATATTCTGTGCTACTTCCAACTAATTTACAACACTGCAAAACGGCAATCCATGTTCAAAAAATGGAGATTACTAACCAACTGTGACTTTTACAGCATGAACTATATTAATTTCTATCTAATATTTAAAAATATGGCTGAGGCTTACATAATATCATCCGTTTTTATTATAGTACATGCTAACTTGTTAAAATTCTGAAGACGCACCGCCAATACATAAACAATGCAAAGTATAGCAGCGGAATTAAATTAAAATAAATTTAAGTTAGCGTCATCATAAAATACAAATAAAGCTTATTTGTAAAGCACGATTTTAGATGTTTCGTATGCTGTATTTACAGTCCTAGATACCGTCCTTAATTTTAGTGCTTCGATTTCATATGAAACGCTACCCCTCTGTTTTCAATCTGAAATAGCTGTGCCATAAAATTTAAGAGTTATTTTAACTTTTTGATTTCCAGCACTCTTTACTGCTCGTATGCGCAGCGTAATCAATTTGTTTTATACAGTTAGATTTTATAAGCGAATTTATTGTGGAGACATGGAAAGTCCATTATAATTGACACACTCGACAGATATGCTGTCAGTCTTTCTCAATTTTGTGAATGATTTGCTATTTCTGGATAAAATACTCGACAAAAACAAATGACCGCGGCATGTATCTGTGTTTATAAAGCAGCTTTCGGTAATAAAAAATTTCATAGAGATGTATTATTATTATTTAACGTGTTACATTATGCATCACTGCATCATTTATTTTTTTTTCTTATGCCTACTTGTAAAACTGTACTTTATCTATGAAAATCTCCATAGTAAATAACATTTTAATGATGAAAGTGGATAAAATGCTATTTTATTCACTCTTGAATAAAATAGTCCATAATCCATAGCAACTAACAAAATAAATATCTACTAACGTGGTAACTAGTACAAACCCGGGCAATATATTTAGTTAAAATTCTATTCAATTTTAAAAATTATTTATATAACTAAATGTAGGCAGTAGAAAAAATTGTATACGCTACTCGTGAATAAAGATATTTTATCCATTCGGGGAAATTAAAATGTCTACTAACGTACTTTATAGGACTGAGTGGTATAATGATTTCATTACAGTGCCCAGTACTTAGTACTACAATGAAATCGTTATAGTACTCAGTATCATAATAGAAGCTAACGATTCAATTCAGAATATTACAATGTCTGTCTGGTGTTTCGGTAAAAGAGAAGAAATTACATCTTCAACTCTGACTTCTATATAAAAAAACCGCAATTATAACGACTGACAGAAATTATAAAAATCTTTTTCGTAAATAACTAACTTGTTACGTTATTAACATTGCTATGCCTAACAGAGCATGTTCACTATTTTCATTTTAAAATCTCTTTTTATTTTATCTTTAATTACTTTAATTATTTTTAGGAGCAGGTAAACCTTTGTTTGCGATTCATATCGTAACTGATCATTGTGGTACACCTTGTGTAATCTTCATGACTAATACCATTATGGCCGGATCTTCCATCAATATTATTTCAGTAAGCTACTATTTATTCCTCCTGCATCTTTTGCTAGGACAATATTCGTATCATAATTTTGATTTAACGTGTTGAGGGTTCCTGCAACGGTCGTTGCGTTACAGGTTTTACCTTCCTAAAACGTTCACGCGATGGACGAAATTGATGTTTCTCATAATTTTTCAGATAAAAACGAATTACAAGAATTTGAAGAAGAGTAATCGATGAATTAGCCTTTACTGCACATATATATTAATTGGCATAGCACCCTTAAACAATGGGTGAACACAGCCCTGGCTAGCTCAAACCCTCGGCAGACTGTGGCGTGAATAAGGATCAGGCGGTGGTTCTTAAGGTTACGAAACACATTTATTATTTAAAATAAAACAAATGGGCGCCGCCAGCGCCATTCACAACAAAAAAGCAATTCAAGTTAAAAATTTACTTCACCACCTGCCTTAGATGTCTTCTGCTTTACAATTCTAAACTCAAAAAAACGAGCAGGCTCGTAAAGGATTATATAGCAGATAAACCGAAAATAACACTACCAGTAGCAGTAAAGTATATATAATTATCACTAAGAGGTATAACAATTATTAAGCGTTATTAATAGGTGTGGAAGGCTCAATAATTTCCAGAAGTAACAATAAAATACTTTACTTCAGGGTAAAAACCTAGTCCACGTCTGCTTGCAGAAAGTCTTTGGCTCACAGAAGCGACAGGTTACTAGTTAAGAACAGGTTAATAGCCTATTTGAGTATTAAGTGAAAGATGAAAATATTACGTCGTGTGTGTTAACTTTTACAGGATTTTTCGATTGCTTTTTAGTATGTATAAATTGTGTTTCACTGTTTGTCAAATACATATAATTCTCATTTGCCAGTATAGACAAGTTTTAACAAGAGGAAAAATTATTTGAGATAAAGTGAGACACAACTAATACATGGTGAAAACCAATCGAAAACCCTGTAATATTATAATGTACGCACATCTCCTTTTCCTGTCTCTATATTTGTTCCTTATTGTTATGAATTCCTTATTCTTTATTCTAGAACTCAGCTTTTATGCGAATAGAACAATGAATATATTCTAACACTTTATAAAATGTAGTTATTCAGTATGTAGATACTGCAATGAACACAATTTAAGCCAATACAATTACAATACGCATTGATATACTTCAAGCACCGTAAATATTAATTTAAAATTTACTCAAATAGTCTTGAAATAATTTGATGTTGAAATTGTAATATAAATAACATTAGCCTTGACTTGGATATCTAGTTGTAATCATAACAAGCTTAGACTTTATAATACAAACAAAGGAAGAAAGCAATTAAGAAGTAAATACCCAAACTTAGGTGTGTTTTCGGCTTCCCACAAAATCGAAGTGGAAATATAATAAATACCAATTTATCCTATTCAAAACTGTTTTCACATTAATAGAGTGTTGTTTGATATGCTGCACAGGTTTTGCATTCATTCCTTGCGCCTCTGCAGAAGGTAAAAGGTGTTAATGTGTACATCGAGTTCAGCTGGTGTTTTGGTGGTAATTTTTTGGTCCAAATAAGAAGCGAAAGCCTTGAAGCTCAGGGAAGGCGCCTACTATCGTGCATCGCAGCGAAGCCTTAGCTGAGGGCACAAGACCTGACATTGCAGCCGGAAGCTGAGACTGGAGCAGAGAGCAGCCGGCAGACGACAAGCATCATTTTGGCGAGTCATCAAGAAGCTTGCAAGGCAGGCCAACGGACAATAATGGCTTAAAAATTCGTCGCAGAAGCATAATCATGGTAACAAATCCGCTTTTCGGAAAATTAAATCAGTTAATCTTCAGTGGCGTCGTTTGATTGTTTGGTTTTAAAAGTAACGTTGTTTACTTACGTAATATCATCTAAGCAACACATATGTACCTGCTAAGTATGTAGATAACGACGCTGCTGCCAAATAAAACAAATACAGCAAATTGGTATAGATGGAAGTAGCAAGTTGATCCTAAACTGGTTTTTAGCATAAATAACAGTTCTACAACTATTGTACCTATATGTGTAGAACACATATAAACAATTTCTACTCAAAAGAGAAAATGTTTTACTTTATAAATTAAATAGCGATAAACGCAATGATCGAAACACAGAAATTTCAAATTTCACAAATGTGTATCTACTCTGAAATACCAAGTCTGTTTTATATATTACTTATAATTTTTATAATAAGCTGCCAACAGTTGAAGAGGATACCTTAGTTTATTAGTTTGTCTAATATTGTTGATATCGCATTGAATTAATATCTTTTTTCCAGCACCCGAAGCTCCTACGAACATTGTAAATAAGTACTACTATCGATTGAATTGTAACCTGTTATCAAAACATACTAAAGACTTAAGAAATATTTTGCTGAAATCTAAGCAAACTGTACCTTATAAGATGTAAACCGCCTCGATACCATTCGTAACAGACAATCGATTTATCAAAACTACGAGTTTGCCATCAAGGTACAGTTTGTGATTGAGTTAGGATAATAAATCCAATTTATGCCTTGCGCTGCTATCAGTAGTTTGGCTTTTATCGGCGAGTCATTTTTTATATGCTTCCACACTAAGAGTACATAGGTACCTATCATATTCCAAGCCATAATATTTTTATATTTACAGATATTACAACATGTATGTAGGGTAGGTAAATGTTTCGAATTAGAATAAAGAGTTCATCTATTTTTAGTATTTTATAGCAATTCTGTTAATAAATTTAATAAATTAAAATAATATGACTATTGTAAGTCATGTTTTTTCGTTAGAAGATTTAGCAGCTAATTTTGTTGTTAATATCAATCTTTATTAATGGTTGTAAGTGAAATCATTAGTTGTGTCATAACATGTTAGTTGGCTTTCATTAAAAATCAGTTTAAAGTAACGTTTCGCTATTTAATATAGCTTCTTCAGACTTGATACAATTTGTTTATACAATTTAAAAATTTTTGGGACACGCACATTTAAAAAGCACAAAAGTTTTTTATCTTTTGTTTTGTTTTTTCTTTTAATGTTTATATAAAGGGTGTCTCAATGAATTTCGATTTGGTTTCTAAAATTTAGGGGAAACTGTCAGTGCTAACATTTTTTAGCGTCGGAGTTCCAACATATTTTGGAGTTTCTGTTCAAATGGAGTGTTTTAGTGGAGAACAGCGTGCTTTTTTTATAAGAGCTTTTTATAAAAATGCTCATTCTTATGTGCAAGTGCAGAGAACGTTTGGTAACCAGCACAATTTACGATATGTTCATCAAAATCCATCCGCTAATTTAATTTCTTCTTGTGGAGCAATCTTAAAAGTAAGGTGTACAAATATCATCCGGAGAATTTGCAGCAACGTAAGCATCAAATACGGGAACAAATCACAGCAATTCCGAAGCACTGTGCCGACAAGTTTCTAACAAATGCAAGACAACGTTTGGAGGAGTGCATAAGACGCCAAGGGCAACATTTAGGTGATATTATCTTTAAGGATTAATTTCCAAGAGTTATTAATTGTATTCCTGAGTTTAATTGATTAAAAGTTTTAATAATAAGCGAGCTATAATTTTTTTTAAAACGCAATTCATTCTGAGACACCCTTTATGTTCCAAGTCATAAAGTGGTTATAGTTTTATACTATCAATTTCTGTTTTAATTTGGTTTAAGAATAGTGTAAAATTGGATTTCACCTTTTGTTATTTTTAGTAATTTGTGGTTATTTGGTTAGTTGTTTAATTTATTTCCTTTTTTTATTTCCTCTCTTTTTCCTCCTTCTTAGACCTGTTATTAATCTTTAATAGGTAAGGAATGTTTGAATTATATTATAAATTATTTCTGGTTTTATTTATCTGGTATTTCTTTTTTAAGTTAAAATGGCTGATTTGGTATTTTTATTTTGATTTTCAAAATGCTGTTATTTGCTAATTTTTCTTTAGTATTTTACATTATTCTACATTTGTGTTGGTGTTCTTCCACTCTGGTTTTGAGGTTTTTTAAGTTGTTTTAATTTCTATATATGTATTTTAGGTACAAAGGAGTCCTTTATTTTGTATTATTTTCACTTAGTTTTTTGTTTTTTAGTTTCTTGGTTTTTTTTATTATTGAACCATCTGTTTTGGGATCACTTTTGGTTTTCAAACGAGCAAAATCGCCATTAGGTTAAATTACTCTTTAAGAATTTGCTGTAGAAACTCATCAGTTGCGTTTATGACATTTTTCAATTGAAAATTTTTGCATTGTGTTTATTAAGATTTTTCTTAAAGTGATAATTGACTTTTTGTTTTAAAAGTTTTGCTGTTCTTGTTTGTATTTGTTTATAGCTTGCTGTTATTATTTGAAAATGGGATGGGCAAACGTTCTTGATTTTTTGGTTGATCTGTTTAGGTTAATTAGTAGGTTTGGAAATTTGTTCTTTCCTTTTTTTATTAATTATTAACTTTTTTAATGAAAATTAACTAACATGTTATGACACAGCTAATGATTTCACTTACAACCATTAGTAAAGATTGATATTAACAACAAAATTAGCTGCAAAATCTTCTAACGGAAAAACATGACTTACAATAGTCATATTTTTTCAATTTATTAAATAATACAGCTGTAACAAACAATTAATAGAATTCTGTTAATGTTTATTAATTTTCAAACTACTTTATGGAGTTTAAATTAGAACCAGTTGAGCAAAACTATGTAAATATATTACACCCTTCCACTTACTATAAAAGGTGCTCTGTAATAACTACTATAATACGAATACCTCGAGTTCTGCTTGAAGAATTACTGCTAAGGCGCGGAGATAATCGAGTCCGCTTAGCAAACATTGATTAATCTTACTTTCTTTTCGACGTTGGAGTGCGCAGTTTTTGTCAATTATTTTCCTTCACTATTAATTTTAATTTACCGTGATTAACTGTTGAACAAATTTGTGGTATTATTTCGAGCTTTCCCTTCAGCAAAACTGCGATTATTCATCCGGGATTATCGCATTTATTTCTTCAAGGTTTTGCTGCCATTTCGGGAATATGACGGGATAAGTCTCTTTTTGCGTCAAATTGAAGCGAATAAGAGATGACAACATGTTACGCATTGTATCATGCATTATTTCGTACGGCTTTCGGAATTTTTTGTCATTTCACTTCTACCTTTTTGCATCTAGAGATATAATAAGCGACGTTGAGGAATGAAGCTGTATTGAAATGGGAGATGAAGTTTCTTAGAGGTATATTTCATTCTATTCTGTTTCTGCTAGATTTTGCTTTCACAATTCTAACTAACATTAGCTCTCACACCACTAGAACTTAATATGGGGCGGTTTTACAGGAAGAAACTATGTGCTATACTATTTGTACAAAGGAGAAAAACTGTACTTTGCTTGGCGAACGTTTGTTGCAGTTCCTTTATAAGCATGTTAATTACTGCATTTGTAATTAGAATTATTTAGTTTAAGATAAAACACTAATGAATAATTACCCCAATTCGTATTAACTAGTAATTTTGCTAGATTCTGTTTTCACACATTTATTTTTATAAATTTCGTTTGTTTAAACTGCGCCTGTAAATTTAGTAATAATAATTACATTCAGTTCTAAATTTAGTTCACCAACATATATGTAGTGCTAAGTTTTTAATTTTCTTTAGACATTAGTAGAATTGATATGACTCTTAGTACATACTTACATTTTACTTTTTTAACAAAAATAGAAGCTGTACAAATTTAAAAAATGTAATATAAATAAATTATTTAATTATTTAGTCTTTTTAACCTCTTTTATAATTCAGTGCCGAAGATTATAAAAAGTGGAAATCGATGAGCTGTAATGAAATTAGTTTGTCATTTTGATAAGAACGTCCCTACCACAGAGTCGGGTTCATATTTGCGAATATCTAAGTTACATCATCCATCTTCCGCTGTAATGTAGCTTTTGCTGAAAAATCTTTTGTCTAATGTGGAAAATTTTAGTATTTGAGATTCGATATTCCCAGGAAAACTTTGGATTTAGTATAATATACGACAATTGAGTAACATCCTATAATGATAGACCAGTTAGAGAGCGGATGTTACCTAACAAACTAAACAAAGGAGGTATCGTCAAGTACCGCTCTCTCAATCCTAAGTTCCTAAATAACGCATAAAAATATTGATAGGTCGCATAAAAAATATGCCATAATTAGGGTTACTTAAGTACCGAAGCATTAATAAAAAAAATAATTTAACCCGAATAGAAATTCGAGAAGATACTATTATAATACACATATAAAATAGTAAACTATACTAAAATCAATCATGTACAACCACAGATAAATAGTTTGCGTCAATATTACGCTAATAACACTTAGTTCGTTGTATTCGAAATGTACCCAGAATTCAAATTATTAATATATTAATTCTTATAAAAGATTCAGTTACAAGTGAAAATAATGATTAGCGCAATTAAACAAGGACAACGATAATTACTCTACAGAATAGAACAACCCGCAACATTTAAACTCCTTCAACCAGCTGGTAGTCGAGACAGAGGGCGATTCAATTCGAATGATAGCCAAGAAAAACACTGAAGCACATAGTTGTTCAGTATCTCAAAATAACGTATCCTGTATATGGAAATAAATAATTGTCGATTCACTCAAACCATCTCGTCGGGAGGCGGTGCATCGGCATATGCTGCGAATGGAAAACCTACCTTAAAACTTCACCTAAAATACATGCAAGTGATGGAATTTGCTCTCGTTTGAACACTTTCTCCAAGTCCTTTACAGAAATCGTAAGGAAAACACATGAGTCAGAGTAATGAGTACACAATGAATATAATGCTAAAGGTGCTCATGCACATCGAATGTTAAAATTATTAGCACCCTAAGTGACGTTACTGTACACATATGTTCAACAGGTTCCAGTCCTGAAGAGGTTTCTTAATTTAACTACACTTTTGCATAGTAATAAAATCCATTTGATACTTGTGCATTGCCACCGCTTTAATTTGATTTCTATGCAGTCTTTCAGAGTCCACCGGAACACTATATGTTATATGAAATAAATATAATTCTAACTTGACGATCAAATTACAGCTTCTCCGCTTTGACAAGCAGTCATTTGCTTGATGGCCTGCCAAGCAACTGAAAATGAGAAATTGTCTTTGGGAATGTGTTTGGCGGCAATTGTTTGTTTGCGAAATCACCTGGATGTCAATGAAAGTGCTTTTCACCAACGCCATACACACAGACTCGGGAGGAAAATAGGTCAAAACTAGTGAATAATCTACTTGGACCGCCTGGAGTTCGTCGAAGCACACACAAACAGCAGAATACGACTCTCGCTTATTCGTAATATGATGGAGGAAGTAATAGCATATCCGGCATCAACAGCTTTAGGGATTGCACCCTGAATAACGATAACATCCCCTCTTGTAAGACTACTGCTTACGTACGAAGAAGAACGTCAAGGAACCCGACAGCACTTTATCCTTTACGAGTGTCAAGACTCTTTTTTTTCTAATTTGACTCGCTTATTCTCAAAGCGAGCAGCCCCCATTTAGCACAAAGCGAGAGTGGACTGGAACTCGATCTACCACGGTTGTTTTACAAATTTCAAATATCATAATATTCAAAAAAGCAAATAGTGTACATATACTATACATGCACAAAATAATGTGACTAAATAAGGGAATGGAACGTATCTGGGCGAAAATGACCGCGAAAAAATATATTTGAAATTTATAATACGATAATGTTTATCGCATTAAACGAACACCACATAAAAATGGTTAAACAAGTGATGGCTATTTACTAGATATAAATTATCAAACAAGTAAAATGCATGAACAACTGATGGTTGATTCTAGTTACCAAAATTGGTATGAATTCAAAATTTACAATAAGTAACGCAATAGTTAAAAATCAGGGCGTAACTATAATAGGTGGAATAATAAAACCCTGATCTACAATCGTTGATCATTTGCACCGAAACGCCGTAGGAATCTCAATTAAGCTAGAACGGTTTCGTGGCACCAGTTGTTATGGTTCTCTCCAGCGTGTAACTCTCACCTCAACAGACGGTGGACGCCAATTTAGGTGAATAATAGTGAAATTATTTGAAAAAGGGGGAACCTGGAAATACATTCTACTAAACGCCAGCTTACGTGATGGTAAAGCTAACGGTGCATACCTAAGATTGTGGACGCCCTGAAGGTGGCTTTACTTTCAAAATAGCATAAAATCCTGAATCAAACGGACAAGTGCAGCAATTCAATAGTCGCTAGCACAAATCTGTACATGAATACTGATACTTTTCACCTAAAACTCTTCTACTTTAAAGTTGCACGTACAAAACTCCGAAAAAAGAAACACCAACCCCGAATCTCAACAATTACTAAAAACTACATAGGTTACACACAGATATCGAATTTTGATACCGAAATAAGGGCTACCACAAAAACACCTTTGATAATGGAGGCCCATATAAAAAACTTATAGAACCACAATTGGTTTTGTTACATGTCAACAAGCTTTCAACTTAATCAAGAAAAAAGTTTGAAGTTAATAGAAGTAAGTTCAATTATTTAGTTTTCTAGCAGATTTACAAAGTACGCTTTTCTTTTAGACAGAAGCTTTAACAGTACTGCTACCGCCAGCCTTCTTGTTACACCCATACTGCAGGAACAATGACCTATCCAGTTTGAAGAAATTTACACGTTGAGATTCGGTTATCAAAGCAACTACAGTAGCATCAGCATTAGATGTTTGTGGCCGTTGCAACCACTGAGGATTGAACCCAGGTTTGCTGGCCAAGAACCAACAGCTTTACCTCTGAAAATTCACTGCATAGTTACCATAGAATATATCCGGGTCCCATAGCTCAGTGGTAAGCATTCTGGCTACTGATCTAAGGGTCGAGAGTTCGAGCCCGGTCCCGATGAGGTTTAAAAAAAATGCAGATGAAAACCTCTACGGAATGCTATAATTCGGAAGTGATGTAAAGCCGTGGGTCCCACGTGTAGCAGGTAAAAGATCCCTTGCTAAGGTTGGAACTCTTTAGTGTCGGTAAAATTCTAACTCCCGGTCTTATAAAGATCACTAATCTGATGTTAACTTTAATTCGCTGTTAAAATAAACAAAAGCGCATCAAAACGTCAGTGATTATGACATTTTATTCATTAGTAAACAAATTTTGATGCACTTTTGTTTATTTTAACAGCGAATTAAAGTTAACCTCAGATTAGTACCCCTACTGGCTGTAAGTGGGATTAAGGTACTTGGTACTCTGCATGCTAAGACATTGCCAACGGGGTTGGCAAAAAGGGCCTATGAAGGCCTACTTGCTAGACATGAATCTCCCCACTACCATAGAATATACAATTTGTTTTATTTTGCCTAGTTGATAATATATTTGATCCCTACGACTTTTTTGAGTTAACACCAATGCTGTTAATCCTTAAAACTCATTTAAGATACCTTTTTGGGTATTTCCTATGCTAATATTTTGTTTTGGATTGTGCCAAAATGTGATGAATTTTAAATTTTGTATAATCAAATAAACACGCATTTCCATTCAGGTGCAATAACTAATGGTGCAATTTTATTTCTATCAAAGTCTATTTTTCGAGCAGTGAAAAAGTAAAACGACTTTTTCGATAATATTCTAATTTTTTGAGTAATTGCAGCTAGAACCTACACTATGTTATAGTCTGGGGCTATGAATTGAATTACTCAGCGCCTGACGGAAAATACAGCAATATTGAGTTGAGTTTTATCTAGATATAACTTGTGACACCCAAAATTCGCACTATTACGTCATAAGCTCATAACAAACCACAACTGCAGGTAATTCCGGATAATTCCTTTTGCGGAATGCAATGATTGTATACATTCCAGAGCTTGTTGCAATATCTTGGTTTAATTTGAAGTAAATGGAGACCCTATTTTGAAACGTGTTATTCGACTCGGAAGTTCATATTATAATTTGAAAAGATATTGTGAAAATCTCATATGCACATAATTACCGGTAAACTAAAAACGTTATAATCTAGAAACTTGAAAACACTACCACGTATAATTAATTATGTTCACTCTATACTTGCCTCAAAGCAACAATTAAAGTTGCCGTATAGTGCAGCCTCGAAACTGTTCCATCGAGGTCAGTTTCTGTACTATATCTATCTATTGGATTGTATCTTGAGAGCAAAATTTATCGCTAATAACTGTCTGTGAAAAATGTTGTAAATTAATCGTCCGTGAAACATTTCTTGTTTGGTACAACAGAACTACCTGATGGCATAATCAATAAGTACTCCCTTAATTCTGCTGGTATTTCGTTTAGCTGTGCTAATGCGTAATTATGTATATGTATGTATGTATAATCTGTAACCTCATTTACCTTGCGGTGTAGAAGCTAGTGCTGTATAATACTAAAAGAGGTCATTAATTTGACAGTTAGAACAACTGGATAAAAATATGCTGGTATTATACTTATACCTTCCGCATAATGGCGTGTAGTGACCATGGCACTAAATAATTATTGCAAACAAGCATGCGATACCATTGGCACAGAGAAACTATATCATGATCGACCTTGACATCCCACTCAAGCTAGTCAGACTAGCCAAATTAACTAGGGAAGTAGAGTGAAGATACCGGAAAGTCTAACTTACTCCTTCGAAGTTAACTGACGCCTAGAACAATGTGATGGCCTGGCAGCTCTTTAACCTGACACTGAAATATGTTATAAGGAAGATCACAATAGATATAAATAGATCACTGTTATATAAATTTAAGAAGATAGTCAGCTATGCAGATGACTTTAATATTCTCGGTAGAAACATACCAGCAAAAAAGAAAACCTTTACCGAATTGGAGAACCCAGCATCGAACCTAGCCCTAAAAAAATCAAGGTCCTGATACAATCAAGAACCAAAACAGGAAGTTGTCAAAATCTAACTGTAGATGAACGGAACTTTGGACTGATTTAAAATATTTAGAAGCCAAAATATCAAGCAAGTGTTGCTGGAAAGATATCGAATGGGTGATAATAATACGAATATAATCTGCTATGCCGATGATGCAGTGCTTGTGGCTAATGAAAAGGATAACTTGCAAAGACTGCTACATCGATTTAAAACAACAGATAAGATGTATAACATGGAAATATCGACTGAAAAAACAAAGACCCTAGTGACTCCACAATATCGCCTTCCCTTCAAACTCGAATTAAAAGGAATGGTAATGAAACAACTCATAAACTGCAAGTATTTGGGAGTAAAGGTGTCTAGTGATAAAAATATATGCATATCGAGAAACACAGACACGGTTAACAAAAGTTATGAAAATATCCGGATGCCTCAGGGAAAGAATATGGATGAATAAACATATGAATGTGGACAGCAAAGTACAAATATATAAAGCTGTAGTACGTTCTGTATTAACATACTTTATAGAGACGCGAGCTAAAACCAAGAAGACTTAACAGTACAACAGAGCATACGAACATCTGAAATGAAAACAATCTGTGCTATATTAAGAATTACAGTGCACGACAGGCAAACCAACACATCTATTAGAAATAGATGCCAGATACAGGATGTCGTCAAATGGTAGTGGAAGGAAAACAACAACGGAACGAACACGTAAACAAGCTGGAGGAAGATAGAATAGCAAAGATATGTAAAACAAAGAAGCCACCTGAAAAACGACCACATGGGATACCACCTAAGAGATGGATAGAGAGTTGGGTTTTATCATCCGTGGAATAAATAGGTGAAATACTAAAATAAGAAAAAGAAGAAGAAGAAGAAAATTACGACGGCAACAAATCTATCATGATGCAGTCAGAAAATGTACGCCGGAAAGTCAAAGTTAGAATGTACTAAACCAGACTTAATCCGGCCAGTTTTATGTTATAAAAGCGAGACGTGGACGCTAAATCAGAAGCAGAAGCAACAATAACTGCTTTTGAAAAGAAAATTCTGGGCATAATCTGCGGACCAGTTAAAAAAATAACAATCGTAAAGCAGAGACAACCATAAGCTATATCTATACCGGTTCTACAAAGAAGCAGATTCTGCCACGTTTATAAAACTGCAGAGACTCAAATAGGCTGGATATGTGCAACGGATGGACGAAGCCAGAGTAGTCAAGCAAATCTTCAATAAGAAATTGGATGGCAGACGACCGGTTGGAAAACTAAAAGACCGATGGGAAGATAAAATGCAAAAGGACGCACATGACCTGCCAAAAATCAATAACTGGAAAACGGCAGCCAGTGATAGGAAGGACTGGAGGAAGAGGATAGAGGATGCCGAGATCAAATTTGGATTGTAGTGCCATTGAATGGATAGATTACTTAGAAGATGTTTATTTTATATACCTGTTTGCACTGCTTGTTTGTTATATCACTTCACCCCTTTTAATCGCATTGTTTGCGCAATTAAATTTGAAGGTAAGCTAGTACGACATTCACTAAATTATGAGCTCATCTAAAGTTGTTTTTTTACCAAAAATCAGATATGGCATCCATACTCAATTCGAAATAGCGTCGACCTATCAACAATTACTGGATAGTTTCCTGGTACCTGTTTTTCTAATTAAGTTACTCAAATTCACAAAAAATAAAAAACACTATATGGCAATAATGTAAAATTGAAAAAGTCTCACAATCCTATACTTTAAGATAAACGATAGTGAAGGTATGTGTCATTCTAAGAAGCTGAAAAACGACTACTGTGTTTTAAAAAAGCTTTGAAAATTATTTATCCACTAAAGAAAAAAGAATCCAGAAATAGAATTATCAGACCACAACTGTTTAGTAAACGTAGACAAATATGGAATTTATAATAAACTAATAAAATATGGCGGTAGAAGATGTTACACGTCAAAGCCGATGAATGTCAATTTTTTACGCCCAATAAAATTTGCGAAAATGGCTGATAGCAACGACATAACTTTTAGTATTATAAACAAGTAAATATCTGAAACTCAATGCCGTTGAAAGGTGGTGGTCATAAATATTTACATAATAAATTCACCTACTCGTACGATGAGTTAATCTATAAGAGAGCCAACTTTAGTAATTTACAGTAATTCGCTCCGCTAAACCACGCCAAGTAAATGAGTCGCCACGAAAACAAGCAAATAGAAATAACGAACACCTAAAATTAAGAAACATCTGCTAGTATTACACATCAATAACTTTTTATTAGTAACGACATTAATTAAATATAGGAAGGTATTAATAAAACGAACAAACTTAAATAAATAGGAGTTGTGGACATAAAACGAACCCAGAAGACAAATGAGTGACACTTTAGTTATTATAATAGTCAATTCAACGCATGAATAGTATATAGAACCATGTAACTAAAAAATCTGGCGTAAATGAGCGTATAAGGCATCGATCAAGCGAAGTAATAAAGGCCCTGAGTGAAAATACATTAATTACCACAGAAGCAAAAACTATAGATTATAAATAATCGAATCTGCGGCAAACATTAGTGAAAATTTATCTTTCAGACCATAAAAAAGACTATATGAGAACATAAAGAGATTACAGGTAGAAACCTTAAATGTTAAAGTCGGTGCTTGAGAACGATTATAAAGTCTTATAATGAGGATAAATTAAACGTTTCGAGCACATTGTTTAAACTTAGTACGAAAGAATAACAGAGAAAAATTGATTTTGCGTAGATCATCGACTCACGCAATTCAGAATATGGTAAACCAACCGGAATGTAGTATTGCTTCAATTTCAAAAAAAATCTCAACAAAAACACGGCTACAAAAGACGTTTTCAGCAATAACGGTAAAAATGTTAATTAAAAGTAATGCCAAACTACAGTCTGCAATTTGCGCTGAGAAATATAGAATCATCAAATGTAAAATTTAACTTTTTAACCAAATGTAGTAGTAAGTAACCTAACGGCTACACAGGAAGCTGAAATAAATTTTTTACACTCTCACCTTGGATCAAAATGTCCAGTAGCTGGTGGCTTGAACGATAAAAACGTTTCATCAAGATCTAGATTCACTACGACTCAAGGTCGAAATCTATTAAAAGTTATCCAAGCCAATAGTATGGATTACTCAACAACTAGATTTATTAGCCTAGTAATCTAACTACAACGCTGAATTTTGCCGTCATCAAAGGAATATCTGAAATAAATACTGCAATCGAGTCTAGATCTAGATTTCAGCTCTGATTACAGTCCTGTCATAATAACCCTAAGTACTAGGGTACTCTCGAGAAATCCCAACTACGGTTGTGCACACAAGACACAGATTGAGAAACATTCCAGTCGAAAAAGCTGCACAGTATATTACCAAACTGATCCAGGACGCTGCTTGGATAGCCACACCAATTAGAGATAAAGCAGTGCAGGATAAATATAGTATTCCCCTACATATAAAAGAACTTGTCTACGAAAAACGTAGGGCTCGGCGACATTGGCAAAGCTCTAGAATTCCATTAGATAAAACACATTTAAGCAGACTAACTCATAACTTACCTTCTGCCATAAAAGAAGCTACACACGAATAATTTCAAACGTATATTACCAACTTATCCTCCTAAGACCATTCTTTGTGGAAATCCACAAAAAATGTAACAGACGACACCGAAAAAGCAAATCAAGTTGCAGAACATCTTGCTAGTACATTGGCCGCACGTCCAGATGATAATAATTATAATGAGGTACTTAACTTCCTTAATGCCCCTTGCCAGTTATCCTTACAAATCAGAGACTTTTCAGCAATGGAAATCTAGAAATAAATACCATTTCTAAACTCACACAAAGTTTCTGAATACGATACCACAGTCTAGTATGGGCTGTTGCCGCGGCTAGACGTATTGTAGCGTGCAGCGTGCAGTATTGTGAAGTTACAATCTCATTGTAATTCTATAAATCGTAAACCATTATACATTAATTGTTAATCATGGCCGGCGGCGAGTATAATCTGCGTGGTGGTAGTCGAACACAATCACAATCCGACGATGGAAAAGATAGCGAAGATAAGTTGGTGCAACGCGTTGTAGAGAAGGTCCTTCTGTCTGGCACATTTATGGACTCGTTTTTATCTAAAATCCAGGAACTTATGGACAAGAAATTCGCTGAACATAATGACCGGATATGTGCAGTTGAAGAAAAAACGCAAGTATTTTCAAAAACTCTTAATAACCATGAATTGAAAATTGATAGACTCGAGCAGTATTCCCGGCGGAATAATCTAAGGATCTTCGGAATCGAAGAGGCCGTAAATGAAAACAGCGATGAAGTCTTAATCAAGTTTTTTCTGGACCACCTTGGTATTGAGGTGCCTAAAACCGCCATAGATCGAAGTCATCGAGTGAAGGGAAGAAAACAAGGGCAGCCCAATCCGCTTATACTTAAATTCACTTCTTATAATGTCCGGCAGCAGGTTTTTAGATCGAAATCAAAGCTGAAAGGTTCTAAATTTCCCATTAAGGAGGATTTAACATATGCAAGACTGAACACCCTCCGGGCCGCTTATCAGAAACATGGAACAAGAAACGTATGGACTTGGGATGGTCTAATCGTTATCAAACACCTTGGCAGAATATTTAAAATTGAAAGTGACGCTGAATTATCTACACTACCAGTTGAGTGAGATATATTTTTCAATTGTTAGATAATTATACTGCTCACTGCTGCTACTTTGTTTACGATAATTTCTTTGTTATTTGTTATTATTAATTTAGATTTCTTTCATATTTAATTTACCCTATTTTTTGAAAATTATTACAGTATGTTGTTGAGCTAGATGAACTTGTCTTTAAACTGTGCAAACTTAAATGTAAGATCTTTAACTGCAAACTTTTTGAATTTTAGAGAGCTGGTTTTACACAAAAATTTTGATGTAATTGGCGTCACCGAAACCTGGTTGAAAAAGAATCATTCTTCAGACTCGGTAGCTATACATGGTTATCATTTTATACGACAAGACCGTGAAGCAATAGGAGGTGGAGTTGGTATTTATGTAAGGTCTACAATTAAATTTCATGTGCTGCAGACGAGTCGCATGATCGAGCAGCTTTGGTTAACTGTGAGTATTGGTAAACAACAATTTGCTGTAGGAGTTGTCTACAAGCCTCCTAATTATTATTATGCTAACTTCCTGGATGTTTTTGACACTACTTTATCTATCATTATACCCACACATGATGAACTATTCTGTCTAGGCGATTTTAATATAAACTTACTAAATTTTGACTCGTGTGATTCTAAAGCTTTATATAATCTCCTAGACAGAACTGGTCTGTATCAAGTCATCAACGAACCTACGCGTACTTCTGCCACAAATGCAACTCTTTTGGATCTTATTTTATGTAGTAATAATGACCTGATTATCAACTCTGGAACTGAGAATGCCGACGAAGTTGCGGACCATGAACTTATTTTTTGTAAAATCCAAGTTAATACGCCTGTAAGTAAACCTCGTGTAATATCCTATCGAGATTTCAAAGATTTTGACTATGATTCGTTTAATCAGCACTTACGTTCAATTCCTTGGAACAATATATATTCTCTTGATAATATAGACGATAAATTGAACTTTTTTAACACTAGTTTGACTCTCATATTTAATTTGTTTGCACCTGTTGTCACGTCTAGAATTACCAAATCTCCTGCTCCCTGGCTTACTTACAACATCAAATGTATGATGTCCGAGCGTGATAATGCATTACGCCGTTTTAAACGAACTAAAGCCCCACAACACTGGAATTTCTATAAACAAATGCGGAATTTAGTCACTACTGCCATACGCAGAGAAAAAAAAGTCTTTTATGAAAAGCGTTTTCGCAGTGCTGATTCAAAGTTCATATGGAAGCAACTTAAACAGTTAAATATAACTAAAAATAAAAACCAATTACTGTTACCCCAGCAATTGGCAGATCCAGAAAAAATCAATAACTTCTTTATTGAATCTACTCCAAATATCGTTTCTAATAATCAGATCTGTTGAATTTCTACAATACTAATATTAAGCAATCTGTTAATTCAATACTCGAATTTCAGCCTGTCGATGAAGTTGTAATTTTAAAAATCATTACTTCCATTAAAACTCGTGCTACAGGTGTTGACCAGATTGATATACAAATGATCAAACTAGTTCTACCGTATTTACTTCCTCATATCACTCATATAATAAATTTTTGTTTAGTTAATTCAGTTTTTCCAGATCTCTGGCGCATGTCTTATGTGACTCCTATTCCTAAAATTTCTACACCTAATAATTTTAAAGATCTGCGCCCTATCAGTATTCTGCCCACTATGTCAAAAATCTTTGAAAAAGTTGTTGCAACACAACTAAAAGTTCACTTACACAGTAATAGCATTTTACCTGATATGCAGTCCGGTTTTAGATCAGGTTACAGTTGTTGCACAGCGTTACTTAAAGTAGCTGATGATGTGTTTGAGTCTACTGATAGGGGTCAACTCACACTGTTAGTGCTTTTGGATTATTCTAAGGCCTTTGATACTTTAAGCCATAAAATTCTTCTCGCTATATTGCATTTTACTGGTTTAAGTGATAGTTCAATTGCACTACTCGCTAATTACTTGAAGAATCGCAAACAAGCAGTGAGATACGCAGGACAGGTTTCTAGCTTTCGTGATGTAATTGCTGGAGTACCACAGGGTTCCATCCTTGGCCCTTTGTTGTACATTATTTATACATCTAATCTTCCTTCTGTTCTACAATCATGCTCATATCATCTTTATGCCGATGATACGCAGATATATCATTCATTTAATCTTAGTAATGTACATCTAGCCTGTGAACTTGTAAATAAAGACCTTGAAGCTATATTTCATATCTCTGCGGAACATTGTCTACAAATAAATGCTTCCAAATCTGCTGTCATATTATTAGGAAGGCGTAGTGACATTGCTCGAGTATCTGCAGAAATTAATATCAAAACTCAAGACAATCGCCTGCCCCTATCTAAAACTGTAAAAAGTTTAGGCATTCTTGTAGATCAGGAATTTCGGTTTGATCGTCATGTGTCAAAATGCATCCGGGCAGCTTACGCAAGTTTAAAACTCATTTTTCAAAATAGGCATTTGTTTAGCCAAAAGTTAAAGGTTAATTTGTGTGAAACTCTTGTATTGTCAAAATTTAACTATTGCGATGTACTTTATGGTCCTTGTTTGTACTTTGTTGATTCTGCAAAGATCCAAACTTTACAAAATGCATGTTTGCGATTAATTTTTGGTGTCAGAAAATACGAACGTATTTCATACAAATTAAAAGAGGTTAATTGGCTAAATATGAGCCAACGTAGGCTATTTCATGCGACGTGTTTGTACCACAGGATTATTTTAAGTTGTTGTCCGCCTTATTTATACAACAAACTAAGCTTCCGTACAGACGTTCATAATTTAAATCTACGTCATAAGGGGCTTTTAACACCTCCTATTCGCTCAACAGAAATGTTTAAGAGGTCGTTTTCTTTTAATATTGTAAGCATTTATAATACACTTCCTTATGATTTAAAATGTTTATCGCCGAAAATATTTAAAACACGTTTAAAGAATTTATTATTATCTGGAAATCTTTCATTTACAGCTCATTTCTAATTTTTAATTTGTAATTTTAGTTATTTACTCACTGTTAATAATAGTTCTTACTATTATATTAATTGCAGTAACCTCTGCACCTGGAGAGTTCATCTGGCTCGTCAACAGTACCATACTGGCTCAATTTTTCTTTTTCTTTATTTATGTAATTAATAGGCACAGGGTTGGGTGGAAGAGCAACATCTGCCGTGCGCTCCATGCTGAACTCCGCCCTGTTGCTGCATATTTACTGTAGATAAGATATTTTATTGTAAATAGTTCAATAAAGACATTATTATTATATTATTATTATTATTTAATCGTTGGCAAAGTATTTAAAAAACCTTCTACGGAAAACAATAGTACTGTTAACCACTATATACAACAGTATGCCACGTCTCTGCTTTTACCCTTTACAGTGGAAATTTGCACAAAACCCGGTAAACCTGTAACAGAAGTCAACTCATATAGACCAATTAGCTTGCTGAATATCTTATCAAAAGTATTTGAAATACTTATACATAACATAATACTAGAGAATACGCCTACCAATAACTTAATCCCTGAGCACCAATTTGGATTTAAGCAAATCATTCTACCACCCAAAACTGCCACAGACTAGTAAACAAACTCTACAAAAGCTTAAAACAATGGAGGTATGTGCAACTGCTTTTTTGACGTACAATAGGTCTTCGACAAGGTAGCATGAGAGCCTATTATACAGCTATCTGATCAATTTTAACTGATCCTGAAATCCTACCTAAATGGTCCATTTTCCAAATCAAATTTGATACTTCCCTATCCAACTACAAGCTCAATAAAGCAGGGGTGCCTCAAGGCAGAGTCCTGGAAACATTTCTATATTTAATATTTACAGCAGGTGTATCACTGTCAAATGACACACTAATAGTAACATCTGCTGATGACACTGCCACTATGTCAGCGAATTCAAACCCTGCTCGGGCAACAGAAAAACTGCAGAAACATCAGACCTCCTTCAGCACTGGCTCGAACAATGGAAAATTAACGTTAATACTAACAAATCGGTAGAAATAGGATTCACCATAAAAAGAACTCTGTTCACATCTCAGCATAAATAATACTCCGTTACCAATTCAAAATCAAATCAAATATTTTCGACTGCACCTTGATGAGAATCTCACTTGGAAAGCTCACATTACAGCTAAGAAGGGCCAACACGAATTACAACTATAAAAAATGAATTGATTGCTAAGCAGGTCCTATGTATCACCTGAAAACAAATTAATCTTGTATAAAATCATACTCAAACAGGTTTGGACATATGGGATAAAACTGTGGGGTTGCAGTAAACCTTCCAATACAGAGAAGTACAGTAAAAGATTCTCCGAATGGTTATGAATGCTTCATGGTATGTCTCAAATTTAACCCTTTATAATGATCTTAACATCTACTTTTTCTTATTCCATTATTTAGACTAGGCTTGTTTTTCTTTAACGACAGCTTATATTAGTAGATTCATGGTGTCTCGGTTGATATCGATATCCAGCTCTGCTTCCATCGCTTTGGAGCGCGTCCAACTCTTCTCTTACCTTGTGACGCGTTATCTCGAACTGTTGTGGGTAAACGGCCAGTGCGCATTCTATTGACATGGGCATCCCAGTCTTTCCTTCTGGCTTTTATAGTATTCCTAATGTATTGTATATTGCACTGTTGGAGTATTTCCTCACTTGACACTTTTTCACGGCTATTGACCTTAACGTTCTCATTTTTTTGTTTCTAGTCTTTGTCTTGTTCTCTTTATTTCAGGTCACGTTCTTAACATCTTAACCTCTTTAACACCTTCTTGTAAATGATATAATCAGGTCATACGCTATCAAGTATAAAGATCGTGTCATTGAACACAGCAACCATCTTATACTCGTAAGGGAACTGTTCAACCAACCAATAATCGACAAAAGGAAATGGCCCTAAGATAACTTTGTAAACTCCAAATAGCAGTCGATGAACCGTACCTGACTCAAGACTGAAATTCTATACAATATTTACTAATTACTTTGTATTTGGTTGAATAGATTGTAAATTAGCAAGAAAGTTCATAAGAAAACCTTTAAAGGATGACACATTACACATAGATAGATACTAATCAATGGTAAAAGTTGAGGTTCTTAAAATTTTTACAAAGACTTCCGGATCAAAGGCATAACTGTATCGAATGAATAAAGAACCATATTCAAGGCATGATGATTACATCGAACGCATAAAAGACATCAGTCATGACCAGGTTGATATTGCATTATGTCGAAAAATATTTTCAATCGCTCAAAAATTCATATCGTTACTTTATGCTTACTTCAGTGCTCTAACGAAATCATTATAGTTCTCTAACAAATTCATTGCTAACCTAGTGGCGGAAATAGCATGGTCACTGTTTTCGTTCTAAAAAGTGCTGTCCACCTTCATCTTCAATTACTTTATAAATTTTTGCATGCAGATCATTTTTTATGCAATTTGAATCGTAACTAGTCATTATGGTATACGTTGTGTCACCTCGTCTGATAATATTTACCACTAGCAACATACTGATATTCAATACGATCCCTATAACATGAATAACTATAATCCCTGTCGTTCGGTTCTTTACAGTAATTTTTACACACTAAATACATAAATAACTATTATTTCATTTTGTAACCGTAATCTTGTGTATTGGCCCTCGATAGCAAGCGTAAAATACCTTTTATGGCCCTAGGGCTTAAACGTTGTTACGCAGTATAACAAGCACCAACAATGTAGTATATCAACACCAATAACTATGACGCACTAGTCTACTGACTTCGATGTTTTTTTTGAGAATTAGAGTAATTCGCACTATTAAGTGCTTCCTTTTACGGTTCCAGTATTATTTCAAACATTAAAATCAACTTTAAAAATGCATAAATAATCTTAATTAGAATAAGACTACCTATACGGAGAGATCACAAGCTAGTATGTATTATATAATCTAATATTAACAGGATCAGAATAAGGTTAAACACAAAATCGTAACGTAGATTATTAAGAGCCAGGCATATGAAAACTAGATCATTATTTTTAATATTGTTATATAACTAGAAAACTACGACTACAAATTGAAAATGACTGACAAATGTCAAAGATAAATAGTAAATGCATTTTTTTCGGATTTCGGCATTAATAGCCCACGAGTGCACAAAATCCGAAATGGGAAATCACAGTGAAGGCCGTTGAAATTACAGAGGTTTGAAACCAGTTTGTTTTATGGTCCAGAACCAGAGGCTCGTACCTTTAAGCCACAGTCGCTGCTCTTTTTCTTTACATAATCATATAAAATGCGAGAATAGAGCGGCACCTAACTAATGTCGTATGTTCCAACAGAAATATCTTATATCGAACAACTGTTAATATAAATATAAATACATATACACATGCAAACAGTATAAAACCTAAAATATATCCAAACTAATTGGTAAACAAGGTTAACAAAACAGGACAACTACATAATAAGCACAGTGTCATCAGAACATTTTATCATATTACCATTGATCTGAATAATCAACAAATTATTTCTATGGATATTAAAAAGCTACGGACCAAGTACTATTCCTTGTGGAATTCCATGCTTTACAATAAGAGGATGACTAATGTAATTTTCTATCATAACGTGTTGGACTCTATTTGTCAGATAATTTTGTGAATTGAAGGTGTAATGCAACAAAGAAACTGTACTAGCAAAGGTATGGATCATAATATCATTAGCAAACATTTCACTAATAAAAAAAAAGAAGTGGTAGTGTTAGTCATACCGCGGAAAAGCTAAAATGGTAGAGTTGAATTGTTATCGAATTTACTATAAAATTTAAAATAGCCCTAGAAGCCGTTGTCTATAAACTATTTACATGTGTGTATTAAATGACACCATATAGTTCAACATATGAAAATTGGTTGTATATCTTGAAATGGAAATTTCCTCAACATATTCAGAAACATATTTCGCTTTCTGTGCTATCGAAGGAATGCGATAAGACACTCTAACAAAAGAAAACGATAGTCGTGATGCTAAAAATGAACAGCACGCAATTCGGAGCAACAGAAACTCAATTTGATGAAGCCTTTGTGTAGGCCTTACTATTTATTTTTGATTTGCGGTGGAATGTAACTGGAGAAAATATATCAGTTGAAATGTTGCTGCACATTTCTGACATTTCTCCGCGTATCTCACAATTATGACAGTCCTAATATCAAATAAGTCGACGTAAGGTCAAAAAATACTTCGCAGAATTCCTTATGTCTCGCAATTCTTTATGGGATGCCTACTTTGTATTTTATTTGTTATTTTTCTGGTTAAGTTGCTTTATTAGTTCACATGGGTAAAAAATGTACGTAACTACTTATTATAGGATATAAAAATATCCGTACTGCACTTATTTTGATCTCAAGGAAATCGTGATATAACGAGATCGCTTCCATTTTTTAACTGCCAATGAGTTGCAATTATAACTATAGCGTAAAAGCACACTTTCAAAACAAAATAAAGGTTATACCTTCTTCCAGCAATCGCTGTAATAAAATTTAATGCTAATAAATATAAGGAACGGGAGCAACGCATAACCCACACAAAAACTGTTATTGAAGGTATTTGTGCGGAACTGGTATTATTGGGGTTTTTATTATCATTTTCATAGGTTATTCGTCAAAAGATAAAATAGAACAAAATGAACAAATAAGGTTGGGGTTAATATTGCTATGTTATTAACAGGGCACAAGTTATTACAGCCTTTTTAAGGTCAGATACTTTAATTTCACAGGCAAACCTACGAAGTAAAAAGAATATTTTGTAAATTAATAAGAATAATTAATGAATTACAACATGACTAGTCGAGAATTCAATCTGAAAAGGATTCTAAAATTAATTTATTTGTCCGTAGTCATAAACAAACACAAAAATTTTCATAAATTATCTTTAATATACAGCAATAAGCTGTAGTATTAAAGGTTGAGTTTAGTAACAGAATCGAGATGCGTTGCGGTACGAATTTAAGTGATTTCATATTAGATATAACTAAAATACGGTAGCAGTTGAAAAAAATCTCTATTGATAGACCTGTACAGTAATCGTTTGTGCTATATTATATGGAAAATGACCAAAAGATGATATTTTGAATATACCATAAAGAAAAAAAAATCCGAATTTTTTTCCCTTTAGCATTCTAATATTAAATACTGTAAAGGCACTCATCTATCGACCTACTTTTCTACGTTCCCTAGAGAGGTTTAATTAAAAAAAAAAGTCTAAAAAAGTTCAAGCAAAACTGCAAAAAGTAATACAAAATAGGCAACACACCAATCGACAGCAAAACCCAAAAGTATTCGCAGGGTAGAAAGGTAAGCGGATTATACTAATCTTCTTGTTATACGCTGTTACAAACACGAAGTTTGAGAATTATGTAGCTTGAAAGATATCTTTGACGAATGACGTAAGTAATAGCTTGGTTTGCGAAATGTTTTAATTTTGTTTTTATAATTGTTTCATTCTTATTATTCGCAGACGAATAACATCGTGTTCCAAGCATTGCACATAAAACAATAAAAAATGTAAAAGTTTTGAGTGACACATATGAACCAAATAATAAGTATATTGAAAATTGTAACCATTTATTTATGACATAAGATTAATTATAAAATATAGGTACATTCAGTTTATACAGTTTATAATTTATACAGATTGTCCGAAATCCGTTTGGAACATAGGAAATTAACGAGTGCGGCCAGGAAGACATAAACAAAATGAGTAGCAAGACAAAGATAGAATGTAATCATGGCTAGGTAAATTTTTAAACTAAAATTAAGTCAATGAAACAAACAAACGCTTCTGTCAAATATTTTATCGGTCATTAAGAGTATAAAGTAAGGTTTAAATAATTAAAATAATTATGTAAATAGTAAACAATTGTATATTTAAACCTCACTTTATACTTTTAATACTTTTAAATACTTCCTATGTTCCAAACGGATTTCGGACAATCTGTATACATATTTACACAATAACCTACTGTAGGTACGTTTCCCGAATAGGCAATTTTCGGGCATGCCGTGAATCTATTAGTTCTGGAAGTAATGCTTGTAAGTAAAACTGTTTTAGTTTTGGTAGCATATTTTTTTCCCAAAACGAAATATCTTTGTGTATTACCTTCACGGATATACCGGTGCGAGTCCAAACAACAAAATAGCAAAGGTCTTTTTTTGTTATATTTAATTGTCATTGAATTTGGTACATATAATTATCACACTGTTTTAACTTTAGTTGTCCTTCTCGAATTTTACAGTATTTTATTTTGTTATTTGCAACACCTTCCATGGCGTAGACATCTTCGCACTGTAAGGACATTTTATTTCTATAATGGCGTTATCATTTACTAAACCGTCGGGTGATGCAGCTAAAAAAGGATGATCTTCACTGACGAATAAGCCACATGAACTAACCGTCATTTGCATCGTTTATTGAAACACTTCAACTGCCCTGTGTTCGTTGTCGTTACCATAGCGGGTAGCAGCATTTCCTGAAAACAGCTGGTATCGCATATTTTTTAAGGTATTAGCACATGCGGTTGTACGGCGCAACTTGCAAATACGCCCAAAGTTCGATGCCGTAACTCTTTTGCGTCGTTCTTCATATCAACGATTACTTCTATGCTGCCCGAGAGTTTCTTCTAATATGTTGATTATATTTTACGATAACCCTTGCTAGGAGATTTGCTGCGCGTTCTGCATATCTTCTTCCGCCATATCGGAAATGGATTCAGCAGCGTCTGGACCATAATCTGCATCCGCGTCCGCAAACTGTTATTTTCGGTTTTGTCTTGGAATTCCCCTTTTCCCTACGACGCTCCAACTTCCGTTTTTGTTTTTCGCAGTACAATAGAGTATACTTGCCCGGTATTGTTTTGGCTGTAGTTTGTACCACTTCGTGAAGCATTCCTACTTTATTGTGTGCTACAACTGCTACCTCACATCGACTTGCACATTATTGGCCCCAAACGCAGTATTTCTCGTCAGTTGGAGCACCCCTTTGCTGGTACTTTGGCAGCCGGGTGTTATCGCTCGCAAGAATTCCGAACCTTCTAGAAATCACGCCGTTGAGGCGTGCTGTCTTCGTTACCGGAACTTATTTGTTTTATTGAGCGCATCGCCATTGGCTGTCGAGGGTCACGTGGTAACGCCGTTTTGGCTCACGCCACTTCAAGCGTCGTAACGCTCCTTGCGGGGCATTCAGCCGAGGGCCGTTGATCGAAGAAGTCGCAGAGTGTGCCGTTTCGCGGCGTTCCCGCCATTAGCGGGAACGCCAGCCTGTTTTTCCCGTCTCGTGCTGTTTCAGCGAATGTTGTGTAAATTGCCGTTGTTTGTTAGTACCGTTGCTGTGAAAGCCTTCCTATTTCCCGTGCTGTTTCAGAGAATATGCCATAAACTGTTTCGCCTTTAAGAGGTCGCGTGTGATTGTGCGAGTGGCAAGTCTTTACGTCAAAGCGTGGGTGTGTGATGGGCTTCACGGGGCCAGTTCTGCGTTTGTGAGAAAGGGGGCTTTCCCTTTTCAACTCGCTGTTTTCGAGGATCTTTCTAGGCAGGACGAAGTAGGCCTCTTTGCCGCCGTAAGTGTGCTCTCAGGAGAGCGTCCTAACGCCGCCATCTTGGCGGATTCCAGCCCGTTTACCCCTAATGCCGTGTTTCGGCGATTTAGCTGCCACAGACTGCCGCCTTCTACCAACTGACTGCACGCAACTCTCATAGACCGTCTACGGACTAAGGTATTTGTAATTACAACCATTTAAACATATTAACTGTCGCTTGTGCGAGCGGTGGTGCTTTTGTGCTCAACTTTGTGTGGGCGGAGGCATGCCCCCTTGCTTGCTTGTCGCGGCTTTGAATGCCGGCTTGAGGCCACCATGCTCCAAGACGCTACTTTGGTAGCATACTAGTAAGTTCATGTGCGCGAGTTTCGCGTTTCATCGCCTAAATAGCTAAAGAACTTTGCGCCTATGTTTTGGTGCTACGTTTGTGCTAACTTTTAATTCAGTAACGTTAGGTGCGCGAGCTTCGCTATATTGTACCGATTAATACATAAATGGAATCAACGCCTCGCCGTGCTGAGCCGGGCGCGCCCTAATCTGTTCGAGCCCTTTGTTTATGTTTGCGAGGGCTTTGTGCTTTGCTTATCAGGTGTTAACCGCAGCCAACGACTGCGTGGGCGACGTAGCAGGGGCTGGCAACTATTCCAAATTCGCATGCTTTAGTGAGGCTATGTTAGCCCCTCTTTCTGGTCAAATATTGCAGTCACGCTGCCCCGCTGCCTAACGAGTTAGGCCTTCAATTAAATCGTCGCGCATTTGTGCGGCGTCGTGCTTTGCTGCTAGCTACACTGCTCTCGTTGCCTTTGCAGGTCGGCGTCTGTTATCGCGAACTAACGCGCCCTTTTCCGGAGTGCGTATTTCCAAACTGTACTCTAATATGTAAAGTGTCGAGCCCACTGCGGCCGGCCACCCATAGTGTGTTGTTTACTAGCATAGCGCGTCCATCAGCTGGTGCTTAACGTAAGAAATAACATAAGCTTGGCGGCACGATTTGCTGCCCAGATGTAGTTATCGACCAATAGACGCATATTTAATTAAGGGACGTATTATTCCTATTCGACCTGTGCATGCTTTGTTTCAGATAGCGCCTTTTACAGTGTAAAGATTGGTGTACGGCGAGACGTGAGAGATCAGAGCGTGCAGGTAGGTCCAGTGGTTGCGCAGTCTCGGCCCAAAGAGTCCCAATATTACCATTCCAGTATTTGCGATCACGAAATTGTTATTTGAGTTTGCAGCTCATGAGAATTCTTATCGACGGAGTATCTTGAATACTTCGCCCCCGTCTAACCGCCCAGGCCCGGTTATTCGGGTTAAGACAGGCTTGGTGGCGCCCTCATTATTTTTACCGTTAGTTACCGACCCTCTGGCCGTTACCCTCAGATAATCTCGTTAAAGGACCCGCCCATCTCCACTGAAAGTCTAGCTCGGCCTAACTTGTTGCGGTTGGGTAGCGGCCTAGGAGATATTTCGTCCCGATTTCGTCAGTTACGGCCCGCGCCGGCCGTTTCGTTATTGTATGAGCCGGTGCGGTGTCGTAAAGTCAGTTTAAGACCGTAACAAATTGCAGAAATTGAATGTGCAGTTCAGGGACTGCGTTAAACCTAATTTCACCTAATTGCTGAATTGATTTTCTCAGTTGCAGAATTGACCAAATTCAGAATTTGGGTATAGCTTATACATGGAACATTGTTCACCGGTAGACTGATCTACTGCAACCAAATTTCCTACGCGTAGCCTTTAACAAAAAGGTGTGTTAGACTTTTTTGAGATATTCAACAAACTAACGCAAAGGTTGGAATCATTTAAAAAATTGCTGGGGCATTTGTTGGAAAATCTAGAAAACCCTGTTAGGATGGGCTTGCGACTACAGATCTTCCGGCTTTTTCCATCGTCAAATCTGCTCTCTAACAGGCAGGTAGGGTAGCAACATAAGGCCACTTTGCACATTCACAAATTTTTGATAGGTAACACTGCGAATTTGGAGATCTTTATAAAAATATTGGAATAGGAACGCAAGACCAAAAGTGCAACAAATAGTGAAAGATAGGAGATGAGCATAAAAAACCAAATGGCCTGAACATAATTTGACAGAACATTAGACCACACGAAAACATTAAAGCCTACCTTAGTTTGCTTGAGGCCAACAAATATTTTACTTCGAAATACTATCACATTTTTAGGTAACCAGATGGGTGTCACAATTTGCAAAACCAATAAGACCAAATTCTCCACGTATTGTCCGCGATTTTTTTAGGAGAAAATCTGCTTTGAAGCTGCATCAAAAGAAAACTCCGAATAAATACGTCGAATAGCTTCGAAAGTAGAAATCAAGAATCCTCGAAATTTCTAAAAAAAATGAAGGCTAGAAAAATATATCCACCTTGAAACTATGTAACGGTAATTTTCGAAAAAAAGGATTGCCAATGGTGTTAGAAACTAACGGGTGTTCAAAAAGTCTTTACGTCTTGGGCGGCTTTGGAAATTCAAACATATGAATAATATGTTGGGTGTAGAGTCCCTGTATATACAAGAGTTGGGACATGTAGGGCGACTTGTTTTGGATCCACAAACCATGGAGTACCTGATTTTTTTCAGATTTTAAATTTGATGCATACTTCAACTAAAATAAATGAAAGATATTTTTACTACATCACATGGTCCTTGATTTGTGGATCCAATGACTCAACTCTTAGTACATATAGGAACTCTAGTTGGGTGGCACTGTAAGTCTATGCCAAATTCGATGTTAGCAGGTTAGGTTTTATGTCAATCTGAGTTAAAACTGACGGAATACAAAATCTGAAAACCTCTAATTTGACATGGAGTTACAGTGCCACCAATATATTATTCATACGTTTGAATTTCCATAGCTCCACAGGACGTAAAGACATTTTTGGTTATTTAGACAACCTGAATCGCACGAAGGCATTCAAAGTTGCCGGACCTACAGCAACAGCGGCCGGAAATTTGAGGTAACACCTTGGGATAGTCACAAATGTAAGTGGAAAGATACACTTGATCTGTGTAAAATATTAGGTAATAGGAGTGCAAAATATCATATGTCAAATATTTAATGGCAGAATAGACCACAGCTGTGGGGTACTCAACATTAAACAAAAGTAAATAAAGACAGGTTACTTGAGAATGAATTTTTGGAACCATTTTCCACTTTCAATTATAAAATTAAATTTTTTGAAGAACTGTAGAAACAAGAACACTAATTTTACATAACCATCGGAATTTCCGTGCACCACCATCAATAGTAAGGTAACAGTTTAAAAACGAAAGATTTTACAATTTTTAAATTTATTTTAATAATTGTTCATGACATATTAATTTAATTAGGACTCGCTTTAATTTTAAAATATAGTAAAGCACAGTGATATAACAAATAATATAATAAGAAAATAATGAGCGATGAAGCAACGCTGTTTAATTTGCACTATATTAGAACCTACGCTGAAATAAGCTGTGGAAAGAATGCAATCTAGATTGTGTCGTAAAGTAACGCAAATTCATAGGATGCACAATAAAATACCTAGGAACCAGGAATTTCAGCTCCAGTCTGGCGAGAGCGTTAGAAGTAGTAAATAGTAAGAGCTTTTAAAATTTATGCACCATCAATTTTAATCTTTATATTCATCAACAGTTTATGCTGTGCATTAAAATAGTTTAATGGCTTGTGATAACAGCTTCAATAGTAAATTTGCAGTTATTTCACCATCTTCCCAGCAACTTAGGCTTGCTCCCCCATAAAAATATTTCATTCAGAATTGTTTTAGGATTTAACTAAAATGCGAACTGCAAGAGTCTACTCAAAATGTGTACCTGCGTTTAAAAAACGTTTAAAAGCAATATCGAGCTGTCATTTCTAAAATTAATTATCACTCAATTTTATTGAATATCTTGTAATAAAATCCGTTTTCTATAATTCCAGTCTAGTTTCTCTATGATTACGCCATAAAATTCTAAAGGTACAATACATGTTTCTTGAAATAGCTATTATCATTTGGTAGTAATAGATAGTTTATAGTTTCAACCATAGTTGTCATGACATGAAAGGTTAATAGCCATAATCTTCCACGCTGGCTAGGCGGATTGAAAGATGGTTAGGAGAGGGAATAGGTAGCGGGTAGGCACTACTTCACGATCCCGGTGAAATACAGGCCTGCTTCAGGATTTAGCGCACCTGCCGACGCTAGCTCATTATGTCCCCACAGCCCTTAATCCAGGGGAAGCATGTCCTACCCACAATTTAATCCCTCCCCACCCACTTAAATTCCTATTCCCTCCCCTAACCATCTTCCAACCCTCCTAGCCAGAGTGGAAGATTATGGCTATTAACCTTTTATGTCATGACAACTATTAAACAAAGGCGCCCAGTGCCCAGCAGCTTGGGGAACCCTGGCCAAGGCACACAAGTAACCAAGCAGGGGGTGCTAAGAATCGCTGGGTACGGACAGGCTCCAGCTATATATTTCAACATACACTGCAAGATCAATTGGAAATGAGCAAAGATTAACAGAATTAGAATACGAACTTAATAAAATAAACTGGGACACCCTAGGTATTGCAAAAACGAGAAGGAAAGGTGAAGAGCGCATTGCACTTAAAACAGGACATGTATTACTTAACCAAGGCGACGATGACAGAAGCATGTGGGGAGTTTGGTATTCTAATACACAAAAGATGGGTGCCTTATATTAGTAAAATGCAGATAGTTTCAGATCGAATAATATACAGTGTGTCCCCGGATAGGTGAAACGACTCTTGTGAAAGGTAAAAAATTCTCGATTTAAATTTTCATTTTTTGAGTTTGATTAAGGGCGAATTTCTAACAGATTTATGCACCAACCAGCAAACAAGAAGATGAAGAAATAGAAATACTGTATGAAGACCTGGACAAAAGCATAAAAGAACATAAAACAACGTATACAATAATTAGGGGAGATTTTAACGCGAAAAGCGGTACAAAATTAGGCTGCCCCGACTCTGAATAGGAAAATTCGGTTAAGGGACAAGAAACAAGAGAGGTGATATGCAAACTTTGTAGAAGGTGAAAAACTTTATAAATACGTTCTGCAAGAAGAAAGATTCAAGAAGATGGACATGGGTTAGCCCGAGTGGAGAAACAAAAAATGAAATAGATTTTATACTCTCAACTCATAAAAACATCGTTCAAGATGTCAGCGTTTTAAATTCATTCTCAACAGGAAGCGACCATCGAATGGTCAGGAGCAAAATAAGAATAAATGTACAACTAGAAAGAGCAAGAATATTCACGAACAAGGCCAAGATAATAGATAGAATATTACTTCGATCAAAGAAAGAAGAATATAAAAGACAGCTGAGAAGGAATTTTGAACTAGACCTAGGACAAGGCAATGAGAATATCGATGAAGCAAACACTAGAATAGGAAACATAATAAGAAAAACATCTGAAAAAATAGCCAAGAACAAAAAAATCAAACCTGACAAGTTTTCACAAAAAACTAAAAACCTCCTAGAAAAAAGACGAGATCTTATAAAAGCAGGTAAAAGAAATACTATGGACTATTCCCCTCAGATAATATAAACCAATCCCATCAATCAATTTTCAAAATTTGAACCAATCAGGGTCGAATACAGCGAATATTTTGCACTAGTGCAATACCCGGGTATTTGCACAGTGCAATATCGAGTATTTGCGGGAAGAAGAGCAAACCAGCTAGGTACACAAGAAATTTCAGAAAGAAAACTGAAAACTGTTTAAAAATGAATAGTGTGGTATACAAAGGATGCCATCATATCTTCGAGGAATAGTCTTGCAATATTCCCCGCGTGCATTCTGTATATTCGAGTATTTCTCGAGAACGCGAAGCGAAATATAATATATAACTACTGAATATACAGAAAATAACAAAGCTGCTCAAGATCGATATATTAGAATATGACACTCTTAAGGTAGAAACACTGATTAAACATAATAGGGGATTGAATGTTTTCAGGAGAAATAAATGTCAAAGGTAGGAAATGTATAGACTGAAAGACAAACAAGGAAACATAATAACAGATAGAAAACACATGCTGGAAATTACAGAACTATTCTATGTAGACATATACAAATCAAAAGTCTCCGAGGAAGTAAGCCTGCATAACAACGAAAAATCAAAAGAACGTATTATCAATGTAAATTCGGAAGAACTACCAGAAATCGAAATAGAAGAAATTGAATTGGCTTTAAAGCAGATGAAATATGGCAAAGTTGGAGGCGACGATAACATTCTACCAGAAGTGTTGAAAGAGAGTGAGAAAACAACAAAACAAGAATTACAAAAATTGTTCAACAAATGCCTGTTACAAGGAAAAGTACCAACCGAATGGGAAAATTCAATAACTATCCTTATATTCAAGAAGGGTGACCCAACTGACCTCGAGAATTACCGACCCATAAGTTTGCTGTCACAGGTCTATAAGTTGTTTATGAGAATCGTTACAAACAGACTAGAAAGAAAATTTGAAATCTATCAACCCACAGAACAAGCCGGGTTCAGAAAAGAATATAGCACAATAGAACACCTCCACACAGCCAGACAGTTTACAGAGAAAAGTATCGAATATCACTTAGATATATGGATGCTCTTATAGATTTCAAAAAAGAATTTGATACAGTGGACACTTGGGCAATAAATAATGCAATGGGGAATGCCAGAATTGACCAGAGGTATATAGACCTAATCAAATACATCTACAGCAAAGCTACAATAAAAACTCAACAAACAACCGATAAAATTAAAATACAACGAGGAGTCAGACAAGGCGACATCATCTCGCCAAAATGATTCACGCTGGTATTCGAGGATGTTTTCAAGAATCTCCACTGGGAACAACGAGGAGTCACGATACAAGGAGAAAAACTAAACAACTTGAGATTTGCTAACGATGTTATCGTATTTGCCCAGGATAAAGATGAACTAAAAGAAATGTTAGAAGAACTGAACTTGGAAGCAAAGAAAATCGGCCTTGAAATAAATACAAACAAAACCAAAATTATGACAAACCAACAAACAAGTTCAAATACATTAATTGTAGAAGGAAAACATAATGATATAGTGGACGCTTACGTATACTTAGGACAAGCAATAACGCTCAAGGATAGTCAAGATACAGAAATAAAAAGACGAATAAGACTAAGCTGGGCAGCCTACGGAAAACTAAATTATATGATGAAAATGAAATTACCAACAATACTAAAAACAAAAATCCATAATGAGTGCATCCTCCCCTTTACCACTTACGGATGTGAGACCTGGGTATTAAATAAAAGGACACTAAACACAATGCAAGTACATCAGAAAGCAATTGAGAGAAAAATATTAGGAATATCACTTAGAGACCATAAAACCAAGCAATGGATAAGACAGCGCACTAAAGTTAGCGATATAACCCAGAGAATATGTTCCCTTAAGTGGCAGTGGGCCGGACATGTTGCTCGACATAGCGATAAGTGGAGCGGCAAAATAACAAGATGGCGACCCTGGGGAGAGAGAAGAAACGTGGGAAGACCACCGCAACGTTGGTACGACGATCTGAAAAGATACGCAGGGCTGAACTGGTATCAAAGAGCCCAGAACAGGGAAAACTGGAAAGACATGAAAGAGGACTACATCGAATCGATGGATAGAGGCTAACTGAAGAAGAAGAAAAGTTTCAACCATAAAGCCGTCAACTCTAGGTCAAAAGAACTAGTATTAAATACGTTTTTTGAATACATAAACTATCCCGCTACTGTGTTAGTTTCTGTTATAAAAAATGTGTAGAAGGAGTAATTTGTCTTTTAGCGTACATAATTATATTCTTGCAAATCAGTTCATTGCTAGAATAAAATTTAAATCTATTTTAAGAAACCAAAGCACTTCAGAAATCAATATCACTGACATTTTTACATTATATAGCTTCACCTAAAGATTCACCAGTCGCAAATTGGTTCTAATCTCACAGCGTTGAGTGCCAGTTTCATTCTCAAATGCTCATTCACTTGTTATATGTTATGTACAATCCAAAATAACCCAAAAATTAAATTGAATTTGCAAGAGTTATAGTAGTACATCTCTAAAAAGTTCACATTAAAACAAACGATATTTTTTTCAGTTTTAAACAATTGAACCGCTTATTTGAGAAACCCAACAAGCCATAAAACGTAGTTTTTTTAAAATTGATCAAAATTATTCACTTTCTTGGGCTAATTGCTCCAAGTGTATATGTAAAATTTGACCATTGGTGCTCCAGCTGAAGCTGAGTTGAATACTTTGAGAGAAAACTGAAAATGTACGATATATTATAGGCGAGAAAAACATGTTTCCTTTCACAAATAAACATTCCATACAATTATTAATTAAATTTCTGAATTATTGATTAAGGTGGAAGGTGAAACCGGTTCGCACCAACTTAGATCTCAAGGTTGCTCATTGTGCTAACTTTAATTAAATATAAACAGAAGATTTATCAATAGAAGTTTATACGTATAAGCCGAGTAAAATAAAAATGTGTTTTTCACAATACCCCAGGTACAATGACGCCTTCTTCTGTTGGCCAATATAAAGTAGTTTTTCTACTCACTGTATAGAAAGTCCGCTTTTGTGCCCTAATTTTAGGAAACCAGACTGTTAATTTCCAACGAGCTGGAGGCAATTTTTATTAGCTATCTCTCTGTGATTCTTTCGGCTGCAGCAAAACTTTTCGAACAAATAATAAAAACCAAATTGTATACTCATTTTCTTCACAAATAACAGATTTTCAACATGGCTTTGTTGACAAAAAATCAACTATAACAAATCTCTTAAATTTTACCAGCCACATAAATCAAGGTTTGGAACAAAGGTATCAAGTAGACTGTGTATATACGGATTTTAAAAAAAGGATTTGATAAAGTTGATCACGATATACTTTTACGAAAACTTAAGCAATGTGGGCTGTCTAACAGCATGTTGAAATTTCTCGCTTCATATTTATCGGCAAGTAGTTTCGTGGTCAAATTCGACGGTAACACGTCAGGCAAGTATACGGCTAACTCGGGTGTCCCACAGGGATCAAACCTAGGACCTGTATTATTTACAATATTTATAAATGATTTAGTTCATTGTGTGCAGCACTCGAGTTGCCTACTATTTGCAGACGATTTAAAAATTTATAAAACTAAAGAATATTACTGAATGTACACTACTACAACAAGATATAGACATGGAGTATTGAAAACAAACTGTTCTTTAACATTAGTAAATGTCCTATAATGTCATTCACACGCTCTACTCAGCCGCTCGAGTTTGACTACAAAATGCGTGATGAGTTTTTAAAACGAATTTCGAAACCTAAGGATCTTGGAGTGACTTATGACAACCGACTGAAATTTAGAGATCACGTAGACGCAGTAGTTGCGTCGGCTTACAAAATCCTAGGATTTATAATTAGGCAATCATCACAATTTTTGAACGCACACTGAAGACCTTGTACTGTACACTGCTTAGACCTAAGCTTGACTATGCTTCAGTAGTGTGATCCCCGCATTTATATGTGGAGATTAACAAAATTGAAAACGTGCAAAAAAGATTTTTAAGATTTCTATATTTTAAGAAACACAGGATGTATCCAAATTATCATATAATTAGAACAACAATGCTTTGTCAAGGATTTCATATTATGGCTCTCAAAAACAGAAGAAAAGCTCAACTCATTAGGTATATTTTGTTATAAATTGTGGAATTTTGAGATTAAGGATACATATCTTTTATCATTGTTAAACATAAATGTTCCTTCTAGAGCTACAAGATCTGAAAGTCTATTTAATATCCCCCTCGTAACTTACTCGGTACACACTCCCATGCTTGATATGCAGCGACTAGTAAATGAGCTGTATCAAACCGATATCAATTTAGATCTTAGTTTATCTTACGCTCTATTTTAAAAAAATATAAACAAATATTACGGTTTTTTTATAGGTTTCTTAAATATTTAGTTATTGGCTCCTGATCTTTCTGGTTTTTGTTTAGTTTTTAGCTTTCAAGTTTTTTCTGCTGTTTCGAATTTTGTATTTTAACATCTTCTGGTACTCGAACTGTATATATTTGTGTATTTAAATATCTATTCTCTTTTGTAATTGACTATTATGTTTTTCAGTAGCGCAATATATGTTTGTTTATATTTTTGTACTCGCTGTTATAAGGTTTTTTACCTATAGAGATAATAAATTAAATTAAAATAAAATAATATAAAATATTGTTTTCCTCCCGCATTTGTGTTTATGTCACCAAAGCTTTACATCGTTATGTGGATTGGAAATTGGACAAAATTCACACGCTAGAAAAAATTAATACCTTTACTTCCTAAATACGGAAGAGGCCATAATTATATATAACAGCAAAAAGATAACATGAACAACAAAATAGAATGCTTGAGTAAGAAAGCGATAACCATACGATAAAATTATTTTAGTAGGCATGTTTAGTTGACTTATGTCATAATTAAAATAAGCGTCATGCCTACTCGAATATTTACTACTATGTTTATCTCTTTCTTACTCAAGCAATACATGATATTTTCTTGTTCATGTTATCTCATTGCTGTTATATATAATTGTGGCCCCATCGGTATATAAGTAGCTGTTACAACCTTTGTGCCTTTATTGTTGAGAATGTAGATACATTTTATATATTATGCATTCTCTTATTTTTAATTGATATCTTTGGGTTTCACATTTTTACGTCCCTCGCCTAAAGGACGAAGAAAGTATTGTAATCGCAAAAAATCACTTTCTGACTTTTCTTCTGATCTTCACGTTTCAGGGTAATATCATGCACCTAGCTTAGGTTTTTACCCTAGACAAAAACGGCATATCTTGGACCCAACATATACATGGTGAACACATTAAAAAGTAAAATGTTATGTATTTTTGCTTCAACTGAAAAATAGATAAAAGTAGTAATTTCAATATGGCTCAAGCTTTATCGTTGGCGAAAACTCATATTATAAACAAATGCGTCTTTTAGAAATAATATTCTTACTCTTTTTCTAACGAATGACAAGTTGTGAAAGAAAAATACCGATGTGTGCATAAAAAACTAAAATGAAAGTAACGCTACCAAAGTACCATTTCTCCTTCAATAAATAATACATTATGGTCAATTTAATAAGGTTGATAACCACAGATAATGTATTTCTTGCAAACGTTCATTCAATCTCATTTTACTTCCCTCGTATGTAAGACAAAAAAAGTATTGTATATAATCACCAAACAATCACCTTCCCAGATTTCTTCAAATCTCCACGTTTCATGGTCCCTAGATGACGAAAACGAGGCTTTCTTAATTTCGTCTCTCCGTCTGTCTGTCTATTTGTCTGTCTGTCTGTCGGTCTGTCTGTCTGCCTGTCTGCCTTTCGGCAGTATAGCTCAAAAACTTTTTGTTGGACGAAGACGATATTTTGCAGACATATTATATATTTACCTCGCATGAAGTCGGTACAATTTCATACAAATATATACAGGGTGAGCAACTCAAAAAAATAAAATTCTGTTGATTTTTGCTTGAACTGTGGAACACATAAAAGTACTAATTTGTACATAGTGCTGGCTTCATCCTTGCCAAAAGGGGAATCAACAAATACAGGATAACTGTTGTACGAGAGAAAAAGAAACAACGAATAAGGGCGTTACGTTCAATAGATCTGGATCGTTCGGGATCGTTCGCAGACACTAGTTCATCATTAGGGATAATATCTTTTTTATTTAAAAATTTAATTTAGTATTATTAGAAACGTAAATATATTTTTACCCACGATTTCCATCGATTTGTAAAATTATTTAGTGTCACAACGCCCACTTGCTGTCTTTATGAAAGTATCCTCATCTAAAAGGAAAGTCATAACCCCGGCTAATCAACGCAGAGCCGAAACCACTGATACTAGAAACTTGAAATTTGGGCGGAAGGTTCAAATTGTTACGTAAGGTAGTGCTAATAAGGGATTTTTTTAAATTCCACCCCTAAAGAGGTGAAAAGGGCTAAAATATGTTTTCTCGAATTCCTCAACATCTCTTAGACTCGATAAGATATCGATTTGGTGTTTGCTTGTAAAGATTATCAATGCAAATACCTAGAAACGTATTTTAGGATTTTGCCCTAATCAACCCCAAAAGGTGCAAATCTGGAGTGGGGGTGAATTAAAGAACCCCAATAAATATAGGAGATACTATATTTATTGGATTAGAACATTCTTTTTTTTGCATATAGATATTTAGAAGGAGTTTAAGGAAATTTGAAAATCTTAAACCTACAGGGGAAAAAGGGGGAAAACTGAAAAGGAGTAGGGGTTAAAGTTATTAATTTTTTCTGCTGTGAGTTCCATTTCACCATAAAATTGGTTAAAAGGTGATGAAAAGAAATAAAATGTGATTTTATGAATTCCTTACTATCTCTTAGATCCGATGAGTTAGCGACTTGGTGTTTACTTCCAAAGATAGACAATGCAAATACCTAGAAACGTATTTCAGGATTTTGCCCTAATCAACCCCTAAAGGTGCAAATCTGGATTCGGGGTGAATTAAAGAACTATTCGTATCTCTTATGTTTATTGAGTTAGAACATTCTTTTTGGCATATAGTGAGATGGTATTGAGCCCGCTACTCAACTCTGCTTGCAGCACAACAAATGAATAAAGCAAGTCAAATAGCACAGAGTTGGGGTAGTTTATGCAACTGCAAGATTTAACGTAAATTTCAATCCGGGTGGTGGATAGGGGAATGCCCCTCAGATATGGAGGGTATCGGGGAAATAAAATACCCGGAGTGGACCAAAACCAGCACCTACAGCGTCTGTCTTCAGAGAAGCGGCTGTAAACAGCGTCTGCTTCCCCATATTAGGGGCGGCTGATAAGAAATCTTCCAACCCGTCTAGCCAGCGTGGAAGATTAAGGCTATCACCCCCCAACCCTTAAAGAAATGGCGAGTTTAAATAGACAAGAAAAAGTACCCCAGATGGGTAGGACAAAGTATTCCGAATCCCACACCTTGAACAAGGTCAGTCTCATGGATTCTGGGAGAGACAAAAACTCGCAACCACACAAGAGACCCATGACACAAAAAACCAAACTGTACGCTGCCACTTACAACTTCCAATCAATGAGCTCTATCGAACGCCTTAAAGAACTAGAGGAGGAATTACAACATATAAAATGGAACATACTAGGTCTGTGCGAGACCAGATTGCCAGACGAAAAATGTACCATTTTAAAATCAGGCCACTTACTATATCAAAACAGTGGAACAACTAAAACTCATATAGGAGGAACAGCAATAATGATTCACAAGAAAATCAAACATCTAGTCACCACAATGAAGGCCATATCACCTAGGGTCATATGTGTAACACTGAAAATTTCTAAAAGATATTCTCTCCAAATAATACAGGTATACGCCCCCACGAGTACAGCTGCAGACGAGGAAATAGATCAACTATACGATGATATCTCGTTGGCCCGAAGAACAGAAAATACACACTTTACTTTGTTAATGGGTGACTTTAACGCAAAAGTGGGGAAGCAAAACAACGACAACATCCAATACAGAGGAAATTTCGGACTTGGCTCAATAAATACTAGAGGAGAAATATTGATCAACTATATTCAAGGTGAAAAACTATATTGTATGAATACATTCTACCAAAACTCAGAACGAAGACGTTGGACCTGAAGAAACCCTGACAACAAAACAAAAAACGAGATCGACTACAACATAACGAACAAAAAACATATCATAAAGGACGTATCTGTCCTAAACCAATTCAACACCGGAAGCGATCACAGACTTGTAAGGGCAACCATAGAAATAAACACGAAAACCGAAAGAAACAAGCTAATAGGACAAAAGAAATTTCCAACATCAGAACAACTGAGACATAATGCTGATCAATACATACAAGAACTAAAAAGAAACTATCAAATAAAGACGCATTATTAGCACTAGATATCGATGAACTAGAAGGCAAAATACGGAATTCTGTAAAAATAGCAACCAAAAAGGTATGCCCAACAACTAAAACACACAAAAATACAAAAATAACTAAATAAACTCGAGATCTAATGCAACAAAGAAGGAAAATGAATAGGGAACTACTAGAATATTCAGAACTTAACAAGACAATTAAAAAGAACATAAGAAGAGACATTAGAAAACATAACACAGAACAAATCAAACAAGTAATAGAAAACAACAAAACATGAAGGTATTAAAGTCGGCAAACACAAAAGGACGAATGAGAATGCACCAACTTAAGAACACAAACAATGATATCCAGACGAATAAAACAAAAATAACACAAAGCGTCGAATAGTTCTACACAAATCTATACTCCACCACTAACCTAGAACCGTACAATATAGACCATATAAACGTCATAAACATTGGATCAGAGGAACTGCCTGACATTACACGACAGGAGATAGAATATGCTTTATCCCACATGAAAAACGGTCGCGCGCCCGGTGAAGATGGAATTACGCCCGAAATGTTAAAATACGGTGCAGTAGTTACAATCGAGTAGATAGAGACACTCCTGAATAAATGCCTCTCAGATGGGAGAATTTCCGATACCTGGAAAAATGCGCAGGTAGTGCTGCTATACAAAAAGGGCGATAAAATTAAAATAAACCACTACAGACCTATAAGTCTGTTACCTCATCTCACCCAAACAAGCTGTTAACAAAAATCATAACAAACAGATTAACAAACAAGTTCGACAACTATCAACCCCCGGCACAGGCGGGTTTCCGCAAGGGTTACAGCACAGTAGAACACATACAAACGTTAAAGACACTCATAGAGAAATGTACAGAATACAATGTGCCACACTACCTCGCCTTTGTCGACTATAGTAAGACATTCGATTCTGTGGAACTATGGGCCATTTTCAACGCCTTAGACAATGCAAGAGTAGACTCACCATACAAGAACTTGCTAAGACATATCTATGACCATGCCACTCTCCAAATTAAGATCACCGAAGAACAAGCAACAAATAAAATACAGCTAGAGAAGGGTGTCAGACAAGGAGATCTCTCCAAAGCTGTTTACTCTTGTACTGGAAGACGTATTCAGGAGATTAGAATGGCAGAATAAAGGCATAAACATCAACGGCCGATACCTGAGTCATCTCCGCTTTGCGAGACGACATTGTACTCACCAGCAATAACATAACAGAGCTACAAGAAATGTTAACAGAACTTAAAACGGAATCAACAACAATAGGACTTGAAATGAACATGGAAAAAACAATTCTATCTCCTACCGAAGTAAACAGAATAGTAGTAGTCGGGAACGCTCTCGAAAATGTTACAGAATATGTCTACTTAGGACACTTAATAAGATTAGGCAAGGAAAATCAAACCCCTGAAATAGACAGAAGAATCCGCATGACCTGGGCAGCGGTAGGAAAACTAGGAAACATACTAAAAGACCATGACATCCTTATTAACCTAAAAAGAAAAGTTTTTAATACTTGCGTACTCCCGGTGATGACCTACGGCATGGAGACAACCTCGTTAACAGTGAAGTTCGCCAACAAACTCAGAGTGACACAGCGAGCTATTGAAAAAACCATGCTAGGGATAAGGCTTAGAGACCACATAGAAACGATGAAATAAGAAGAAAAACCAAAGTAGGAGATGTAATAGCAACCATAGCAGGCTCAAAATGGAAATGGTCAGGGCACATCGCCAGGCAAGAGGACGAAAGCTGGACGAGACATGTAGTAATGTGGAGGCCAAGACAACATCGACGAAGCGTAGGAAGACCGAAAAGTCGCTGGATAGATGACATAAAAGAGAAGGCGGGAAGTAGATGGTACCAAAAAGCTGAATGCAGATCGGAATGGAAGATACTAGGGGAGGGCTATGTCCAGAAGTGGACGGAAAAGGCTGCTGAAGAGAGAGAGAGAGAGAGAGAGAGAGAGAGAGAGAGAGAGAGAGAGAGAGAGAGAGAGAGAGAGAGAGAGAGAGAGAGAGAGAGAGAGATAGAGAGAGAGAGAGATAGAGAGAGAGAGAGAATTACATTTGCAAAGAAATACTGGTAGTAATGAGTTTATTTGAATAGAAAAGGCGAAGGGCAGAGCTCTTTTTTCATAGATTGGAGTCGATAATTAAAATTAGCCCAAAATAAGAGGTTTGTGCAAAATTAAAGCCGAACCAAAATAAATAGAACTGTCACAGAAAGGTTTATAATAGGTGCGTGTTAAATGAAGCGTAGATGTCAGAATAATTAAATGGGATATGTTTTATGAGCATTTTAAATAAAGGTAATTGAAGCAGAATTATGATAATACGTTGCAACGAGCATAAACCAGGTAGAACATGGCGATTATAATAATGGGACAGCAATACTCGAAAATTTGAAGAAAAGCGAACAGATATAAGAAATTACAAGAAATGGACACAACAGGATGTGAAACAAATTAGTGCAGGAACTGAACAATTAAAAAAACAAGTCAGTGTAATTACGTGAGTGATAAGGACAATTAAATAACGCAAAGTGAGTGGCGCTATGACACAGTTTAAAACCAAAATTAAAAGAACAATATTTTAGAAATAAGAATTTTTGTACTTAATTTTAGTTATAAGTGAAAATAGGATAAGAAGTGTTTGTATTGTATTTAGTCAATTTCCGTTTTGTAGAACCTAGATAGGCAATTGTTATTAACGACCAGCATAGGGAGACAATTGAAATGAAATATTAATGACAGGCAGTTTATGTGTTCTCCAAAAATTACAGTTTTTACCTAGTAAATGATTAATTTTATAAATAAAAAGTGCATCATTGTGCTAAGTAATTGTTCGTGCACCTGTAAGAATGCCACAGCATCCCAGGGGTCCAACTACAGGCAGAAATCACCAGGAGCAGCTATCCGAGAGAGCTACCGCAGCTCTGCAAAGAAGTCAGGTTAGTTTTTCAACCAAAGTAACGGTGTTAGCAAGCGGAAATTCGCATGACTACTAGACCAAACCTTCATGAACGAGACCCAGGCCGAGTTAAGCATCCATTAAAAACCAAATATCCAGTAATTGCCATAATCAAGTTTGAGGTTATGTTGATTCCATAACGACGCTCCAAAAAACAAATTAATGTTGTAACAACAAAGTGGAGGTTTTTGCCTGTAAAAAAATGAGAATCAGTGACGCTAATAGCGCAATAATTCAAAATTTACCTGATAAATCGCTCATAAAACACCTTTTATTAGTTTAAATCACAAAAACAAAACACTAACAAAAATAAACCTATTTGTAATAGGAATTTGACAGAAGTAGCGTCTGCGCGCTCGAGTTAAATTTATATTCCAGTGGCGCATTACACGAATTTAATATTAATGTACCGGTGAATCCAACCCTGAGGTACTAGTCATCTTGCTTTACCTAGCTAGCCTCTGTAAGATTAAATTGCAGATGGATGAAATATAATAAAGGGCACAATACTGTTTACTTTATAAATAATTAACGAACCCAGTAAGTATTTTTAGTCAGTCGAAATTTGATCTACATAAAAGAATATTTGCAGGTAGTGGTAATTGCTATTTATTTTATCATCTTCATTATAATATTACAAAGCACAAGGCATTAACCATTGCAATAGATGTATTTTTAAAACATTTTCAAATGCGTCTAAAGTTTTGTTTTAAATATTATTCATAAAGAGGTAAAAAATGGGCAAAACTGAAAAGGGGTAGGGGGTTAAAATTATTGATTTTTTTTCTTATGGTATTTTAGATTAAAATGAGGTAGAAAAAGTTTTAGAAATTTCACCCACAAGAGGATGAAATGGGTATTCCGCTATAATCTACGAGTATATGTATAAAACATAAAGCACCAACTCAACAACACGGATCCGTAGTAATCCTTGGTACCAGGAACTTTGGCAAGAAGAGTCCTTTAGTTACGTAGCGGGGTGCTAGGAAAGGAGTTTTCGAAATTCCACTCCTAAAGGGAAGGAAATAGGTAAACTGCCTTTTCACGAATTTTTCAATATCTCTTAAGACCCTATAATATATCGATTTGGTTTTTACCTAGAAAGGTTACCTATACAAGTTCCTAAATACGTAATTCAGGATTGTGCACAGATCAACTCCTAGAGGTGCGAATTTGGATTCAGGGGTGAATTATACAACCTTTTGTATTTCCTGTGGTTCCTGATGACCATGGTTTTTGGGCACATGTGTGTTTTTTAAATCTTTAAAAAGTGGTTTAAAGTTTTTATTCTAAGTTTCATTATAAAAAAAGTAAAAATGGGGTAAAAGTAAAAAGAAGTTAAAACAGAGGTTAAAGTTATTGATGTTTTCCGTGTGTCCAGTTTAGAATTAAATAAAAAGATTTCTGAAATTCCATCTCCAAGTAATGGAAACTGGTATGCTGCTACAATTTATGAATACACCATTTAGTAAATACAATTTATGATTTTTATTCTCATTGTTATACTAAACCTATAGTTTTATCAATCTATACAAGGAGAACGACAATTACATACACATTTCCAGGGAATACTTGAAGCATAAAAGTGTTATCTAGAGAACTTTTTTCGGAAGAATATTGTTTGCTTTTTACCTACAATATTGTTTTGCAGCGTTTGTTAGTTTAGCGTATTGAGTGAGGGAGGAGAGGAGCATTCTAGAATTCGTTTAAGATTTAGAAGAAAAAAGACTTGTAGTCCGTACGAAGAACGGGTATCTTGCTAGTAAAACTATTAACTAGCCCAGAACAATGCCGCCTTGGCAATTGCTTTTGCTTGCAGAAAGCGGATCGCTGGGCCCGTGCCCATCTAGAAATTTTCTAGTTTCTCGGTTGTCCCATCTGTCCTTAATTTTGAGTAACTCAAAATAGAATATTATGTCAACAATATTAAAACATTGCGCTTAACCGTCATTTTGCTAAAGAAATATATGTTTATCGAAAATACAGCTTTGCTCAGTTTTGTGTCACAACGTCCACTGCGAGGGCATTTTTGAGTAAAGTCCTATACAGATTTTTTTATACTCTAATCAATTAACATAATTATACCACAGCACTTCAACTGTGGTAAAAAGTTAGCTTTTGAGCTTTAAAATCAGCTGACTGTTTTTATAATAGCATATCTGTGTCATATGTTGAATTTTGCTTTATCCAATTTTTAACAATTTCATGATAAAAGTTATAGATAATTCCTTTTTTAACTAAACGAAAAATAACGATAGACGAAAATATTTTACCAATCCTAGTCGAATAGCTTACAAAACAGCTTCAAATTTAGGTTGCTTGGAATGTTTACATATCAAAATAAATTATCTGCTTTAAATGTTTCGTCGTGCTAGGAAGGGTATAATTTGCAATTAGAGATATACTATAGTAAATCTGATACAGTCCCTACGAGGCCTATTCGGATTTCTATAGCTTGAAAAATTAATTTAAACGCCTCCCAAGAGAGCGACAAGCGCCTGCGGCCTATTTCGATAAAGCATTCATATGAAGCCCCATTGTAGCGTAAACTACATCATTGTTTATTTTCTTGAAACTGCTACTTAAGATTTGAGAAGTGTATACTACCAGCAAAATTAATAACAACATGTTTTGTAATTTAGAAGAGGTTATTTAGACTATATTTTTAACTAATCTTTACCGTCAGATATATTCACTTATAATACCATGAGTAGTCAAAGGTAGAATATTATTGCTGTGATATCACGAATGTCCATTGTCCTTTGGTACGATTAGGACGAGTGCTAACGCATGAGTAGTGATACCACCGCACAAATATTCTACCTAACTTTGACTAAGAATGGCATTCGAGGGCTATTCAATGAATCAAACTACTTTTTCAAATTAGTTTTCAGCAAATCTAACAACAAACTGCACAATTTCTATAGTAACAGAACACTAATATTGACTTTTTCTAATAAAAATCACATTGGTTTAAAATATTCAAGGGTAATACCACAAAAGAAGAATTTTTTTTATTTTTTTTCATCACATGCAAATTATTGTGTTTAAATTTCGCGAAACCAAAACTGCGTTAAAAATTCCGCGAGACCGCAGGTCGAGTGGAACTTGAGCAGTTTTTGTTGAGCGAAATTTTCAATAATTTGCATGTTAACGAAAAAGATTCTCTTAAAAATTTTTACCTAGGGTGGTATTTGGAAAGATTATTCAACAATATGTGTATATGACTTTTACCGTGTTCGACAGCACACGTTTTTAACGTTTTCCAGTATTAATTCAATACTCAAGCTTCCAACATTATGAGTTTTTAGAACGACGCCGATTTGAAAACTTCACTATGACGTTTTGGCGAAATGTCAGTCAAAGGCTACTCCCTAAATTGAAGTCGTTGAAACCAATCGGGCTCGCGTGAAAACACTGCGACATTAGGTGTTTTCAAAGACAGTCAATTTTGATTGGCCGTTTCCGACAAATTGAACACAATTTTCATTGGTTCGTTCATTAGAGTGTTGAATAATCAGAAGTAATACTATAAGTACTTCGCTATTATCGGGTTATATGTCCATAACTTGTTGCACAATAATAAAAGAGTGTCAGTTTGACAGGTTAAATAGTCCGACCGCGTCAGCGGGAAAATTATTCTGTCAAACTGACAGGATTGGTTACTGTGCAGGAAGTTTGAGATGTATAACCTGTCCGAAGTACGAATTGTATTCGATTTGATTATTTTTTGAGTAAATTTTAATATTAGGATCAAATAAATATATTATTGGCAGCTCGATTTGTTTGTATTAACCTAGCTGAAAGTCATCTCCATGAAAACAACATCAAGTTGACAAAAGTTATGTATTACGTTGCTTAGTGAAGTGACTCTAGGATAATCGATTTTGTATAATCGAAATTATACAAGCTAACTTAACTAAATCCAGCCTTCTGATTGGTTGAGATCGCTACGAAAAAAATAATCACTTAAATACTTTCTAGGAAGATATATCCACTGATATTTTTTGATTGGTCAAGAAGCGTCATATTCTAGATTTTCATTGGTCACTTTTTGACAGGTGACAGGTGAATTGAATGGTCAACAAAATATTTTCTATGCTGCGCATTTAGTCATATTTTAAGAACGTTGGTTCGTTAATATTACATTTTATATTGATTCCATATTTTATAATGTTTAGTTTTTATTTACATACTAGTCCATAGTTTTATACATATTACGTTTTAAAGACGAATTTAAAAAAAAATTTAATAAGAAGAATAATAATAATAACCTCCGCTTATTTAAGAATCTTATTAACTGGTTTTCACTCTGACGGTTTTTTTTCGTTACATTTTTATTTCAGAATAACAACTAATTCTATTCACCACTTTCTAGACTTCCGAAGTATCATTTGTCATACATCTACCTAACTAAAATTACCTGCCAATCCGACAAACGCAATTTATTATGCATCCCTACAGACACGTAGCAATTTACATCAGAATTATTTACTCAATGTCCAATTCGAAAAGTGTACTAGGTTCGTTGCCACTAAGATAATTGCATGGGAATGCCATTTGTTGTGGCATTAGTGTTGTGGCAACTCTTAACTGAGTTGATTACGTCGTTATATATGTATGTGCAACTAAGTTAGATCAGCATTGCCATATATTAACAGCATTTCGCTTTACAGTGCAGTTATTAGTTGTGTTGTAGATTGAACTGTACTAAAAACAGTACAATTGAAAAAACATTCTGTTTTTCTTAATTTTTTATCTGTATTTAGGGATATTCGATGTATGTAATTACTTATTTTCTAATGCCAGATGAAATTAGTTACTATCAGACAATGTAGCCGCCATCAAGGCAAAAAGAATTATCAAAGTGGCACTTTCTAAAGTTAACCGTAAAACTGCTAGGGCGGGTCATGGGGGGCCCACACTAGTATTTTCATTAATCAAGTCCATGTATGCATGGGACCGTAATTCTACATTATGAACTACTTTTATTAATAATATTCTGACGTATTTTAAACAGAAAAGGTACTCTACCAGAATAAAAAAGTGTTTTTTATTCGGCTTATAAAGTCCAATTTAACATTTTTGTATTAATGTATTCATCTAAAAACTCTCGAAAGAAGAATGGCAGGTAAAGCCTTAAGACTAATTTATACACACCTTTTATATGGATAAGGTAGATAAACAATCCGAACAAAAATATGAGTCTGGGCTCTTGGTGCCCCTACATGACAATATTCGGAAGCATAAATATAACAGTTCTATAGCTCGTTTCACTCTGACTATGCACTGTACAGGGATAGGGCTACAGTATTGCCATATTTCCTCAGCAAGTCACTTAAAACTGAACACGAAGACGTCAATCATAATAAATCCGCCTCTTGTATTGCAATCGGCTTATTTGTTAATACCTTGTTGAAGTAACCCCTTTTGTCGCTTCTGCGTCAATTTGAAAAGAGCAGCATATAATATACCTGAGTGCGGTCCACAAGCGGCAACGCAGCAGGCGAAGTTTGCCTTTAAATAACATTGTCGTATGTTCTCTGTACTGCATAGTCAGAGTGAAACGAGCTATAGGAATAATTAAATTGGCTGTGAATTCCCAAACACCTTGATATTAATTTTTTAAGTTACTGTATTGACTACTTTCCGTCATCACTCTTACAAAATCACCTGAAATGAACATAAGTACTAAATAAATTATAAACATAAGAGTTTTATTCAGTATTTACTATACTAAATTTCAAATAAGCACGCAGTACTTGGAACTAAGAAATAATCAGAACTGTGGCCATGGTTGGTCGAAACAAAGTCATCTAAAAGTAGAGGTAAGTGGACAGTTCTGGAATCTCCCCCCACCACTTGGGCTTGAGTTCAAGGCCAAGCGGACGTTCAAATCCAAGCTCACTTAGAAGGCCAAGCCAACGTTCAAGGTCGAGACCACTTGCAAGGCCAAGTTCAAGGGCATGGAAAGAGTAAAATAGTGCTTAGAACAGACTGCGCTTAACACATTTATTAAACATAAAGAACTAGCTGAAACCCGCGGCATATGCCGCATTTAAAATGTAGGACGAATTTAATAACTTTTGTTGCACTAAAGAAAGTTTTAAAAGCACGCTAGAGAATGGCAATAAGGAAAAGTTCCAAAAAATATATTTTCAAATGGAAAGTTTCTGGAAAGGAAACGCTCGCCTCTGGAAAGCGTTTTATGGACATTTTTGGATAGCCTCCAGGCAACTGTCTTTCATATTGGATACTGCCAATACTGCTGAATTGAATAGTGTCTTCTTTTTCTGTTCATTATTAAATGGTAAATGGTACAGTACACGCAAGCATGAAAGATAAGCGATACAATGTTCAGGTAAGATACATTTTAGCTTAAAAAGTATAATTATTTAAAATACTGATTGCTGCTTCAGATGGATTCTAAGCAGTAACGAATACTAAGTATATATTTTTACTTTGTAGATCTTCCTCGATGAAGACAAAAACATAACCTCAACTTCTTGCACATGTCCTCGTGGACAAGTTTCATGTCATCATGTTGCTGCACTGGCACTATTTGCCCACTACAATACATCAGTTACAGACCAGTCATGTAGCTGGTCAGTGCCTAAACAATCCAAAGCACTTGATGAAAACATGAGAACAATCGATGAATTGTTTTTGCCGTCTAAGGAATATCGAGCTTCAAAGAGAAGTGTTACCAAGGAAGAGATCGAAACGCTTAGAGAAAAATTTGATTCGTTTGGAGGGGTGGTAGGATTCAGTTGGCTTCTAGCACCTAGACTTACTGCACAGGAAGATATTATTGTTCCGCAGATTAGTTATATAATTTTCTTCGCAGAATATCAAAATATATCTGAAAAAATTAGTTATTTTGAACAAAAAGTGAATGTTTCTCCTAAGCAATAACTATATTTGAGTAAACCATAGGGCAGTAAAAAAATCCCTTGTGGGTAATTATTCGCAGGTTTCGTTTAACAGCCAGTTCGTTCGGTACGGTGCTAGCAGCTTGCAAAAGAAATCGGTACCCTGCATCGCTTTTCAAAAAACTACCAGGTTTGCTTTGCAAAATATTTTTCACATTTTTTCATAAAGTTCGCTTATTATGCAGGCACATATAACTTAGATGGAGTATAGGCCATTCGGTGGGGGCGAGAACATGAAAATAATGCAATAGAAGCATTTGGGGCAGCAACTGGACTTCCTGTGACATCTGCTGGACTATGGCTCCATCAGTGTGGATACCTTGGGGCCACCCCAGATGGCCTTGTAGACGAAGAAGAGCTGGTGGAAGTTAAATATCCATTTAAATATCGCAATTCCAACTTGATGGAATCATTGCACATGATAAAGGCTATATTTGTTCTTACGATAAGGTACTGCAACAGTTTGTGGTAAATGAAAACCATGAATATTTACACCAAATACATAAAAAGAAATAGTATCTAGTTATCTGGACTCCTCAAGTCATAGCAATAATTCCAGTTACAAAAAAAGAAGAATGGGCAGAAAATATAGAAATTTTGAAGAATTTTTATCATACAAAATGCCTTTCATCTCTAGTGAATGTCGAAATTAAATAAATGTGTAACTATGTTGTGAGTAAAATAGCATACATACCTCGTGAGAAGGCTTATTCCAACTTCGCGCTTTTAGCTGACCTCCCCTATATGGAGCTCATCCCAGCGCGGGAAGCAATCACGGAAACAAACTGTGCACATCATCAAATATTTAGTTATTAATTTAAAGTTACTGTTTGATAACGTGCACCGTTTGGTTCCGTGATATACCTATAGTTAATCATATTTATTGTAACTATAGGTAAATCACGGAATCAAACGGTAACTTTAAATTAATAACAAAATATTTGATGACGTTCACCGTTTGTTTCCGTGATATTGCTGTACTATTAATAAGAAATTTTTTATTAGATAGCAGTTAGAGCAATATTTTTGTAAATACTTTTATTTATTAAGTTAAGTTCTGTAATTAACAAAACGAATATTTGAGTAAACATAAACTAACATATAGTAATGTACAACTATACAATAATAAAAAAATGTCTTATTTAAATAAATAAGCAGTTGTTAATTAACACTCTTATTTCTATTTTTACTGTTCGCCTTCAAAATATGTTTCAACTTCCTTTATTGGTGGAAATTAGTTAGTGCGCCACACACTTTCCAGATTTTGGTTGCCGAGTTCATTAAATTTTGGGGTATTAGATTTAGTATTTTGTATGCCTTAATACGACGAATTGCTCTTTCCACATGAATTCTAGCACGAGCAATATTTTTGGTTTGTATTACCCGAGAAGGAGTAAACTGTGGTTGGCACAAAAATGGTGGAATATTTAGAGAAACACCTGCCGCTAAAATGTCGCCAATGAAAAATCCCTTATCTGCAATTATCAAATCTCCTGGTTCAAAAATAGTAAGTACTCCACAGTTCTGCACAATTTTCTTATCAGAAGTGGAACCAGGATACAATAAACTCAAGTAAATCACAACTCCATTTGGTGCAACTCCCACAAGACCTTTTAAAGTGTTACGGTGCTTGTAATGGCTATGTCGCTTTTTGCTTTTCAAGCAAACATGGAATTTCAGAAAAAATTTCGGTGCGATCTAATACCATTCTTGTGATCGGAAAGAAAGCAAAACAATTAGGTAAACATGCTTGATTATCTTTAACAGATGGTACAGATGACATTAAACTGGAAAATATTACTTCGCGTAACAAATTTAACCAAGTTAAAAAAATATTAGTAACTGTTGCAGTGCTACAGTTAAATTGCTGAGCTAAATCTTTATGTGGGGGATTCTGGCGCAGATTATATAACGTTAAAAATAATTGATCGATGGCAGAAATACGTTCCATGTTCCATTCTAAATAATAATTTTTATCAATATTTTCCAACAAATTGAAAAGCGATAAAAAAATTTCTTTGTTGGGTAGTCCAGTATATAAGACAAAGTTAGTAATTAATAATAAGTACATAAGAATGCTATAAATTGTAACAAAAAATGCTCATTCTATTTATGGTAGTTTCTACACTTGAGCCAAGTTACGAAGGCAAGCGACGTAAACAAAGATTCTGACAGTTCCCGGTGCATGCTAAACCAGTTTCACACCGGTGCGCATTTTACGTAAACTTCCGTCGCATGTTGCCGTAAAAGAAATTACCGCACAACAAAACAACGTAATGATTATTACACACAACTGTTACATGACTGATATCATCCAATGACAACCATGCATTTTTTGAAAATCAACCAATCCCGAACTGATTACTTGATAAGCTTCCCTAGTGCTAATTATCAACACCGTAGATGGTGGCATAATTAGAAATGGAAATGCAAGAAACACGCAATTTGAGTTTGTTGGCATTATTAGATCAATTTTAAATCATAATTCGTATATGTGTTTTGTGTAATAATCTTCAAAATATAAACGCGGGGGACACAGTTACATATAATTTTGCCCGTGCCAAGAGTGATCGTGCTGGTTGAAAACTGCCCTCGGAACAGTTTTCATTTCAACCAGCACTCGACCCTTGCCGTGTGCAAAATTATCGGTAAGTATGTCTCGCCCTTGTTATATTACTATTGATAATACTTGTCGCTTCGTTCGTAGAACAACATATACGACTGTTAAAAATTAAAAAAATTTCCACAACCGAGAATAGAAATCAGTTTCTAGGTTACAAAAATTGTGACAGAAAGAACACATTTTCTCTATACGGAGGAAATGGGCAATATGAAAATGTCTGTTGTCATGGTATTCATAAAATAACACAATCGGCAATTAGAGTAACAGCCAAGGAGGAGCGTGTAACAGGAAATATGGTGAAAGTAGGATACCAGTAATGTCATCAGAAAATACTATAAATAATCGGACTCGGTAAATGGTAACATAAAATAAATAACTCCCTTCGGCGATTTCATGTTACGTATTCAGTCTCTTGCAACATTTGTCTGCCCTGGGCCCAAGTGGTTTTGGATTTCCTCGTGGTTTCAGTTGGTCAAACTGAGCTGGCACGAATACTGGCTCAACTTTCGGTTCTTCTGCTCCAGGAAGCGCCTAAACAAAAATTAATATTAGAACTGCAGCACTGTATTTATTTTAATTCGTACCTGGGTTACAAAATGCTGCAATGTCATTAAAATATTGCAATTATCTTCCTCACAATTGGAACCAACGGAGTGCTTTGAAACCAGATTATTCACAAGCCATCCTGGACGCATATACGTAATCTGCAGACGCATAAGGTATTATAACAACTGTTCGGCCACAATCGGTAATTGATTAATATGGAGCCAATGAAAGTTTAAGTAAAGTGCAGACACAGAGAGGTATTAGACGTCTGCAGTTTACTTAGTGGTTTCGCTTTGAGTTGCTATATCGTATTAAATGTCGTCTAAAATTACTATAAATTATTGAAATATAGAAACTATGCTCCCAGAACGCTAGGAGTACAATTTGTAAACGACACAGCTGTTTGATTAAATCTAACTACCAAAGATGAAGTTTAGGTTAGCTTCGCATGTTTATCTTTCGACCAACCGACCGAAAAAACAGACCGAAAGAATGCCGGTAGATATACAAACTGTATCTAACCAAATTTAGCGCTTACAAAATGTAATTTTTCGAAAACAGTTAAAAGAATCTGGTCTGATACACGCACACAACTTCCTTTTACAGTGATTTTATAATTAACCATAAATTTGATTTTTAATTTTTAAGCATTTGTCAAAAATTACAAATTTTACAGAAACCGTACAAAATAGAGCGTTAGTTGAAGAGACAAATTTTCTCTAAAATTCTCTGCTGAATTAAAAATGTAATAATATAGCGGGTGTTCTATTTAAAATATGAATTAATAAAAAAAGAAAAAGAAACAAAAGAAACCTATTTTAGAGGTATTCAACTGGAAAATCACCTATCTCACATCAATACACATTAAAAATGTAGTAAAAATGCTTGACAAAATCGTTAGAGCCGTTTTTTTAAATCGAAAGAAAACTGAAAAATCACAAGAGTAAAAACACCATACTTCCGGTTATGCGATTTTATTCAAAAACTTTCTGTCGCATCTAGATAATACACAAAACTTATATATGAAGTTTCAACGTCATGCCTCTTTTCGTTTTTGAGATATTCTGTTCACACACAGACTCACACACACAGACAGACAGACCAATGAACAAAAACATGTTTTTTGGGTTCAGGGGACTCTAAAACGTGAAGATATGTTGAAAACTCAATTTCGAATTATTGTAAAAGGTGACATTTTTATTTTATTTTTAGTGGATAAAGTGATTCATTTTCGTATACACAACAGGACGCAAACTACTTTTACGTTCTAAAACGCGTCCAGCGACGTTTGAATTAATTTAGTGAATAAAATGGATCAGGATATTTACCAATTTATTATTTCAACTTAAACAGTTAGTTTTAACCCTATAATTATACTAAAGTTAATTAATTACTATATGTAATTACATTGAATTCCAATGTTAAAATGACATAAATTTTATAATTATTATTCATATTCTATCAAATAAATTCATGTTGACAGTTCTATAATTTTTATTTCAATTTTGCTTAATATTAATTCAATTTTCGCAAACATTTTATTTGTATCTCGTGTTTTTTTTATCGAAAAATCATAAAGAAAGTATCACTTTTTTAACAAAAAAATTGTAAAGAAAGTAACACGTTTTTAACTATTTTATTGAAATTGCGAATTGTCTATTTGACAGTTATAAATGTTGAAGTCTTTTTCGACCAAATTTCGAGTTACAAGGGATCACTATGCAAAAAATAACGTTAGCAACACATATGAAAACAACTTTTTTTACTCATTTCTAGTTGTTTTTGAATGACTACATGTATTCACATACATTTTCCGATGGCGATTCCACACGTGTGTTACATACTATTTTTCCTGCGACAGTTTCGCATTCTACAACAAATTTAATCTTTTAATTTGACATTCGTTAAAAAGTTGTCGGTTTTAACCAGTCATAGTATGATTCTTACATGAGAGTGCAAAAAGTGAGTACTTTCTGCACTGTCGTAGAAGTAGCATATTATTATACTAGTTTAATAAGAGGGCTGATTGTAGCACGAGTGGGTTTGGGGCATGAGTGCGCAACGAGGAGTGCTCAAATAGAGATGCAATGAATTTTATTCAACGACGATAATACACTAATTTTATTTACTTTCAACAAAAATAATCAAAAACTTTTAATTTTGACATTTCATAAATATGACAATCTGTCAGTTGTCTGAAATAACGTTTTTCATATGAAAACAACAATACAGAGACAGTGTTTTGATGGACTCCATTACAGCGGTGTTATAATAACCACATTAAAACATTAATATACGTAAATAATATCTGTATTTTTCGTCAAAAGTTAAAAGTATTGTTTTTTTCGTAGGATAAAGATTTGTTCACGAGCAGCGTCATGATAATTTTACGAGCGAAAAATGATATCTCAAAAAGTAAATGTTATTTTTTCTACGAATATTAAAAAATAAATTTACATTATGTATTGCAAAAACTACAAATGAATTTAGAATCTGGCCGTTTTTGGTTTACTTATTGTAGCCGTAATAAACAAAATAGCCACTATTCTTGCGAGCAAACAATTGGTTATTTATTAATTTCCATAGCAACGTGCACTTTCATCTGTAGAGTGCAACAAAGAGCTAGGTACTTTATAAGCGCTAAACTATCTAATAAAGCTCTATTTTATAGCGCAGTATTTTTTTTCATAAAACTATTACTCTCGTAAAAACAATCACTTTTTGTACAACTGTCATTAAAAATTACATTTTTATTCCAGGTGACTACACTTATATATGTCAAAATTAATTTATGAGAGAGCACCTTAAAAGTACACACTTTTAACACGTTAAAAATACTTAGTAAACCAATATTTGTCAGATAACTAAGGAAAATCAATAGCTTTCAGTTGTTTGGCAGCTCGATATTTTGAAAAAAATCTAGTAAGGCTTTCTATATTCTAATCAAATGTCAAAATTAACATGATTATTTTGAAAAATGTCTACAACTGCTTTCTATATTATAATCAAATTAATAAAAGTTACATTTAGTCAGAAAAAATGATCTTGCTGATTTTTAACGACAGTTGTACAATAGTATATTGTACAACTAATTATTAAACTAATACTTCTTCCACGAATTTGAAGTTTTATTAACGAGGGCGAAGCATAATTATCGCTGGTAACTCGAAATTTGGCCGAAAAGCGGTCATATTACAAACGTGCAGTAACGTGAGAAAAATCTTATATCAAAATTAATTAATAGAATCTAATTACATCTGACCAAATATCTCTCGTTTAATCGGAATAAACCGAACATTTCAAGAGAAAATACTATACTAATAATAATAGTCTGTATTTATCAACTCAAGATACAATAAATACGGTATAATAGTGGTCACGGTGCTTGCGTAAAGTGCAGACGCATTATAATGCAATACGTCTGCAGTTTACTTCTGTTCTGATTGGCCGTACGACTTCGGAAAAAACGATGTGATGGGTTATACCTTATGCGTCTGCAGATTACGTATATGCATCCTGGACGCAGTACATTTTGTCAAAGAACACAAGGGCTCTTTGCCAAAATTCTGGACGCACTGATTTCTCTGCTTTGACATCTACAGCCCACAGCAGTTTTCAATTGTTTCCCATGTTTATTGAAAGGCAAACTACCGTTCACACTGGCGAACAAATTGCCCATAAAATGAAAGAATTCTGCAGTGTCTGTAGCCCGGCTCTCCATTTTGATGGCCCCATTTTGGGCAGCGTATTCTAAACAACTTTCGGTTCTTCTGCTTCAGGAAGCGCCTAAACAAAAATTAATATTAGAACTGCAGCACTGTATTTATTTTAATTCGTACCTGGGTTACAAAATGGTGCAATGTCATTAAAATATTGCAATTATCTTCCTCACAATTGGAACAAGGGCTTTTTGCCAAAATTCTGTACGCACTGATTTCTCTGCTTTGGTAGCCATGACAGTTTCACTTGGCAGGAGGGAGATTTCGTACCGTGAAACAAACCGATCGGCATCGGCACCACTCGGATCAGAATATGCAGGGTTGCCAGGCTGAATGCATGCGCGTTTTCACGTGTTACGTCCTAACGATTAAAAATTTTTGTCTACCAATTCCGCTTTGCCTGGCTGATCTGCTAATTTATTTTTGAGAGTTTCGTCTAATAAATGAGAATGAAAATGTACCAGAAATATTTTAAAAATATACTTTTGCAGAAACGGTTTCAGAATGTACCAGATTCGTAGAATTGTACCAGGTCTGGCAACGCTGCTAATATCAAGACCACGCCCACAATCGAACTACACATAGACCACGCGCATGCATGTTTGACCTTGGGAAGTGTGTTACGTGCAGAATGCGCCGCCTGCCATAATTTTGAATTTGAACGCTATTTTCCCGCGCGTTGCGCATTGGCGTTCGGCCGTGTCTTCTGGCGATAGCTTTTATCTGGAAAAACCATTAGCAGGCCGAGACTCGCTACGCGTCTTCTTCGCCAGCTTTCGAAGCGAGCAGTTCTTTAGTGCTATTCACTAGTTCGGGGATGCTTATTTAGGGCTATTTGGTCGAGTTGGAGACGTGAACTTAGGAATGCCCTCACGTTTTCGTGGATGAAGCCCCCCGAACGCAATTAAGGACTTTGGTTTCCTTCGCTAAGGCGGATCTATTTGGTGTTAGCATATTTAGAGCTGTTCCTTTTCTGCGCCCAAAAACCATCTGGGGTGAGTAGCTATTTCACGCTGAGAGGCCTGGCCGTGCGTGTTCTATTAGAGCCCTGTTTTCCCTCTTACAGCAAGACGTACTAGGCAACATTTCGCCTTCGAGCCGTGTTTGCCGCAATTTGCGTTTTCGCTCTGGAGTCGCTGGACCTGTCGGGCCACGTGCCGCAACGTTCCGCGAGGCGATTTGTCGAGCCTTCACGGGCCCGCTTCTCCTTGTCGCCGGCGCACAATTAGGGCACAAGAGGGTACCGTAATTAGTCCCGAGGTTTGGCCTTTCGACCTGTGGGAGCGGCGTTGTTATTGCCGGCCCCCTAGGCCACCCACGACCGCAAAACGTTCTTGGCCGACGCCGAACCACTAACGCAACGACGCCCAGATCCAGAGCTTTACGTCTGTCGCAGCGAGCCGCTGACGAAGTGGCCCATTTTTAACTTGTTGTAACGTATATGTTTGTCCAAACTGTAAGTACATTTAGTGCATGTGTTACTTAATTAAGGCGGCTCTCATCCTTCATTTCATGCTAGAATTAAGATTGTCAATGTAAAAGTGTTATAGCTTATTTTTGCATGAAATTAAACTATTTTAAATTATCTGCATATGATTTGTGTTAGCTACGGTCCGGTTGTTTTATCGGAGCCATCTTGCAGGGAGTATTATCGGCTAGGTACCGAGTTTACAATTTCTCCACAGTTCACCGGGGTGCAATTGTCGTACCTTCAAAAAATTGTTGGCGCTGGGCATTTTGTTTACTTCATTAACTCTACCGACATCAATCCCGCCCCCTACTACCGATTGAGCCGGCGGCCGGCAAATTGCACCCAAGTGTACCTTTTGTATTGTTTGATGCTGCTTGGAAAGATTGCCCAGAATCTTACATCATAAAGGCCTAACAAGAAGGATTTGGCGCCCAACGTGGGGCCTGTTTTTGTTAAGTGCGCTTTGGCGTTTCCAAATTTTGCCATTTAATGTGATAACCGTAGCTAGCGAACCATTTCTTTTGCATTCGAATTGTTAGGATGTTTTGCGCCGATTTAAATATTTAGTGATAATATTGCATGCGTTGTACTAACAGTATTTTAAGCTATATTTATTCCATTAGTTATTAAGATTTGTGCATGAACCTAACCCATTATTTTAAATATTGCAAATTTATGTAATTGTGCTCTGGTTCGGAGGTTATTGCTATTGGACCGCGTTAAATTTTTTTTTTTTGCTTCTGAATTATTTGATAAGTGCCTGGAGAACTTCTTGCGATTGTACGCTGGTAGCCCGCGTTTTGTTTTTCTAAATTTAGTAGTAAGACATTCTTTGATCGTGATTAGTTATCAAAGTTTTGCACGTTGCGTCCCTCGTGTGCCTTTGCGTCGCGCGCTTTTATTATTTATTATCTGTCAATTTTCTACTGGGTTTTCTTGTCATAATCATTCAGTATGGATATCGATCGGCTTCTTGTAGAGGAGTTAGATTACGAACTGCGAATTAGGGGTGTCTGTTGTGACGGTAATTCTGGGGATAAGCGTAAGCTCTTGCGTGCACGGATTAGACTAGAGAAATCTGGGAACGCATCTTTTCCCGGAATTGAATTGAATATTGAGGAGGAACTAGATATTTGTTTCCGGAAACTGGGAATTTTAGTGGAGGAAATTTCGGCCCTGGGGCATCTTGTTCGTAATAGCAACGATTATAAGCGCCTTCAGACTAGGTTGTTGCATGTGTCGAATCGTCTGGAACGCTTGAACCCTACGGGATCTTTGTGCGATAGGAGGAATGAGTTGTATAATCGCTGCTTAACAGCTATGGATGATCTGGAAGTGAAATTAGCGTCGGTTAGCGAAACTATAGCACCTTCGGTTTCACGCGTGGCTAACTTATTAAATTTTGATGACAATTCTTCGCAGGTCGATGAGCAAAGTCTCGATGATGCGCACGATCATCCTCAGAGTCAATCTAGAGCTCCTGTCGAGTTCCCTTCGCAAGTCCGATTTAGTTTGCCTGGCATTAGTAACCCTCGTTCATTCCAATCGCCTTTGGGCCTAAATAGCACCCAAGCGTTTGAACCCGCGTCTCGCTGTAACAATTACTTACCGATTAATAAATGGAACCTTAGTTTTGATGGCCATTCGGGGTTGTCTAGTTTTCTGGAAAGAATAGAGGAATTACGTATCGCACGTGGTGTTTCGAAAGAGCAACTCTTCCGGTCAGCTGTCGAATTCTTTACTGATCACGCATTAATTTGGTACCGTTCGATTAGGGATACAGTATGTGATTGGGATGCTTTAGTTAGGGCATTGCGTGCCGCCTTTCTCCCTTGCGATTATGAGTCCGGGTTATGGGATGAGATTCGGAATCGCACTCAAGGTGCTGACGAGCCGGTCACTGTCTTCGTGGCTGTCATGGAAAATTTATTCCGCCGTTTACCTTCGGTGCCCTCGACGTATACGCGGCTTAGCTTGATCCGACGAAACTTATTGCCGCATTTCCAAACACATTTGGCCCTGGAGACTATCCATACTATCGCAAATTTGATCCAGACTTGTAAGGCAATTGAAGATGCACACGTACGTGCTCAAGGGTTTCGTGGACCCCCAACTAACGTTAGTCGCATGTTAGAGCCTGACCTCGCGTATCAAAGGCCTAGAGCCCATCCTAGGGTTCATACGATCGCCGTTTCGCCCAATGATAATTGCGCTCCCTCTAGAGATTCTTTCGCAAAATTGAATAATCCTGTCGGTGCTTCTCCACCGCGTTGTTGGAATTGCAATCAACTTAATCATCGTTCTATCGATTGTCCCTCGCCGAGGAGACGTCATTGTTTTCGCTGCGGGAAACCCGACGTTACGATTAGGACGTGCCCTTCGTGTTCGGGAAACGGAATTCAGCGCCGTTAGGAGACCGACTAGCGTGCGTTAGACAAAATCCTCAGGTCACTAGTTTTGTTATGGAGGCCTCCTGTTCAAAAGCGGTTCTAGATTTTATTTTGAGTCATGCTGGCCCTGATGAGCGACCCTATCTCCAGATCTCTATTTTTGGAAATAAGCTTCTTGGATTATTGGATTCTGGCGCTTCACGCACGATCCTAGGTAGAGAAGGTTGGGAATTGGTAAAAGGCCATTGTCGACTTGAGTCAAGTCAAGCCCCCGTGTGTCGTATCGCTAATGGCATGGAATGTCGAAGCTTAGGGACTGTCACGGCCCCGATAACTCTTCGCGACAAAGTTTGCTTTATGGACGTAATAGTTGTGCCTTCTATACCACATGCTTTAATTTTGGGTACTGATTTTTGGCGTCGCATGGGTATCGTGCCGGACCTTCGAAGTAATGAATGGACGTTTTCTAAGGATGACTTAGTTCCTGTCGTGAACGCTATCCAGGCCGTCGAACATTTGACGCAGTCTCAGCGCGAGCAACTTGACGTATTCGTTAAGAACATTTTTGAGCAGATGGGTGATAAACTCGGTTGTACGCATTTAGTTGAGCATGAAATTAAGACGACTTCGCCCCCTATTAAACAGCGATACTATCCTATTTCCCCTGCTCTTCAGAAACAGGTGGATCTGGAGTTGGAAAAGATGTTGGAAGAGGGAATTGTGGAACCGTCCACTTCCGCTTGGTCATCACCTATTGTTATGATCAGGAAAAAGGATGATAGCTATCGTTTTTGTGTTGATTTTCGCCGTCTCAATAAAGTTAGTCAGCCTGATGCTTATCCTATTCCGTATGTCTCGAGTACACTGGATAAACTTCGTGATGCGCACTACCTCACCACTCTCGATATTAAATCGGCGTATTGGCAAATTCCTGTTGCAGCCTCCTCGAGGCCTTTAACTGCGTTTACTGTCCCCAATCGCGGGTTGTATCAGTTTTGTCGCCTACCGTTCGGTTTGCATACGGCCCCGGCCACTTGGCAGCGGTTAATCGACCGTGTAGTTGGCGCCGATTTAGAACCCTATGTGTTTACATACCTTGACGATATTGTGATCTGTACGCCCACCTTCGATAAGCACCTGTCAGTTCTTCGGGAGGTTGTATCTCGTTTGTTGTCTGCTGGCCTTACCCTAAGTAAGGACAAATGCCACTTTTGTAAGCCCGAGCTTAAGTATCTTGGTTATTTGGTGAATTCGAAGGGTTTGTTGGTCGACCCGGAAAAAGTGGAGGCGATCACGCGTATTCCTACTCCTGGTTCGGTTTCCGAGGTACGCCGTGTTATCGGTATGGCGTCATGGTACCGACGCTTCGTGCCAAACTTCTCGTCACTTATAGGCCCGCTGACGACTCTTCTTCGGAAGAACGCTAAGTTCGTATGGAATGAGCGTTGTGAACATGCTTTCCGCACAATCAAGGAACACTTGATTTCGGCCCCGATTTTGGCATGCCCGGATTTCTCCGTGCCCTTTGTAATACAAACTGATGCCTCGGGTTATGGCATCGGCGCGGTCCTTACCCAACAACAGGCCGATGGTGAAAAGGTCATTTGTTACATTAGCCGTTCGCTGACTAAGAATGAACGCAACTTTAGCACGACTGAGCGTGAATGTTTGGCTGTCCTTTTCGCGATAGAGAAACTTAGACCGTATGTGGAGGGAACAAAATTTACCGTGGTGACAGACCATTATAGCCTGAAGTGGCTTAACGATATTAAGGACCCGGTTGGTCGCATTGCGCGTTGGGCTGTCCGTCTGCAGCAGTATGACTTCAACATTGTCCATCGTAAAGGCAAAGAGCATGTTGTGCCGGATACTCTATCTCGTGCTGTTCCGGTTATTGATACAGTTAATGTTCCACCCGAACCTATTCGCGACCCGTGGTATAGGCGTATGTGTCATCAGATTGGAACTAACCCTCGAAAATTCCCTCAGTGGCGACTTGATAACGGTCAGCTGTTTAAGTATGATCGGTCTAACTACCCTGATCTAGCGGATGATGAGGAAGACCATTGGAAGCTCGTGGTCCCTAAACCCCGGCGCCGCGAAGTTATTAGGCAGAATCACGACGACCCCACCGCTGGTCACACTGGCGTAAATAAAACTTTCCATCGTATCGCGCATAAGTACTATTGGCCGAGACTACGATACGACGTAGCCGCGTATGTCCGCCGTTGCGAAACGTGTCAGCGCATTAAACCCGAACAAAGAGCCCCTGCTGGTTTTATGGGAGGTCATTCCCTTATCTCGAAGCCTTGGGAAGTCATTTGTGGTGACATTGTGGGCCCGTTGCCTCGATCATCGCGAGGATATGCGTATATTCTGGTTGTGGCCGATTGCTTTAGTAAATTCGCACTCACGTTCCCCTTGCGCTCCGCGTCTGCTAATTTGGTCTCCCGTCATTTTGAGGAAGATGTTTTCCTGATGTTTGGCGCTCCAAAGCGCATTGTGTGTGATAATGGCGTCCAATTTCGTAGCCGCGAATTTCAGTCCCTAGCGAACCGATATGGGTGTAAGATTTCGTTTACGGCCAATTACCACCCTCAAGCCAACCCCACCGAACGTATAAATCGAGTGTTGAAGACCATGTTGACCGCGTATGTCGCCGATCATCATCAAGATTGGGACAGATATCTCTCTCATGTCGCTTGCGCGATTCGCACTTCGGTTCATGAAGTTACGGGGAAGAACCCGTACTTTATTAATTTTGGTAGAGAGATCTCGCTTAAACACGAACCTCCCCCGGACAACGTGAACCCTGAGCTCCAATTCGATCGTAGTAAAGACTTGAATGCCCGTGCCTCGCTCATCAATAAACTTTATGTAGAGGTAAAACGTCGGCTAGGTAAAGCGTATGAGAAATCTAAAGCGCGTTACGATCTTCGCCGCCGTCCCCTAGAGTATGTTCCTGGACAAGCCGTGTTGCGTAGGAACTACGTGTTGTCGGATGCCGCACGCCAATTCACGGCCAAGCTCGCCGCGAAGTTTGTGGGCCCGTTCATTATTAATCGGAAATTCTCTCGGTGGGTGTATGAGCTTAAAGATCCGGATGGGAATGTGATGAAGGGTACTTGGCACGCCAAAGATTTGAAGCCTTATGACGACTCGGCTATGGACTAGTGTCCCTTTCGTATAGAGTCTAGGGTGGTTGGTTGGACATTTGTAGGGTAGGTCACTATTAGGAAACGCTTTCATCTTGTTTTTCTCCTCTTATACCGCTAGGGTGGTTGGTTGGGCATTTGTAGGGTAGGTCACTATTTTGGGGAGCGTATTCAACTTGCTTTCCCGTCTTCAAGGCATCTTCGGGTAGGTCACCTTTAGGAATTTTGGCATCGTGTTTTCCCTCCGGTGAGGTTTACTATTTGGCCACTTTCGGGTGGGCCTCTTTAGGGTATGGCCCTATCGGTTTTTTTTTTATTGCGAATGTTACTTCGGCTAGTGCCGATTTTGCCTTCTAGAAGAACCCTAACCGTCTTCGCTGCTTAGTGTTGTCCCATTTCGGTCTCACAGTACCTCAACTGTGGAGGTCTTGCTTCCGCCTCGGGGTTTTGTTTTGTAGGAAGTTGTCAGGGGGGGTACTTGGGAGGATACGGGGTGAGGTTGAGGGGTTCTTGGGGTTGGAGCTTCCTCGCGATGGGTCGTTACGGGACTGCTCACCGGCGCAGCATTTTCACCCAGCAGCGACGAGCCGTCTCGATCCCTGTCGTGGAGTTGATCTGGCCACGGGTGCCTCTTGGGGTCACTACCGCCTTCTCAAGTAGTTGCCTTATCGTGGGGTGGGTTTGGGTTTTCAAGTGTGTGTGTTCGTAAGCGTATTAGCGGGGTGATGCCCTTTCTGGTTTTTTTTCTTCTTTTTTTGTCTGACCAAGCTGTCTGGCGTAGATTTCTTCGTGTAGAAAAAAATTTCTGCGAAATTTTTTCTGTTCTGGTAAGGGGGGAGTTGTTACGTGCAGAATGCGCCGCCTGCCATAATTTTGAATTTGAACGCTATTTTCCCGCGCGTTGCGCATTGGCGTTCGGCCGTGTCTTCTGGCGATAGCTTTTATCTGGAAAAACCATTAGCAGGCCGAGACTCGCTACGCGTCTTCTTCGCCAGCTTTCGAAGCGAGCAGTTCTTTAGTGCTATTCACTAGTTCGGGGATGCTTATTTAGGGCTATTTGGTCGAGTTGGAGACGTGAACTTAGGAATGCCCTCACGTTTTCGTGGATGAAGCCCCCGAACGCAATTAAGGACTTTGGTTTCCTTCGCTAAGGCGGATCTATTTGGTGTTAGCATATTTCGAGCTGTTCCTTTTCTGCGCCCAAAAACCATCTGGGGTGAGTAGCTATTTCACGCTGAGAGGCCTGGCCGTGCGTGTTCTATTAGAGCCCTGTTTTCCCTCTTACAGCAAGACGTACTAGGCAACACTTCGCCTTCGAGCCGTGTTTGCCGCAATTTGCGTTTTCGCTCTGGAGTCGCTGGACCTGTCGGGCCACGTGCCGCAACGTTCCGCGAGGCGATTTGTCGAGCCTTCACGGGCCCGCTTCTCCTTGTCGCCGGCGCACAATTAGGGCACAAGAGGGTACCGTAATTAGTCCCGAGGTTTGGCCTTTCGACCTGTGGGAGCGGCGTTGTTATTGCCGGCCCCCTAGGCCACCGACGACCGCAAAACGTTCTTGGCCGACGCCGAACCACTAACGCAACGACGCCCAGATCCAGAGCTTTACGTCTGTCGCAGCGAGCCGCTGACGAAGTGGCCCATTTTTAACTTGTTGTAACGTATATGTTTGTCCAAACTGTAAGTACATTTAGTGCATGTGTTACTTAATTAAGGCGGCTCTCATCCTTCATTTCATGCTAGAATTAAGATTGTCAATGTAAAAGTGTTATAGCTTATTTTTGCATGAAATTAAACTATTTTAAATTATCTGCATATGATTTGTGTTAGCTACGGTCCGGTTGTTTTATCGGAGCCATCTTGCAGGGAGTATTATCGGCTAGGTACCGAGTTTACAATTTCTCCACAGTTCACCGGGGTGCAATTGTCGTACCTTCAAAAAATTGTTGGCGCTGGGCATTTTGTTTACTTCATTAACTCTACCGACATCAATCCCGCCCCCTACTACCGATTGAGCCGGCGGCCGGCAAATTGCACCCAAGTGTACCTTTTGTATTGTTTGATGCTGCTTGGAAAGATTGCCCAGAATCTTACATCATAAAGGCCTAACAAGTGTTCTGCTTTATTATAGAGTTATGATTTAGGCATGAAGTAAACGCGCACCAGCCTAGGATACTTCATGTCTAAATTATAACTCGACTAGGATTCAAACCTAGGCCTCCCTGTTTCTCCGCAGTTACATGTATCTTTACCGCTAGACCATTGAGTCTGATAGAATATTTGGTTACTCAGCCCGAGTATAGTGGACAGCACGACCAATTGGCAGCGCCTCAGGCTGCAAATATAATACTAAGCACTTGTCGAACGCGTTAATCCTCTTGTTCAGTGCCATCTCGGGTGAGCCAGTAATGGGCAGTATTTAAGAATATTTTACGAAAATTTAAAACCCAAACTTTTAAATAAAACACTGACTAAACTTATACATTTATATTTAAACAATAAAAAATATGTACTACATACAGACGCACCAAGTTTGTTTATAAATCAATTTGTAAAATAATCAAATTGAATTAGAAATATCACATTTATTGCCTACCATTTATTTAATTTAATTTATAATACTACATAAGTTACAAAATATCGACTAAACACTTACAAGCTAGTACTATAAAAAAAGTAAACGAATCCTCATCAAAGTCATTAAATTCTGTGTCATTTTCTGAACTGCTGTTACCCAAAGAAATAATCAGTGGTTTTACGGGAAGCAGTATAAAATAAGAATTTTCTAGTTTGATAACATGGTCGACACAGTTTTTCCAAATATCAGTGGCCTTTAGTTCCTCCACTACATGACGTATAAGTGGAATAATAGTTTTACTAAGGGTTGGAGTTCTGTTCTGTTTTCTGATACGAGATTTTAATGAACCCCACAGAAGTTCAATAGGTTAAATATGCAATAGTAATGTGGGAGTCTCAAGACTGTATGTCCATGTTGCCGAGCAAGTTCATCAGTAACGTATGTTACTTTAATATTTTTCTTCTTTATCAGATCAAGTAGCACTTCTTTTTTGGGAATTTTTTCTGGAATGTCAATATGATTTTCCTTCATAAACTTCAACATGTCGTCCTTTTTTGTTCCCATAGATGGAATTTTTTGCATTTGACGGGAATGGTAGCTAGCATTATCCATTACAATAACTGTATTTGCTTGAATATTTGGAAAAAGTTGCTCGGTAAACCACTGCTCGAATAAAGATGACGTCATATCCTCATGGTAGTCTGCCGAGCTATCTGAAATATTTTTTGCACTACACATCAACGCGTTTTCAATAAAACCATTCTCGCTGCCGGCATGCACAACAATGATTCTTTTTCCTCGAGACGGTGGAGCATCTAGACTACTTTTTGCGGAATGATCAGTCCATCCTTTTTTGACAACATAATGAGTGTCATACCATGTTTCATCTAAATATACAATTGGCCTATTTTCTGATCTATACCTTTTCAATTCCGACAAGTATGCTGATCGAAGAGCCACTATTCTGCTACATTCCATAATTACCGAACGTTTGTTTAATTGTTTAAAACGAAATCCTAACTCGTGTAATAATTTTGATAATGTACGTTCGTCTTTGTATGGGTACTCCACTTCGTCTTGTTGAAGTTTTTCTTGTAACAATGCAAGAGTTGGAACTTGTTTTGATTTATACAAATTGTATACCTTCTGCCGCACAACCTCCTTCGTTGCGTTATCAATATGGCGTAGTTTACCAATGCAATTTTTTTTTTCGGTTTTGGGTATGGTCTGTAGGTTTACCTACCGCTACAATTCGGCGGATTGTCGTTTGTGAAACACCAGTCCGCTCGGAAATTCTTATTACAGCATCTGTGTGTTGCAACATCTCCTTCTTTAAAACCTCATATATATTCAATAACATTTGCTGGGAATGAAGTGGCAGATCTTTGTTATTTAAAACAAATTCATCTTCAGAAGAAGATTCCAAAGTGTTGAAATTTTCTCTTAACGAATAGAAGAAATAACGTAGAAGAAATAACGTAATTATTATACCAGAATTTAAAATGTAATTAAAAGTAAGTATTACTAACCTCTTAACGAATTACTATCGCTATTTTGCACATCTTCTTGTACAGCATCAACAACCTCCATATCGGTATCCTCGAACGGTCTCCAAAAAGCCATGTTTCAAAACCACTAATACACTTAATATTCCAGGAGGAATAACAATCTGAACTATTTAAAACTACAAGAATACCCTATTTATATATAGGGCTTATTGCAGTTCTAATTACTATAATTAGCGAAAGTTTAGTATTATATACCACCAGGTCCAATTTTCAAACCAAATAAAACTTTCACCCTTTTATAATTTACTTTTAACTCTGTGTATATAAATAATTATATCCTGAACTAACTTTAATGCATTTTTAAGGAGACGGAACTTTAATTAGCATGATTTATAGATTCCTATGAAATACCGTTGCATTCAAGTCATAATTATCTTTAATAGTGTTTTCAATACATAACTTCGGACGTCGAACGCCCGGCCGGCCCTGGAACTGCGATCCCCTGCATACTTCACCTGTTAAGTTGTAGTTAATCCTAAAAGATTTAAGGTATTAGTACTTTGCAGCTACTGGCGAGCCCGAGGCGAGCCAACTAGCCGTGCGGTCGACTATACCTTCGTAGAGTGAAAGATACACATAATTCTAAAAAAATTATTTAAAATGCAAATGCACATACAAAGAGTAATTACAGTAGTGGCTAGACTAAATGATTATAATACCAACATATTAAGAAGTAAGTTACAGGCATCACAGTAGAGCGAGTAAGATAATGCTTAAAACAATGGTAGATATACAGCAGGAATTATCCCCGGGTGTGAGCAGTTTCTTCAAGACATCAAGTTTACTTTTTAGCAACATTGTTTGCCAATTCGTATCTACAGCATACGTAGAAAAATGGTATTTTATCTTGAACGTTAAAAAATTCAGTAGTTATTCACTTGTATTTTAAAATCGCCAATGAACTGGTATCCATTTTACGCCACGTCACGTTGTGTACTCCATCATTGTAGGTGAAAGAAGCTGAACTGCAATGAGATGGTTGAAACACATATAAAACCCCATCATGAACTGCCGCAAGAACGACCAAAAATGTAATAGGTATCATGTTGAACTTCTCGAAGGAAAGTAGTGAATGGTTCGGTGAAGGTAGCGTCACAGCAAAGAAGTAGCACGTGTTACAGGAACCGCACTTTGCATCACTTATGACAGCAGCAAGTTTTTGTTTTGTCGGCCGTGCTCGTTTCATTGTTGCCAGCTACATCCACTCCGGAGGAAATATGTATCGCGTAGAAAAGTTGAACAAGCAAGTCTTCCATGGTCTGTAAGTGTTGCTTCACTTTAGCAACTTTGCAGTTGGGTGACCAGCGGAGGTGTTCAGATAGTTGTTCGTCATGACGTTCCCAACCAGAAATCTGAACTCCGCAGTAAAAACACTGTACACAATTAATCGTATCGTTGATGCAAAAGAAATCGGCGTCTGCAACCGATTCTGGAGTTTGACCCCGACTCTAATCGCTGAATGTTCGTAGCCGTTTGGAGTAGTTCGCAAAATCCGGATATCGAGCTTCTGAGCTCATGATGGCAACTGACTAACAGCGTGCACGTTTGCGAAAGCTTTATATTCTACAATTCAAGGTCACACTCTCGAAGATCATAGCAAAAAAAGCCACTAACAGCGCATATGGCACCGTATAAACTTTGAAATAAAACCACCTAAATATTTCTCTAAATATATTTATTTACTTCCAAGTATAGGTTATGTAGGAAACTTCTCCAGTCGGACTAGGAACCGGTCCACTGCCTTCAAGACGTGGGTCCACCATAATACAGCCGTCGATCCGTCGAAGGCGGCAGGCCACGTTCGTAAGGTGATCATTTCCGCTAGGGTTTCTCCGTGTAGGTCCATGGTGTACTCCATAGTGACTACTGCCTGGAGACACCGTTGATACGATGCCTGAGGGCACCTAACCAAAAACCGGCGAAAATGGCCTTAAAAATGGTTCGGCATTCTTAAAGTGAGTTGCCATAGCTGCTGGGGGATTATGATAACTGCTATAGCAAACAGGCAACTTAATATAGGAACGGAGTCAAGGACGGAGGAACCTGTCTACTTCCTACTAACAACAACAGTAACCTTGAAGAATGCGTATAAAAGAAGCTGTAGTTTGCTGTACAGTACTGTATCGTGCGCCGTACGAGCAATAGCTGTTGCAATGGATAAAGTAAAAAACGTTCGTGAAACTGTAAAGCATCGAGTGGCAAGCAAAAACGTGAAACTGCCATATCCAGTATTATCGAACTTGTTACTGTGTAAATCGACTTTTACGACACCGCGCCGGCTCATACGAAAACTAAACGGCCGGCGCGAAAGATATTTCACATGGTCGGGACGAAGACTCGCCTACTGCCGCTACCCAACCCGCAACGAGATATGCCGGCTAGACATCAGTGGAGCGAGAGAGGGTCTTTTACGAGATTACCTACGGGCAACGGCCAAAGGGGCGGTAAACAGTGATAAAATAAATTGGACGCCACCCGATTCCATCGACCAGAACGAAAATACAAAGATAAGCACACAGAGGAACCAGGAAGCAAGTGCACCTACCTTTCCACTTATCACCTTGGAAAACAACGGGAGTAGTATATAAGTACACGACGTCATGACACTGCAGCGGCGAGCATCCCCAACCTACCTGCAACGCTTAATCACTCAGGCTTCGCCGTACAGTTATCTTTACACAGTAACCTGAAGGTAGCCCTGCACAAGTACAAGGAAAAATCATGAGTCAAATACAGTAAACAGATCTATTAGGCCAAGTTTATGGCCAAAAGTTACAGTAATGCCGACGTGGTCAGTGTACACAATAAACTCACAATTTACACAAGGGCTAAACCTAAAAGAAAACCCAGCTGGGGGACGCTTTAATTTAAATAGACTATACTACCTGGCTAACACGTTGCTGACTTACTTAGTTTTTAAATGATCGCATAAGTTATGCCTGTACAGCTGAGTCAATTAGTTTAATGAGCGGCCCTTGCAAAGCGACAGTATAGCAATAAGAAACGCATAAGTTATGCAGGCACAGTTGAATGAATTAGTTTAATAACCGGCCATCGCCGAGCGGCAATGTAACAACAAATAAACGCATAAATTATGCACGTACAGTTGAATAAATTAGTTAAACAAGCGGCCTTCGCAAAGAATCAGTAATGCACGCATGAATTATGCACGTACAGTTGAGTAAATTAGTTGAACAAGCGGCCTTTGCAAAGAATCAATAATGAAGCACATAAAAATTAGTTATTATTAATATTCACACACTACCTGATTGGGTCAGTGGAGCGATTACGTTACGGGGCTGGTGAGCCTGCCTCTACAACGAACGTCGGCAAACGTGGGTGTTATGCGTTTCTCGAGAAGATATTCCCCAAAATTGCGGGGTCTGGTTTAATTCCCTTTTTGGGAAATCGGAACGAAAGCTGGTGAGACTGAAAAATAATCAGCTTTGCAGTTTGGATCCCCGCAGTTAACGTGAGAAAGGCATCTCACGGCCCAATGGAATTTTGCAAAGCTGGCGGTCATACGAATAAAGCAAGGGCACACAAAACCACACACCACCGCTCGCCTACGCAGTCCCTGAAGAACTCTCAAAACAATTAACAAACAGCGGAACTAAGCGGTATCAGAGTAAACGCAGCTCAAAATTCGCTGTACTGGCAGGAGAACATCGGTGACCTACGCGCCGAAGCGAAATACTTGAATACTTTCCACTCAAGAAACCTCGTGCGAACAACCGGGTCCTGGTGTCACACAAAGCTCAAAATCTTCAACAAAATCGTTCACAAATAACACGATACGTGGCAACGTGACGTCATCCGACAAAATAAGGTACGATAAGCGACAACAGATCGTCGATAAAAAGCTACGTCGATAAATGACAAGAAATACGATAAATGTGCAAGACAATGCGATAAGTTTTAGGGGTGTCCACGATGAAGTTGGCAAGCAAAATTGGGCGATACATGACAACAATCAAAAAGGATAAAAGTCTATCGGACACAAAACCTACGCCAAACTAACTACGAAGGTGGCCTGAGAAACTTAATAAACCGCACGAGCAAATCTCCCCAAGCGCACCAACAACAAACCACAACTTATCAACAAACCAAAACACGGTAATGAAGGCGAAAATGATTTCCAACCTGCCTACCTAAAATCAACGTGGCACAACACAAAAAAAAAACGTCAAAATCGGTAATCATAAAACGTAAAAATTTGATTTAAACACACATAAATTTTAATAACAAAATTTACGAAATCCAGTCAGAAGTTCTAAATGTACTTCTGATTTCATAAACAAACAGTTTTAACCTCCAGTTTTACTTCATAATTTTGCCAGTTTAAATTTAATTTAGATCTGTTTAATCTTGAATTAAACAGGCAACTTTCAGTTCACATTTACGAAATATTAAAAACCAATCTTGTTTCGCAAGCATCGAGTTTAAAGACCGGAGCAAACTGCAACTTAGCATTTCACGCCGTAAGCGACCTACTAAACACAAGTTCACCGATCTGGCTTGCGAACACACACGGAAATGCAATCCGCTTACAGTGTTGAATTGATACTTCGTACCTTTAAACGCGCTCTAGTAATCTACACAATAATTGAACTTTAATATGTTACTTAGTTAAGCATTCTTGTTTTGTATAAATAGAACGTTTATTTTCGTAATAGAAGAATCTGCATCTAATGTCTGATTCATTCACTACGTCGCTACCCTGATACCAAGCCATAATATTATTGGGACATGAGGCTGCGTCCCTCAGGGTAGCTTACTGTCGTCCCTTTTAAGTACCATTGACTACATTGGTTTAAAACATAAATGCAGTCTCATGTATGTGCTTAAGGTTTAGACCCAGCGCAAAGCAACGGAAACCTGATCAGCCTCCAGGCAATTCTGTTCAATCGAACTCAACGCCAGGACGGTACGGTGCAACAAAAAGCGTCAAATTAGCTCAAGTCTAAATAATATTCACGACAAGGAATCGAAATTCCAACTATTACTTCGAAAAGACAAAATCGGTACCTTCAATCAACGAAAATTGGTACTAAATCCGACTAAAATGGGACCAAATTCTGCACAAAGTGCAACTAAACATCTCGACAGCATGAACTGGCTATATAAATACAGGAAACGACGGTAAAACGACGAAAAAGATACTCAAAACAAGAAAAGACACGGAAAAACACAAAAGCAAAACACGAAAAGGGGGTAAACGACAAGAAAACACCAAAAGACAAATATAAAATAAAAAAAGACAAGACAAAGTAAATAGAAAACAAGAAAAGGCACGTAAAAATAAATGACAAGTAAAAAACGCGTCCTCGATAAAGAAAAGAAATGAAAACCTACTCAAAACAAGAAAAATAAAAAAACAAATAGAAAACAAGAGAAAACTAAAAAAAAACAACTAGAACACGGGAGAAAACAAATAGAAATCAAAAGAAAACTGGAAATGTCGTGTAACATATTACCAGTTTTCTCTAGATTTGTATAACCCCTAAAACACTAATAACTTGGGAAACTCTAAGCTTTCACTCGAGTTGTTATATTAACCAGAATGGTTTTCTTCAGTAAAAATCGGTCTTATTTTTATTGCTAAGAAACTTTCAAAAACGGGAATAAATAAATTGAGTAATCAGAGACAACACTGCCAAAGCTATTTAATATTGTATGTGCTAGGCTATTACCGAATTTTGCAAATAACGTCTTGCAGGAAGCTGGAGAATTTTATTTTCTTTCAGGCATCTTTAAAAATTTAAAAATAGAATTCTATCGCATCAAGACGCACGGTGAAAGTGACCGGTCACCTAGGTAATGTAAAATAAAAATAACTAGTCTTGCAAAAATCTCAAAAGTGTCTAGTCTTGCAAAGTGACACTTTCAAGATCAAACTGAGTCTAGACATAGCACGCTTTCTTGACGATTTCAGGACAATAAAATTTATTTATTTCGACCTATGGAACAATTCGGTCTTTTAAACAACATCTATTGATTTCGAGTTACAGGTAGGAGAACGTTATTTCCGTCTCCGTGGGTTGCTTGACAGTTTATAGCACAAAACGGCCTGAATCAGTAAATAGCTTTCAGTATCACCAGCAAAATTTCAGGCAGATACGCTTTATCAACGGCAATATACTGTGTAATATGTACACTCCTACCGTTTATTTGTTTTACACAATCGTCATAACCACGTCTCTGAAATTGACCTTAAAGTTTTAACTGTTGAGGTCATATTTAAGATTTAAAGAGGCATGGCGTGTACAATACAAACTAAACGAATTTTAATTACAGAAAAAAGTAAAGCTTTTTAGCACACAGAAAACAAGAAAATTGTATTATACTTTAGTTCCTTCACTCCAAAAACATACAGGGAGTTTCATAAGAATTGTCATTAAATTAAATGGTTGTATACTGACCTCAATAGAAGTAAAGTATGAAATGATTTTCATCTAGTATGACTAGGAAATAGTTAGTAATTTATGATTGCAACTACGTTTATATTTACATGTAAACTTGACATTGGATCTTAGATGAGTTATAGCTGAATTCATAAATTAGGAACTATTCCATAACCATACTAGAAGAAAGTAATTTTTGATCATACTATTTATTGCACTAAAAGTTAATCGTTTACGGAAAAAACTGTATTAGGGCTAGTTCAGACTTTTGAGGACTACGGGCTAAATAAATAAGAGTAGTACATTAACATTTTATAACAAATGTGAATGAAATAGCTAAACAACCAAAATGTAACCATTAATCTGTGAAATAACTATTTTTACTTCCCTCGTCTAGAAGACGAAGAACGTATTGTAATCGCGAAAAAATCACCTTCCGGGATTTCTTCAGATCTTCACGCTTCAGGGTCCCTAGATGACGCAAACCGGTTTACTCAGTTCCGTCTGCCTACCTGTTGCCGGTATAACTCAAAAACTTTTTTTTTTTAGACAGACGATATTTTGTATGCGAATTAGCTGTCTTCCTGGCATGAAACCGAGACATTTCGATAAAATGTATTCAGGATGAGAACCTTAAAAGCATAAAATTCTGCCTATTTGTGTTCTACCTAAGAACAATTACTTAAATAAAAGTAATATTTGGTGTCGAGCTCAGGTTTTTGCTTTTGCCGCAAAGGGTTATATTTTGTACCAAGTATATATACAGGGTGAGCATCTTTAAAAAATAATATTATTACTTTTTGCTTCCAGTGAGGAATAGATAAAAGTGATAATTTCCACATAGCTCATACTTTACCTTTAACGAAAATAGGACCCTACAGATACAGGGAAAATGTTGTAAAAAAGAAAAAAAGGTTCACAATACACGCTTTGTACTTAAAACAGCCGTATCTCACCCGTGAGATGGATCCTCCACAACCGAGTGAAGTGAACGGCAGCTTCACTTGCAGGCTACCACCGATCATTGAAATCGCATTCGCAGGCTCGCACGCAAGCGCTGAAGTTCTAATCCTATCGCCGATAATGGTTGTTTATTTGAAAAAGTAATTTAATTTGCATTACCAAGTGTTTCCCTTTATTGTTTCAGTATTAGTACTAACTTCAAAATAATTTTACCAGAGTCACAACATCTACTTGCGAGGGAAGTTCTGAATAAAGCCATTTATAGATATTGTAATCATGCACTTTATTTATTCAAATTCGGGCTTATTACAACCACGTGTGCAACCTTGTTGATAGAAGTTTATTCCAGCGACCGTCAATCAGTTTAAGTAAGTAGATGTTTTATTTTGTTTTGGGATTTTTGTTAATTTTTGACGTATAGTTTATCATTCAAAGTTATTCTCTTTGATGTCCTCTAACTACCCTTGAATTTAATAACCATACTTATAAATCAACCTGCATTTTAAACAAAATTGAAGCCAATGTATTGTCAATTAAGTCCGAATGTCCAGTGTGTCCAGTTTAGAATTAAATAAAAAGATTTCTGAAATTCCATCTCCAAGTAATGGAAACTGGTATGCTGCTACAATTTATGAATACACCATTTAGTAAATACAATTTATGATTTTTATTCTCATTGTTATACTAAACCTATAGTTTTATCAATCTATACAAGGAGAACGACAATTACATACACATTTCCAGGGAATACTTGAAGCATAAAAGTGTTATCTAGAGAACTTTTTTCGGAAGAATATTGTTTGCTTTTTACCTACAATATTGTTTTGCAGCGTTTGTTAGTTTAGCGTATTGAGTGAGGGAGGAGAGGAGCATTCTAGAATTCGTTTAAGATTTAGAAGAAAAAAGACTTGTAGTCCGTACGAAGAACGGGTATCTTGCTAGTAAAACTATTAACTAGCCCAGAACAATGCCGCCTTGGCAATTGCTTTTGCTTGCAGAAAGCGGATCGCTGGGCCCGTGCCCATCTAGAAATTTTCTAGTTTCTCGGTTGTCCCATCTGTCCTTAATTTTGAGTAACTCAAAATAGAATATTATGTCAACAATATTAAAACATTGCGCTTAACCGTCATTTTGCTAAAGAAATATATGTTTATCGAAAATACAGCTTTGCTCAGTTTTGTGTCACAACGTCCACTGCGAGGGCATTTTTGAGTAAAGTCCTATACAGATTTTTTTATACTCTAATCAATTAACATAATTATACCACAGCACTTCAACTGTGGTAAAAAGTTAGCTTTTGAGCTTTAAAATCAGCTGACTGTTTTTATAATAGCATATCTGTGTCATATGTTGAATTTTGCTTTATCCAATTTTTAACAATTTCATGATAAAAGTTATAGATAATTCCTTTTTTAACTAAACGAAAAATAACGATAGACGAAAATATTTTACCAATCCTAGTCGAATAGCTTACAAAACAGCTTCAAATTTAGGTTGCTTGGAATGTTTACATATCAAAATAAATTATCTGCTTTAAATGTTTCGTCGTGCTAGGAAGGGTATAATTTGCAATTAGAGATATACTATAGTAAATCTGATACAGTCCCTACGAGGCCTATTCGGATTTCTATAGCTTGAAAAATTAATTTAAACGCCTCCCAAGAGAGCGACAAGCGCCTGCGGCCTATTTCGATAAAGCATTCATATGAAGCCCCATTGTAGCGTAAACTACATCATTGTTTATTTTCTTGAAACTGCTACTTAAGATTTGAGAAGTGTATACTACCAGCAAAATTAATAACAACATGTTTTGTAATTTAGAAGAGGTTATTTAGACTATATTTTTAACTAATCTTTACCGTCAGATATATTCACTTATAATACCATGAGTAGTCAAAGGTAGAATATTATTGCTGTGATATCACGAATGTCCATTGTCCTTTGGTACGATTAGGACGAGTGCTAACGCATGAGTAGTGATACCACCGCACAAATATTCTACCTAACTTTGACTAAGAATGGCATTCGAGGGCTATTCAATGAATCAAACTACTTTTTCAAATTAGTTTTCAGCAAATCTAACAACAAACTGCACAATTTCTATAGTAACAGAACACTAATATTGACTTTTTCTAATAAAAATCACATTGGTTTAAAATATTCAAGGGTAATACCACAAAAGAAGAATTTTTTTTATTTTTTTTCATCACATGCAAATTATTGTGTTTAAATTTCGCGAAACCAAAACTGCGTTAAAAATTCCGCGAGACCGCAGGTCGAGTGGAACTTGAGCAGTTTTTGTTGAGCGAAATTTTCAATAATTTGCATGTTAACGAAAAAGATTCTCTTAAAAATTTTTACCTAGGGTGGTATTTGGAAAGATTATTCAACAATATGTGTATATGACTTTTACCGTGTTCGACAGCACACGTTTTTAACGTTTTCCAGTATTAATTCAATACTCAAGCTTCCAACATTATGAGTTTTTAGAACGACGCCGATTTGAAAACTTCACTATGACGTTTTGGCGAAATGTCAGTCAAAGGCTACTCCCTAAATTGAAGTCGTTGAAACCAATCGGGCTCGCGTGAAAACACTGCGACATTAGGTGTTTTCAAAGACAGTCAATTTTGATTGGCCGTTTCCGACAAATTGAACACAATTTTCATTGGTTCGTTCATTAGAGTGTTGAATAATCAGAAGTAATACTATAAGTACTTCGCTATTATCGGGTTATATGTCCATAACTTGTTGCACAATAATAAAAGAGTGTCAGTTTGACAGGTTAAATAGTCCGACCGCGTCAGCGGGAAAATTATTCTGTCAAACTGACAGGATTGGTTACTGTGCAGGAAGTTTGAGATGTATAACCTGTCCGAAGTACGAATTGTATTCGATTTGATTATTTTTTGAGTAAATTTTAATATTAGGATCAAATAAATATATTATTGGCAGCTCGATTTGTTTGTATTAACCTAGCTGAAAGTCATCTCCATGAAAACAACATCAAGTTGACAAAAGTTATGTATTACGTTGCTTAGTGAAGTGACTCTAGGATAATCGATTTTGTATAATCGAAATTATACAAGCTAACTTAACTAAATCCAGCCTTCTGATTGGTTGAGATCGCTACGAAAAAAATAATCACTTAAATACTTTCTAGGAAGATATATCCACTGATATTTTTTGATTGGTCAAGAAGCGTCATATTCTAGATTTTCATTGGTCACTTTTTGACAGGTGACAGGTGAATTGAATGGTCAACAAAATATTTTCTATGCTGCGCATTTAGTCATATTTTAAGAACGTTGGTTCGTTAATATTACATTTTATATTGATTCCATATTTTATAATGTTTAGTTTTTATTTACATACTAGTCCATAGTTTTATACATATTACGTTTTAAAGACGAATTTAAAAAAAAATTTAATAAGAAGAATAATAATAATAACCTCCGCTTATTTAAGAATCTTATTAACTGGTTTTCACTCTGACGGTTTTTTTTCGTTACATTTTTATTTCAGAATAACAACTAATTCTATTCACCACTTTCTAGACTTCCGAAGTATCATTTGTCATACATCTACCTAACTAAAATTTATTATGCATCCCTACAGACACGTAGCAATTTACATCAGAATTATTTACTCAATGTCCAATTCGAAAAGTGTACTAGGTTCGTTGCCACTAAGATAATTGCATGGGAATGCCATTTGCTGTGGCATTAGTGTTGTGGCAACTCTTAACTGAGTTGATTACGTCGTTATATATGTAGGTGCAACTAACTTAGATCAGCATTGCCATATATTAACAGCATTTCGCTTTACAGTGCAGTTATTAGTTGTGTTGTAGATTGAACTGTACTAAAAACAGTACAATTGAAAAAACATTCTGTTTTTCTTAATTTTTTATCTGTATTTAGGGATATTCGATGTATGTAATTACTTATTTTCTAATGCCAGATGAAATTAGTTACTATCAGACAATGTAGCCGCCATCAAGGCAAAAAGAATTATCAAAGTGGCACTTTCTAAAGTTAACCGTAAAACTGCTAGGGCGGGTCATGGGGGGCCCACACTAGTATTTTCATTAATCAAGTCCATGTATGCATGGGACCGTAATTCTACATTATGAACTACTTTTATTAATAATATTCTGACGTATTTTAAACAGAAAAGGTACTCTACCAGAATAAAAAAGTGTTTTTTATTCGGCTTATAAAGTCCAATTTAACATTTTTGTATTAATGTATTCATCTAAAAACTCTCGAAAGAAGAATGGCAGGTAAAGCCTTAAGACTAATTTATACACACCTTTTATATGGATAAGGTAGATAAACAATCCGAACAAAAATATGAGTCTGGGCTCTTGGTGCCCCTACATGACAATATTCGGAAGCATAAATATAACAGTTCTATAGCTCGTTTCACTCTGACTATGCACTGTACAGGGATAGGGCTACAGTATTGCCATATTTCCTCAGCAAGTCACTTAAAACTGAACACGAAGACGTCAATCATAATAAATCCGCCTCTTGTATTGCAATCGGCTTATTTGTTAATACCTTGTTGAAGTAACCCCTTTTTGTCGCTTCTGCGTCAATTTGAAAAGAGCAGCATATAATATACCTGAGTGCGGTCCACAAGCGGCAACGCAGCAGGCGAAGTTTGCCTTTAAATAACATTGTCGTATGTTCTCTGTACTGCATAGTCAGAGTGAAACGAGCTATAGGAATAATTAAATTGGCTGTGAATTCCCAAACACCTTGATATTAATTTTTTAAGTTACTGTATTGACTACTTTCCGTCATCACTCTTACAAAATCACCTGAAATGAACATAAGTACTAAATAAATTATAAACATAAGAGTTTTATTCAGTATTTACTATACTAAATTTCAAATAAGCACGCAGTACTTGGAACTAAGAAATAATCAGAACTGTGGCCATGGTTGGTCGAAACAAAGTCATCTAAAAGTAGAGGTAAGTGGACAGTTCTGGAATCTCCCCCCACCACTTGGGCTTGAGTTCAAGGCCAAGCGGACGTTCAAATCCAAGCTCACTTAGAAGGCCAAGCCAACGTTCAAGGTCGAGACCACTTGCAAGGCCAAGTTCAAGGGCATGGAAAGAGTAAAATAGTGCTTAGAACAGACTGCGCTTAACACATTTATTAAACATAAAGAACTAGCTGAAACCCGCGGCATATGCCGCATTTAAAATGTAGGACGAATTTAATAACTTTTGTTGCACTAAAGAAAGTTTTAAAAGCACGCTAGAGAATGGCAATAAGGAAAAGTTCCAAAAAATATATTTTCAAATGGAAAGTTTCTGGAAAGGAAACGCTCGCCTCTGGAAAGCGTTTTATGGACATTTTTGGATAGCCTCCAGGCAACTGTCTTTCATATTGGATACTGCCAATACTGCTGAATTGAATAGTGTCTTCTTTTTCTGTTCATTATTAAATGGTAAATGGTACAGTACACGCAAGCATGAAAGATAAGCGATACAATGTTCAGGTAAGATACATTTTAGCTTAAAAAGTATAATTATTTAAAATACTGATTGCTGCTTCAGATGGATTCTAAGCAGTAACGAATACTAAGTATATATTTTTACTTTGTAGATCTTCCTCGATGAAGACAAAAACATAACCTCAACTTCTTGCACATGTCCTCGTGGACAAGTTTCATGTCATCATGTTGCTGCACTGGCACTATTTGCCCACTACAATACATCAGTTACAGACCAGTCATGTAGCTGGTCAGTGCCTAAACAATCCAAAGCACTTGATGAAAACATGAGAACAATCGATGAATTGTTTTTGCCGTCTAAGGAATATCGAGCTTCAAAGAGAAGTGTTACCAAGGAAGAGATCGAAACGCTTAGAGAAAAATTTGATTCGTTTGGAGGGGTGGTAGGATTCAGTTGGCTTCTAGCACCTAGACTTACTGCACAGGAAGATATTATTGTTCCGCAGATTAGTTATATAATTTTCTTCGCAGAATATCAAAATATATCTGAAAAAATTAGTTATTTTGAACAAAAAGTGAATGTTTCTCCTAAGCAATAACTATATTTGAGTAAACCATAGGGCAGTACAAAAATCCCTTGTGGGTAATTATTCGCAGGTTTCGTTTAACAGCCAGTTCGTTCGGTACGGTGCTAGCAGCTTGCAAAAGAAATCGGTACCCTGCATCGCTTTTCAAAAAACTACCAGGTTTGCTTTGCAAAATATTTTTCACATTTTTTCATAAAGTTCGCTTATTATGCAGGCACATATAACTTAGATGGAGTATAGGCCATTCGGTGGGGGCGAGAACATGAAAATAATGCAATAGAAGCATTTGGGGCAGCAACTGGACTTCCTGTGACATCTGCTGGACTATGGCTCCATCAGTGTGGATACCTTGGGGCCACCCCAGATGGCCTTGTAGACGAAGAAGAGCTGGTGGAAGTTAAATATCCATTTAAATATCGCAATTCCAACTTGATGGAATCATTGCACATGATAAAGGCTATATTTGTTCTTACGATAAGGTACTGCAACAGTTTGTGGTAAATGAAAACCATGAATATTTACACCAAATACATAAAAAGAAATAGTATCTAGTTATCTGGACTCCTCAAGTCATAGCAATAATTCCAGTTACAAAAAAAGAAGAATGGGCAGAAAATATAGAAATTTTGAAGAATTTTTATCATACAAAATGCCTTTCATCTCTAGTGAATGTCGAAATTAAATAAATGTGTAACTATGTTGTGAGTAAAATAGCATACATACCTCGTGAGAAGGCTTATTCCAACTTCGCGCTTTTAGCTGACCTCCCCTATATGGAGCTCATCCCAGCGCGGGAAGCAATCACGGAAACAAACTGTGCACATCATCAAATATTTAGTTATTAATTTAAAGTTACTGTTTGATAACGTGCACCGTTTGGTTCCGTGATATACCTATAGTTAATCATATTTATTGTAACTATAGGTAAATCACGGAATCAAACGGTAACTTTAAATTAATAACAAAATATTTGATGACGTTCACCGTTTGTTTCCGTGATATTGCTGTACTATTAATAAGAAATTTTTTATTAGATAGCAGTTAGAGCAATATTTTTGTAAATACTTTTATTTATTAAGTTAAGTTCTGTAATTAACAAAACGAATATTTGAGTAAACATAAACTAACATATAGTAATGTACAACTATACAATAATAAAAAAATGTCTTATTTAAATAAATAAGCAGTTGTTAATTAACACTCTTATTTCTATTTTTACTGTTCGCCTTCAAAATATGTTTCAACTTCCTTTATTGGTGGAAATTGGTTAGTGCGCCACACACTTTCCAGATTTTGGTTGCCGAGTTCATTAAATTTTGGGGTATTAGATTTAGTATTTTGTATGCCTTAATACGACGAATTGCTCTTTCCACATGAATTCTAGCACGAGCAATATTTTTGGTTTGTATTACCCGAGAAGGAGTAAACTGTGGTTGGCACAAAAATGGTGGAATATTTAGAGAAACACCTGCCGCTAAAATGTCGCCAATGAAAAATCCCTTATCTGCAATTATCAAATCTCCTGGTTCAAAAATAGTAAGTACTCCACAGTTCTGCACAATTTTCTTATCAGAAGTGGAACCAGGATACAATAAACTCAAGTAAATCACAACTCCATTTGGTGCAACTCCCACAAGACCTTTTAAAGTGTTACGGTGCTTGTAATGGCTATGTCGCTTTTTGCTTTTCAAGCAAACATGGAATTTCAGAAAAAATTTCGGTGCGATCTAATACCATTCTTGTGATCGGAAAGAAAGCAAAACAATTAGGTAAACATGCTTGATTATCTTTAACAGATGGTACAGATGACATTAAACTGGAAAATATTACTTCGCGTAACAAATTTAACCAAGTTAAAAAAATATTAGTAACTGTTGCAGTGCTACAGTTAAATTGCTGAGCTAAATCTTTATGTGGGGGATTCTGGCGCAGATTATATAACGTTAAAAATAATTGATCGATGGCAGAAATACGTTCCATGTTCCATTCTAAATAATAATTTTTATCAATATTTTCCAACAAATTGAAAAGCGATAAAAAAATTTCTTTGTTGGGTAGTCCAGTATATAAGACAAAGTTAGTAATTAATAATAAGTACATAAGAATGCTATAAATTGTAACAAAAAATGCTCATTCTATTTATGGTAGTTTCTACACTTGAGCCAAGTTACGAAGGCAAGCGACGTAAACAAAGATTCTGACAGTTCCCGGTGCATGCTAAACCAGTTTCACACCGGTGCGCATTTTACGTAAACTTCCGTCGCATGTTGCCGTAAAAGAAATTACCGCACAACAAAACAACGTAATGATTTTTACACACAACTGTTACATGACTGATATCATCCAATGACAACCATGCATTTTTTGAAAATCAACCAATCCCGAACTGATTACTTGATAAGCTTCCCTAGTGCTAATTATCAACCCCGTAGATGGTGGCATAATTAGAAATGGAAATGCAAGAAACACGCAATTTGAGTTTGTTGGCATTATTAGATCAATTTTAAATCATAATTCGTATATGTGTTTTGTGTAATAATCTTCAAAATATAAACGCGGGGGACACAGTTACATATAATTTTGCCCGTGCCAAGAGTGATCGTGCTGGTTGAAAACTGCCCTCGGAACAGTTTTCATTTCAACCAGCACTCGACCCTTGCCGTGTGCAAAATTATCGGTAAGTATGTCTCGCCCTTGTTATATTACTATTGATAATACTTGTCGCTTCGTTCGTAGAACAACATATACGACTGTTAAAAATTAAAAAAATTTCCACAACCGAGAATAGAAATCAGTTTCTAGGTTACAAAAATTGTGACAGAAAGAACACATTTTCTCTATACGGAGGAAATGGGCAATATGAAAATGTCTGTTGTCATGGTATTCATAAAATAACACAATCGGCAATTAGAGTAACAGCCAAGGAGGAGCGTGTAACAGGAAATATGGTGAAAGTAGGATACCAGTAATGTCATCAGAAAATACTATAAATAATCGGACTCGGTAAATGGTAACATAAAATAAATAACTCCCTTCGGCGATTTCATGTTACGTATTCAGTCTCTTGCAACATTTGTCTGCCCTGGGCCCAAGTGGTTTTGGATTTCCTCGTGGTTTCAGTTGGTCAAACTGAGCTGGCACGAATACTGGCTCAACTTTCGGTTCTTCTGCTCCAGGAAGCGCCTAAACAAAAATTAATATTAGAACTGCAGCACTGTATTTATTTTAATTCGTACCTGGGTTACAAAATGCTGCAATGTCATTAAAATATTGCAATTATCTTCCTCACAATTGGAACCAACGGAGTGCTTTGAAACCAGATTATTCACAAGCCATCCTGGACGCATATACGTAATCTGCAGACGCATAAGGTATTATGACAACTGTTCGGCCACAATCGGTAATTGATTAATATGGAGCCAATGAAAGTTTAAGTAAAGTGCAGACACAGAGAGGTATTAGACGTCTGCAGTTTACTTAGTGGTTTCGCTTTGAGTTGCTATATCGTATTAAATGTCGTCTAAAATTACTATAAATTATTGAAATATAGAAACTATGCTCCCAGAACGCTAGGAGTACAATTTGTAAACGACACAGCTGTTTGATTAAATCTAACTACCAAAGATGAAGTTTAGGTTAGCTTCGCATGTTTATCTTTCGACCAACCGACCGAAAAAACAGACCGAAAGAATGCCGGTAGATATACAAACTGTATCTAACCAAATTTAGCGCTTACAAAATGTAATTTTTCGAAAACAGTTAAAAGAATCTGGTCTGATACACGCACACAACTTCCTTTTACAGTGATTTTATAATTAACCATAAATTTGATTTTTAATTTTTAAGCATTTGTCAAAAATTACAAATTTTACAGAAACCGTACAAAATAGAGCGTTAGTTGAAGAGACAAATTTTCTCTAAAATTCTCTGCTGAATTAAAAATGTAATAATATAGCGGGTGTTCTATTTAAAATATGAATTAATAAAAAAAGAAAAAGAAACAAAAGAAACCTATTTTAGAGGTATTCAACTGGAATATCACCTATCTCACATCAATACACATTAAAAATGTAGTAAAAATGCTTGACAAAATCGTTAGAGCCGTTTTTTTAAATCGAAAGAAAACTGAAAAATCACAAGAGTAAAAACACCATACTTCCGGTTATGCGATTTTATTCAAAAACTTTCTGTCGCATCTAGATAATACACAAAACTTATATATGAAGTTTCAACGTCATACCTCTTTTCGTTTTTGGGATATTCTGTTCACACACAGACTCACACACACAGACAGACAGACCAATGAACAAAAACATGTTTTTTGGGTTCAGGGGACTCTAAAACGTGAAGATATGTTGAAAACTCAATTTCGAATTATTGTAAAAGGTGACATTTTTATTTTATTTTTAGTGGATAAAGTGATTCATTTTCGTATACACAACAGGACGCAAACTACTTTTACGTTCTAAAACGCGTCCAGCGACGTTTGAATTAATTTAGTGAATAAAATGGATCAGGATATTTACCAATTTATTATTTCAACTTAAACAGTTAGTTTTAACCCTATAATTATACTAAAGTTAATTAATTACTATATGTAATTACATTGAATTCCAATGTTAAAATGACATAAATTTTATAATTATTATTCATATTCTATCAAATAAATTCATGTTGACAGTTCTATAATTTTTATTTCAATTTTGCTTAATATTAATTCAATTTTCGCAAACATTTTATTTGTATCTCGTGTTTTTTTTATCGAAAAATCATAAAGAAAGTATCACTTTTTTAACAAAAAAATTGTAAAGAAAGTAACACGTTTTTAACTATTTTATTGAAATTGCGAATTGTCTATTTGACAGTTATAAATGTTGAAGTCTTTTTCGACCAAATTTCGAGTTACAAGGGATCACTATGCAAAAAATAACGTTAGCAACACATATGAAAACAACTTTTTTTACTCATTTCTAGTTGTTTTTGAATGACTACATGTATTCACATACATTTTCCGATGGCGATTCCACACGTGTGTTACATACTATTTTTCCTGCGACAGTTTCGCATTCTACAACAAATTTAATCTTTTAATTTGACATTCGTTAAAAAGTTGTCGGTTTTAACCAGTCATAGTATGATTCTTACATGAGAGTGCAAAAAGTGAGTACTTTCTGCACTGTCGTAGAAGTAGCATATTATTATACTAGTTTAATAAGAGGGCTGATTGTAGCACGAGTGGGTTTGGGGCATGAGTGCGCAACGAGGAGTGCTCAAATAGAGATGCAATGAATTTTATTCAACGACGATAATACACTAATTTTATTTACTTTCAACAAAAATAATCAAAAACTTTTAATTTTGACATTTCATAAATATGACAATCTGTCAGTTGTCTGAAATAACGTTTTTCATATGAAAACAACAATACAGAGACAGTGTTTTGATGGACTCCATTACAGCGGTGTTATAATAACCACATTAAAACATTAATATACGTAAATAATATCTGTATTTTTCGTCAAAAGTTAAAAGTATTGTTTTTTTCGTAGGATAAAGATTTGTTCACGAGCAGCGCCATGATAATTTTACGAGCGAAAAATGATATCTCAAAAAGTAAATGTTATTTTTTCTACGAATATTAAAAAATAAATTTACATTATGTATTGCAAAAACTACAAATGAATTTAGAATCTGGCCGTTTTTGGTTTACTTATTGTAGCCGTAATAAACAAAATAGCCACTATTCTTGCGAGCAAACAATTGGTTATTTATTAATTTCCATAGCAACGTGCACTTTCATCTGTAGAGTGCAACAAAGAGCTAGGTACTTTATAAGCGCTAAACTATCTAATAAAGCTCTATTTTATAGCGCAGTAATTTTTTTCATAAAACTATTACTCTCGTAAAAACAATCACTTTTTGTACAACTGTCATTAAAAATTACATTTTTATTCCAGGTGACTACACTTATATATGTCAAAATTAATTTATGAGAGAGCACCTTAAAAGTACACACTTTTATTGCAAAAACTACAAATGAAAGTAGAAGGAGGGCACTTATCCCCCACTCCTTTTAATTCGATTAAGCCACGCCCCCTTAATTCGCGGAATTATTCGCGGATTTCGCGGAATTTCGCGGATTGACCCAATTAATTTCGCGGATTGATCTAATTAATCACATATGAAGTTTGATATGTAATTTACATATGTGCTACTGATTAAATTACGCATTAGATTTTTTAATTTGCTTCTGGAATTACGCGTCGGACTTCGGCGGCCATCTTGGATTTCTGGCGGGAATATTTGAAATTTGAATTTTTCCGATTTTTTTCTAAGTTCCATTATTTGAATTTTAAACTTCCCGGTTTTTTAATTTGCTTCTGGAATTACGCGTCGGACTTTGGCGGCCATCTTGGATTTCTGGCGGGAATATTTGAAATTTAATTTTTTTCAGATTTTTTCTAAGTTCAATTTTTGAATTTTAAACTTCGCGGGATGTCCGCCATCTTGGTGCGCGCGCACTTCTCACGGCGGTTGTTTTTAATTTTGAATTTTCGCGGAAATATTTGAAATTCAAACTGATAGATCTATCTCGCTCTTCGAAGCTGCTGTCTCTCTCTTGCATTCACTCGCGGAAATATTTGAATTTAAAAAAAGCTTCCTGCGATGTCCCATGGCTGGAGTTGAACCAGCGATCACAGCATTACGAGTACGAAGCCTTAACCGACTGGGCTATCGAAGCGATCGAGGTTAAAGGAATTAAACATAGCCACTTACGTGTCACGAGCCCAGCTTTAAACAAACTATTTTTTCGAATATATAAAATATAAGAACGGAATTGTGTCGTCTAGGGCCTTAGAAACTTGTTAATAATTTTTAAAAAATGACTTTGTAACTAGTTTTGCTGTAATTAATTTGTTTAATTTTATAATATGAGTGACGCTATCTCACTCAGCCCTATTGATTTTCTACAGCGTTCTCTTTTCCATCCCGTTTGCTACCTATGCGTAATTACAAAAGACGTTATCGCCTCAGGCAGAATTTCTATTTAGCCGGCGATTGTGTGTCATTCTCTGAAATCTGTACTCACGTTGCAGTTTTTGCTGGCTCGACTTTAAAATTTGGTTCTTAACAATTAACTACGTACATAGAAAACAGGCTGGTTACTTTATTTTATATAGCGAAGTCATTTTTTGTACAATTTACACGCAGAACACACCTCGTTCTTTATGTTTACTTTAGAAACCCTTAACCCTTTTCATTTAAATCGCGAAATCCGCATAAATATATTACTATAAAAAATCGCGAAAAGTGTTGAGTAAATAAATGCAACGCATTGTAAAGCCGTAAAACTTTTAGTTATTGTACGTTTACAAGATGGGTCTTTTGACAAAGTGGAAGAACCAAACTATGCTATTGTAAATGTACAGATTTTTCACTGTCAATTTGTATATAACAACTTAATGTAAATTGGTATTTGGAACATTTTAACCAGCGACATTTTTCTAAGTTCCCTTTTTAAAACAGGTCGAGACTACGAATCGTTTCCTGGAAAACATACTGCATCGTGTAACTGTATTCGTTAATTATTCAAAATGTTTTATTGTAGCCTTGTCTAATACAAGGGGGAAAATAGCCCTTACGCCTTTGTACTTGTTTATAATTATACGTGTTTTATAAATTTTGACCGCTGTTGTTCTAAAAGCCTGTCAGGACATGTAACCGCATCTCGTCATCTGACGTCATGACAACGGTTGAAACAAAGAAACAGATTCTAGGAATTCATCGAGTTACAAATTTGAGTTTAATATATTCCTGACATACTTCTGTTGTGCCCTCGCCCATATAAAATAAGACATACGCATTAAATAAATGTTTTTATTGTATAAGAATGGTTGTCCCCCATAAATTTGAATAAAAACAGACAATTTCGTTGAAAAAAATAGCTTTTCAATATCGTTTGCAAATAAGACAAGGGATACTTGTAAAAATATAAGTCAAACCATTTTTCTTGTAAAAAATTTACGAAAAGACGTAAGTGTTGGCGACAAATTAAAATAAATTTGAATAAAAACACGCAAAATTACGAAAATACGTAGAAAATTTATAAAAATCGGCATCTTGTCACATTAAATTCTGCAAAAACGACAAAAAACAATATTTTTATACAACTTTTATCGAAAAAATAGTAAAATTTTACGAAAATACGTCTGCGTTGACGACAAATGAAAATAAATTTGAATAAAAACACGCAAAAATTACGAAAAGACGTATGTGTTGGCGACAAATTAAAATAAATTTGAATAAAAACGCACAATTTCGTTGAAAATCTTTACAAAGCGACTTTATAGTACCGAAAAAATGATGTAAAAAAGTTTTAAGAGTTATTTCTAAGCATAATTTTGCAAACGTTTAACAAATAAACCGTAATTTTTTAAAGTACATCACACAATTATGAAATCGTAGTTCAATTTATATAAATTTTCGATACTTTGTATGTGAAAAATAGCTTCAATTACTAATATATGAATAAAATCATGCAATTTCCAAAGCATTTCGTTTAAAATTTTAGAAAATCGACAGCATCTCCCATGTAAATTTATAAAAATCGGCATCTTGTCACATTAAATTCTGCAAAAACGACAAAAAACAATATTTTTATACAACACACGATGAAAATTGAACAAAAATCACGCAGTCATACAGCATCTCACATAAATTTTCACAAAAATCGACATCATGTCATATAAATTATACAAAAACTGTCATCATGTCACTTGAAATTATACAAAAAACGACATTTTTACTAAACACACGACGAAAATTGAACAAAAATCACACAATTACACGCCATCTCACATAAATTTTTACAAAAATCGACATCATGTTACATAAACTATGCATAATTTGCAAATGTTTTACACTTTTTATAAAATGCACCGCTCAAAATTAAAAGAAATAGCAATTTCATTGAAAAAATCTACTACCACAATCATTTCGATAAACAAAATTCAAAAAAATCTTATACTTTTGACGGAAATATATGTATGTTGACCACAAATTAACATAATTTTTAAATAAAAACGCGCAATTCGTTGAAAAAAATATTCTGACACCACCAAAACACGCAATTTCATTGAAAAATATATATATGTTGTCCACAAATTAACATAAATTTGAATAAAAACACGTAATTTTGTTGAAAAAATGTTCTGGCCCCGTCATTTCACTTAAAATTTTACAAAACTGCCATCATAACACTTGAAATTATACAAAATATATGTATGTTGATCACAAATTAACATAAACCTGAATAAAACACAAAATTTCGTTGAAAAATTTGCAAATATTTTACACTTTTTATAAAATGTGTCGCTCAAAATTAAAAGAAATCACAATTTTTAAATTATATCACGCCATTATGAAATCGTAGATTGATTTTTTTTTGAAATTTTACACTTTGTAACTGTAAAATAACTTCAAATACTAATATTTTAGCTTTAGATTTTGTAATTATTGCAGATTCGTGAAAAACAAAAGCAGAGTAGAAATAAAAAACACAAACACTTTCTAATAAACAAATATATTGTTCTTATTTCGTATAATACTTAATAATATAAAAATAAATGTACAGCTGAATGTCTCATTTTCTAAAAATCCGCTAGCAATTTACAAAACTGTAGTTGGAGGTGTACAACATTTCAAATTAAAAAGGCTGCAAGTAATAAAATCAGAAGTTTAAGACGCTCCCATGCCAGTCGCACAATTCTTGTAGGAAGTTTGATCAGAAGCAAAAACAGGGCGTTTCACATTCAACAGACTCGGGCTTGTTTGCAATATTTTCTGAACTTCCATTGTATTCATTGCGCCACCAATCGGATAAAATTAGTATGTTTTCCAATGCACACACCGGCGAACAGATATTGTGATTAAGACAGCGTACGGCAGTAGCAGTTTTTCGCAGAACTTTTAAAGATGGGCACTCGAGATCTTCCAGATTCACGACGATTTTATTCAGAAAACTTAGAACCTCCTTTTTTTCTTGACCCTTAACGTACACTTTTTCAAATTTTTTGAGAACTCTTGCTAGCTCGGTTTCAAATTCATCAAAATGTATAGAACCAGTATCCCATGCTAGACCGTGGTGACTCTGCTCCAGATAGTTTATGCCTTTTTTAACGAAATAGGGCAGAGTGACATAATTTGCAGGAGGTTTTAAGACGAAAATTGCTAGCTGATTACCATCTGTTGAAATAACAGCCACTTCTTTCGGAATAAACTGCTTCTGCTCGCCACGGAACCCCTGTAGATCTACGAAGGCAGTGTCCATACCGACGTTTCGTCTGGGGCCCATCTTCAGATGCACTAGGTAACAGAACACAATGACTTAAAACGAGTTAGTGCGGTATCGGTTTGGACAGCTGTTTTTACAATTTTAAAATAAAAAGAGGTGGAAACACTGCGTGCGCCGCATAGCAGACAGGTTGTCTCGAGCACTCACTGCATAATTAAGAAAACATATAGTTTAAAAGTCTTCTATTTGCAATTTCAAACAATATTTCATATAAATTAAGCCATGTACAAATTTCTAAATCGGTTTTGATATATATTTTCTCGAAAGACATGACCCTCAGCTACCGTTTTATTACTATTTGTCGAGATGCGTCATCGCTAAATTTTACAAGTGCCATCCTGTCTGCGCACCCAGCCTAGGATACTTCATGTCTAAATTATAACTCGACTAGGATTCAAACCTAGGCCTCCCTGTTTCTCCGCAGTTACATGTATCTTTACCGCTAGACCATTGAGTCTGATAGAATATTTGGTTACTCAGCCCGAGTATAGTGGACAGCACGACCAATTGGCAGCGCCTCAGGCTGCAAATATAATACTAAGCACTTGTCGAACGCGTTAATCCTCTTGTTCAGTGCCATCTCGGGTGAGCCAGTAATGGGCAGTATTTAAGAATATTTTACGAAAAATTTAAAACCCAAACTTTTAAATAAAACACTGACTAAACTTATACATTTATATTTAAACAATAAAAAATATGTACTACATACAGACGCACCAAGTTTGTTTATAAATCAATTTGTAAAATAATCAAATTGAATTAGAAATATCACATTTATTGCCTACCATTTATTTAATTTAATTTATAATACTACATAAGTTACAAAATATCGACTAAACACTTACAAGCTAGTACTATAAAAAAAGTAAACGAATCCTCATCAAAGTCATTAAATTCTGTGTCATTTTCTGAACTGCTGTTACCCAAAGAAATAATCAGTGGTTTTACGGGAAGCAGTATAAAATAAGAATTTTCTAGTTTGATAACATGGTCGACACAGTTTTTCCAAATATCAGTGGCCTTTAGTTCCTCCACTACATGACGTATAAGTGGAATAATAGTTTTACTAAGGGTTGGAGTTCTGTTCTGTTTTCTGATACGAGATTTTAATGAACCCCACAGAAGTTCAATAGGGTTAAATATGCAATAGTAATGTGGGAGTCTCAAGACTGTATGTCCATGTTGCCGAGCAAGTTCATCAGTAACGTATGTTACTTTAATATTTTTCTTCTTTATCAGATCAAGTAGCACTTCTTTTTTGGGAATTTTTTCTGGAATGTCAATATGATTTTCCTTCATAAACTTCAACATGTCGTCCTTTTTTGTTCCCATAGATGGAATTTTTTGCATTTGACGGGAATGGTAGCTAGCATTATCCATTACAATAACTGTATTTGCTTGAATATTTGGAAGAAGTTGCTCGGTAAACCACTGCTCGAATAAAGATGACGTCATATCCTCATGGTAGTCTGCCGAGCTATCTGAAATATTTTTTGCACTACACATCAACGCGTTTTCAATAAAACCATCCTCGCTGCCGGCATGCACAACAATGATTCTTTTTCCTCGAGACGGTGGAGCATCTAGACTACTTTTTGCGGAATGATCAGTCCATCCTTTTTTGACAACATAATGAGTGTCATACCATGTTTCATCTAAATATACAATTGGCCTATTTTCTGATCTATACCTTTTCAATTCCGACAAGTATGCTGATCGAAGAGCCACTATTCTGCTACATTCCATAATTACCGAACGTTTGTTTAATTGTTTAAAACGAAATCCTAACTCGTGTAATAATTTTGATAATGTACGTTCGTCTTTGTATGGGTACTCCACTTCGTCTTGTTGAAGTTTTTCTTGTAACAATGCAAGAGTTGGAACTTGTTTTGATTTATACAAATTGTATACCTTCTGCCGCACAACCTCCTTCGTTGCGTTATCAATATGGCGTAGTTTACCAATGCAATTTTTGTTTTCGGTTTTGGGTATGGTCTGTAGGTTTACCTACCGCTACAATTCGGCGGATTGTCGTTTGTGAAACACCAGTCCGCTCGGAAATTCTTATTACAGCATCTGTGTGTTGCAACATCTCCTTCTTTAAAACCTCATATATATTCAATAACATTTGCTGGGAATGAAGTGGCAGATCTTTGTTATTTAAAACAAATTCATCTTCAGAAGAAGATTCCAAAGTGTTGAAATTTTCTCTTAACGAATAGAAGAAATAACGTAGAAGAAATAACGTAATTATTATACCAGAATTTAAAATGTAATTAAAAGTAAGTATTACTAACCTCTTAACGAATTACTATCGCTATTTTGCACATCTTCTTGTACAGCATCAACAACCTCCATATCGGTATCCTCGAACGGTCTCCAAAAAGCCATGTTTCAAAACCACTAATACACTTAATATTCCAGGAGGAATAACAATCTGAACTATTTAAAACTACAAGAATACCCTATTTATATATAGGGCTTATTGCAGTTCTAATTACTATAATTAGCGAAAGTTTAGTATTATATACCACCAGGTCCAATTTTCAAACCAAATAAAACTTTCACCCTTTTATAATTTACTTTTAACTCTGTGTATATAAATAATTATATCCTGAACTAACTTTAATGCATTTTTAAGGAGACGGAACTTTAATTAGCATGATTTATAGATTCCTATGAAATACCGTTGCATTCAAAACAGAAAGTCATAATTATCTTTAATAGTGTTTTCAATACATAACTTCGGACGTCGAACGCCCGGCCGGCCCTGGAACTGCGATCCCCTGCATACTTCACCTGTTAAGTTGTAGTTAATCCTAAAAGATTTAAGGTATTAGTACTTTGCAGCTACTGGCGAGCCCGAGGCGAGCCAACTAGCCGTGCGGTCGACTATACCTTCGTAGAGTGAAAGATACACATAATTCTAAAAAAATTATTTAAAATGCAAATGCACATACAAAGAGTAATTACAGTAGTGGCTAGACTAAATGATTATAATACCAACATATTAAGAAGTAAGTTACAGGCATCACAGTAGAGCGAGTAAGATAATGCTTAAAACAATGGTAGATATACAGCAGGAATTATCCCCGGGTGTGAGCAGTTTCTTCAAGACATCAAGTTTACTTTTTAGCAACATTGTTTGCCAATTCGTATCTACAGCATACGTAGAAAAATGGTATTTTATCTTGAACGTTAAAAAATTCAGTAGTTATTCACTTGTATTTTAAAATCGCCAATGAACTGGTATCCATTTTACGCCACGTCACGTTGTGTACTCCATCATTGTAGGTGAAAGAAGCTGAACTGCAATGAGATGGTTGAAACACATATAAAACCCCATCATGAACTGCCGCAAGAACGACCAAAAATGTAATAGGTATCATGTTGAACTTCTCGAAGGAAAGTAGTGAATGGTTCGGTGAAGGTAGCGTCACAGCAAAGAAGTAGCACGTGTTACAGGAACCGCACTTTGCATCACTTATGACAGCAGCAAGTTTTTGTTTTGTCGGCCGTGCTCGTTTCATTGTTGCCAGCTACATCCACTCCGGAGGAAATATGTATCGCGTAGAAAAGTTGAACAAGCAAGTCTTCCATGGTCTGTAAGTGTTGCTTCACTTTAGCAACTTTGCAGTTGGGTGACCAGCGGAGGTGTTCAGATAGTTGTTCGTCATGACGTTCCCAACCAGAAATCTGAACTCCGCAGTAAAAACACTGTACACAATTAATCGTATCGTTGATGCAAAAGAAATCGGCGTCTGCAACCGATTCTGGAGTTTGACCCCGACTCTAATCGCTGAATGTTCGTAGCCGTTTGGGGTAGTTCGCAAAATCCGGATATCGAGCTTCTGAGCTCATGATGGCAACTGACTAACAGCGTGCACGTTTGCGAAAGCTTTATATTCTACAATTCAAGGTCACACTCTCGAAGATCATAGCAAAAAAAGCCACTAACAGCGCATATGGCACCGTATAAACTTTGAAATAAAACCACCTAAATATTTCTCTAAATATATTTATTTACTTCCAAGTATAGGTTATGTAGGAAACTTCTCCAGTCGGACTAGGAACCGGTCCACTGCCTTCAAGACGTGGGTCCACCATAATACAGCCGTCGATCCGTCGAAGGCGGCAGGCCACGTTCGTAAGGTGATCATTTCCGCTAGGGTTTCTCCGTGTAGGTCCATGGTGTACTCCATAGTGACTACTGCCTGGAGACACCGTTGATACGATGCCTGAGGGCACCTAACCAAAAACCGGCGAAAATGGCCTTAAAAATGGTTCGGCATTCTTAAAGTGAGTTGCCATAGCTGCTGGGGGATTATGATAACTGCTATAGCAAACAGGCAACTTAATATAGGAACGGAGTCAAGGACGGAGGAACCTGTCTACTTCCTACTAACAACAACAGTAACCTTGAAGAATGCGTATAAAAGAAGCTGTAGTTTGCTGTACAGTACTGTATCGTGCGCCGTACGAGCAATAGCTGTTGCAATGGATAAAGTAAAAAACGTTCGTGAAACTGTAAAGCATCGAGTGGCAAGCAAAAACGTGAAACTGCCATATCCAGTATTATCGAACTTGTTACTGTGTAAATCGACTTTTACGACACCGCGCCGGCTCATACGAAAACAACGGCCGGCGCGAAAGATATTTCACATGGTCGGGACGAAGACTCGCCTACTGCCGCTACCCAACCCGCAACGAGATATGCCGGCTAGACATCAGTGGAGCGAGAGAGGGTCTTTTACGAGATTACCTACGGGCAACGGCCAAAGGGGCGGTAAACAGTGATAAAATAAATTGGACGCCACCCGATTCCATCGACCAGAACGAAAATACAAAGATAAGCACACAGAGGAACCAGGAAGCAAGTGCACCTACCTTTCCACTTATCACCTTGGAAAACAACGGGAGTAGTATATAAGTACACGACGTCATGACACTGCAGCGGCGAACATCCCCAACCTACCTGCAACGCTTAATCACTCAGGCTTCGCCGTACAGTTATCTTTACACAGTAACCTGAAGGTAGCCCTGCACAAGTACAAGGAAAAATCATGAGTCAAATACAGTAAACAGATCTATTAGGCCAAGTTTATGGCCAAAAGTTACAGTAATGCCGACGTGGTCAGTGTACACAATAAACTCACAATTTACACAAGGGCTAAACCTAAAAGAAAACCCAGCTGGGGGACGCTTTAATTTAAATAGACTATACTACCTGGCTAACACGTTGCTGACTTACTTAGTTTTTAAATGATCGCATAAGTTATGCCTGTACAGCTGAGTCAATTAGTTTAATGAGCGGCCCTTGCAAAGCGACAGTATAGCAATAAGAAACGCATAAGTTATGCAGGCACAGTTGAATGAATTAGTTTAATAACCGGCCATCGCCGAGCGGCAATGTAACAACAAATAAACGCATAAATTATGCACGTACAGTTGAATAAATTAGTTAAACAAGCGGCCTTCGCAAAGAATCAGTAATGCACGCATGAATTATGCACGTACAGTTGAGTAAATTAGTTGAACAAGCGGCCTTTGCAAAGAATCAATAATGAAGCACATAAAAATTAGTTATTATTAATATTCACACACTACCTGATTGGGTCAGTGGAGCGATTACGTTACGGGGCTGGTGAGCCTGCCTCTACAACGAACGTCGGCAAACGTGGGTGTTATGCGTTTCTCGAGAAGATATTCCCCAAAATTGCGGGGTCTGGTTTAATTCCCTTTTTGGGAAATCGGAACGAAAGCTGGTGAGACTGAAAAATAATCAGCTTTGCAGTTTGGATCCCCGCAGTTAACGTGAGAAAGGCATCTCACGGCCCAATGGAATTTTGCAAAGCTGGCGGTCATACGAATAAAGCAAGGGCACACAAAACCACACACCACCGCTCGCCTACGCAGTCCCTGAAGAACTCTCAAAACAATTAACAAACAGCGGAACTAAGCGGTATCAGAGTAAACGCAGCTCAAAATTCGCTGTACTGGCAGGAGAACATCGGTGACCTACGCGCCGAAGCGAAATACTTGAATACTTTCCACTCAAGAAACCTCGTGCGAACAACCGGGTCCTGGTGTCACACAAAGCTCAAAATCTTCAACAAAATCGTTCACAAATAACACGATACGTGGCAACGTGACGTCATCCGACAAAATAAGGTACGATAAGCGACAACAGATCGTCGATAAAAAGCTACGTCGATAAATGACAAGAAATACGATAAATGTGCAAGACAATGCGATAAGTTTTAGGGGTGTCCACGATGAAGTTGGCAAGCAAAATTGGGCGATACATGACAACAATCAAAAAGGATAAAAGTCTATCGGACACAAAACCTACGCCAAACTAACTACGAAGGTGGCCTGAGAAACTTAATAAACCGCACGAGCAAATCTCCCCAAGCGCACCAACAACAAACCACAACTTATCAACAAACCAAAACACGGTAATGAAGGCGAAAATGATTTCCAACCTGCCTACCTAAAATCAACGTGGCACAACACAAAAAAAAACGTCAAAATCGGTAATCATAAAACGTAAAAATTTGATTTAAACACACATAAATTTTAATAACAAAATTTACGAAATCCAGTCAGAAGTTCTAAATGTACTTCTGATTTCATAAACAAACAGTTTTAACCTCCAGTTTTACTTCATAATTTTGCCAGTTTAAATTTAATTTAGATCTGTTTAATCTTGAATTAAACAGGCAACTTTCAGTTCACATTTACGAAATATTAAAAACCAATCTTGTTTCGCAAGCATCGAGTTTAAAGACCGGAGCAAACTGCAACTTAGCATTTCACGCCGTAAGCGACCTACTAAACACAAGTTCACCGATCTGGCTTGCGAACACACACGGAAATGCAATCCGCTTACAGTGTTGAATTGATACTTCGTACCTTTAAACGCGCTCTAGTAATCTACACAATAATTGAACTTTAATATGTTACTTAGTTAAGCATTCTTGTTTTGTATAAATAGAACGTTTATTTTCGTAATAGAAGAATCTGCATCTAATGTCTGATTCATTCACTACGTCGCTACCCTGATACCAAGCCATAATATTATTGGGACATGAGGCTGCGTCCCTCAGGGTAGCTTACTGTCGTCCCTTTTAAGTACCATTGACTACATTGGTTTAAAACATAAATGCAGTCTCATGTATGTGCTTAAGGTTTAGACCCAGCGCAAAGCAACGGAAACCTGATCAGCCTCCAGGCAATTCTGTTCAATCGAACTCAACGCCAGGTCGGTACGGTGCAACAAAAAGCGTCAAATTAGCTCAAGTCTAAATAATATTCACGACAAGGAATCGAAATTCCAACTATTACTTCGAAAAGACAAAATCGGTACCTTCAATCAACGAAAATTGGTACTAAATCCGACTAAAATGGGACCAAATTCTGCACAAAGTGCAACTAAACATCTCGACAGCATGAACTGGCTATATAAATACAGGAAACGACGGTAAAACGACGAAAAAGATACTCAAAACAAGAAAAGACACGGAAAAACACAAAAGCAAAACACGAAAAGGGGGTAAACGACAAGAAAACACCAAAAGACAAATATAAAATAAAAAAAGACAAGACAAAGTAAATAGAAAACAAGAAAAGGCACGTAAAAATAAATGACAAGTAAAAAACGCGTCCTCGATAAAGAAAAGAAATGAAAACCTACTCAAAACAAGAAAAATAAAAAAACAAATAGAAAACAAGAGAAAACTAAAAAAAAACAACTAGAACACGGGAGAAAACAAATAGAAATCAAAAGAAAACTGGAAATGTCGTGTAACATATTACCAGTTTTCTCTAGATTTGTATAACCCCTAAAACACTAATAACTTGGGAAACTCTAAGCTTTCACTCGAGTTGTTATATTAACCAGAATGGTTTTCTTCAGTAAAAATCGGTCTTATTTTTATTGCTAAGAAACTTTCAAAAACGGGAATAAATAAATTGAGTAATCAGAGACAACACTGCCAAAGCTATTTAATATTGTATGTGCTAGGCTATTACCGAATTTTGCAAATAACGTCTTGCAGGAAGCTGGAGAATTTTATTTTCTTTCAGGCATCTTTAAAAATTTAAAAATAGAATTCTATCGCATCAAGACGCACGGTGAAAGTGACCGGTCACCTAGGTAATGTAAAATAAAAATAACTAGTCTTGCAAAAATCTCAAAAGTGTCTAGTCTTGCAAAGTGACACTTTCAAGATCAAACTGAGTCTAGACATAGCACGCTTTCTTGACGATTTCAGGACAATAAAATTTATTTATTTCGACCTATGGAACAATTCGGTCTTTTAAACAACATCTATTGATTTCGAGTTACAGGTAGGAGAACGTTATTTCCGTCTCCGTGGGTTGCTTGACAGTTTATAGCACAAAACGGCCTGAATCAGTAAATAGCTTTCAGTATCACCAGCAAAATTTCAGGCAGATACGCTTTATCAACGGCAATATACTGTGTAATATGTACACTCCTACCGTTTATTTGTTTTACACAATCGTCATAACCACGTCTCTGAAATTGACCTTAAAGTTTTAACTGTTGAGGTCATATTTAAGATTTAAAGAGGCATGGCGTGTACAATACAAACTAAACGAATTTTAATTACAGAAAAAAGTAAAGCTTTTTAGCACACAGAAAACAAGAAAATTGTATTATACTTTAGTTCCTTCACTCCAAAAACATACAGGGAGTTTCATAAGAATTGTCATTAAATTAAATGGTTGTATACTGACCTCAATAGAAGTAAAGTATGAAATGATTTTCATCTAGTATGACTAGGAAATAGTTAGTAATTTATGATTGCAACTACGTTTATATTTACATGTAAACTTGACATTGGATCTTAGATGAGTTATAGCTGAATTCATAAATTAGGAACTATTCCATAACCATACTAGAAGAAAGTAATTTTTGATCATACTATTTATTGCACTAAAAGTTAATCGTTTACGGAAAAAACTGTATTAGGGCTAGTTCAGACTTTTGAGGACTACGGGCTAAATAAATAAGAGTAGTACATTAACATTTTATAACAAATGTGAATGAAATAGCTAAACAACCAAAATGTAACCATTAATCTGTGAAATAACTATTTTTACTTCCCTCGTCTAGAAGACGAAGAACGTATTGTAATCGCGAAAAAATCACCTTCCGGGATTTCTTCAGATCTTCACGCTTCAGGGTCCCTAGATGACGCAAACCGGTTTACTCAGTTCCGTCTGCCTACCTGTTGCCGGTATAACTCAAAAACTTTTTTTTTTTAGACAGACGATATTTTGTATGCGAATTAGCTGTCTTCCTGACATGAAACCGAGACATTTCGATAAAATGTATTCAGGATGAGAACCTTAAAAGCATAAAATTCTGCCTATTTGTGTTCTACCTAAGAACAATTACTTAAATAAAAGTAATATTTGGTGTCGAGCTCAGGTTTTTGCTTTTGCCGCAAAGGGTTATATTTTGTACCAAGTATATATACAGGGTGAGCATCTTTAAAAAATAATATTATTACTTTTTGCTTCCAGTGAGGAATAGATAAAAGTGATAATTTCCACATAGCTCATACTTTACCTTTAACGAAAATAGGACCCTACAGATACAGGGAAAATGTTGTAAAAAAGAAAAAAAGGTTCACAATACACGCTTTGTACTTAAAACAGCCGTATCTCACCCGTGAGATGGATCCTCCACAACCGAGTGAAGTGAACGGCAGCTTCACTTGCAGGCTACCACCGATCATTGAAATCGCATTCGCAGGCTCGCACGCAAGCGCTGAAGTTCTAATCCTATCGCCGATAATGGTTGTTTATTTGAAAAAGTAATTTAATTTGCATTACCAAGTGTTTCCCTTTATTGTTTCAGTATTAGTACTAACTTCAAAATAATTTTACCAGAGTCACAACATCTACTTGCGAGGGAAGTTCTGAATAAAGCCATTTATAGATATTGTAATCATGCACTTTATTTATTCAAATTCGGGCTTATTACAACCACGTGTGCAACCTTGTTGATAGAAGTTTATTCCAGCGACCGTCAATCAGTTTAAGTAAGTAGATGTTTTATTTTGTTTTGGGATTTTTGTTAATTTTTGACGTATAGTTTATCATTCAAAGTTATTCTCTTTGATGTCCTCTAACTACCCTTGAATTTAATAACCATACTTATAAATCAACCTGCATTTTAAACAAAATTGAAGCCAATGTATTGTCAATTAAGTCCGAATGAAAGCTGAAAATATGACCAAGAAATGAAATATAGCACAGATTCGTAGGTTAAAAGGAAGACGATTTAACTCAACTTATCTACGTATCTATAGACAAATTCGTTTTAAGTCAGCAGTCCAAAGATGTTTTTAAAGTATTATTCAAGCAAATAAACGTATTCTATTCTATACCATTTTATGTCATTATGTCATTTTTGCTTGCAAGTCAACCGAAATTTGAAATTTCATTTTTGGAGTATTAGGGAGTCCAGGAAAGCTTAACTTCAAGTTGTCGACCGAGATTTCCTATGTTATATTTCCGCCATCTTAAAAAAGGTGCTTTTGATTTCTTTAAGATAGCTTGGTCTCCGTTAACGATACATGAAAATGAAGTTGACCTTTTATTTAGCATTTTACAACTTAGGTTTCATTACTTTCCCACGTACAAGCGATCTTAGTCGAAATATCGAACGCGTATCGTACTATCACTTAAATAACACAATAAATTTCATTACATTATTAGAATCATTTTATGTCATAGAAAATCCTAGTGGACAACTTGCAGCTCAACTTTCCTGGACCCCAACATCCCCAAAAAAAAATTTAAAGTGTCGGTGCTTAAAAATTGTTACGATTAAAAACATTGTTTAAAGTACACTACAATTTGAGCTTCAAGTTCATATGTGACTTTTCTGAAATGTAAAAATGTCATTACATTATTAGAAAGATTTTTTTTTGCACCGATATCAACCAATCAGAAGGCTGGATTTAGTTAAGTTACCTTGTAAAATTTCGATAATATAAAATCGATTATATTAGAGCAACTTCACTAGGCAACGCAATAAACAACTTTTGTCAACTTATATGATATTTCCATGAAGACGACTTTCAGTTACGTCACGACAAACAAATCAAGTTGTTAATACAATATTTATATGTTCCTATTTTTGAAAGCATTAGCTTATCTGTTGCCTCCAATGTTGATCAAATCGAAGAAACTTTTCAAAAACCCATGCTCCATCACACATACCCATCAGAAAAAGAAATCATAAATAAATATTCCCAAAATCTATCCATCATCCACAAAAAGAATCCACCAAAAAGAAATCAATCTATAAATACTATTCGTCTATAAAAATCCCTATAATAAATATGTCATTAGCTCACAGGAGTGAGCCATTTAAACAGCCTACTCGAGATTTAAAAACGGCTTTAACGCACCATTTCCAGTACTACAAATAATCTGGAGATGTTGATGTTGACCTAAAGAACATAATGAAATTGCATCACAAAGTCGCCAATAGAGACATTCATATGGCTTACCAAACAAACATCGCTGAAGTCACTCAACTCCACTGTAGGTGATATCTCGACACTAACTATCCACAAATAATCTGGAACAATGACGACCACTCAACTTTTCCATCGAAGTCATTCAGGGTTGGAAACCAAATTTCACAAAAAACCTCGACAGCTTGTTTGCTTCTGTACCAGTTGTTATATTTTCAATCCCTAAGCGACCAAAACAAAAACATACTATTGCCAACACATTGTAAAGCAATGAAGCCAACTGCTATTCCACTCTGACCGCCATGCATTTGCCCGCACGGTTAGGTTATATATAAAACGCTTCTTGTTGTCCACTTCTGTCTGTTTTGAAGCAAAATACTACCGAATGTAGAAAACAATAAAATTCTTTTTTATTTACATTAGAACACAAACTACAAACACATACAAAAACGTCTATTTGTAGAAAATACAAATACGAATAGCGAATTAAATATAAACGAACGTGGAAATCTAATTTGGTGATTAGAGGCTAAAGTATCTGACCCGTGCCCTCGTCTTGGTCAGAGTGATACAAGGCGGATGGAAACGCATTGCTGGAATCTCAGAGTGACTACGGTTATATACAGATCGCTTTTAATAGAATAGGTATTTTCAGCCGGGCACGGGCTGTCTCAGTAGGGTTGAAATAACTCTCACCTTGAAGAGACATTCCATTTTAAGTTTCTCAGTTCGAGTTTATGGTCCATTGTTCTCCGAGTTGAATGCCCGTCCGTTTATTGCTTCTGCAATTGGCCCTATGGCATGACGCAAAGGGTATTTTTGGAACCATATCTAGAGTGGCTTTGCTGTGCTGATATAAAATGCTTGTTGTTTCGAGAACGCAATCCAACTTTTTAAAAAATTTCGTCGTTAGAAAGCTCCCTTAGCGCGACATACATTAATCAACTTTGACGTTACTGATATTTCTTAACGTCACTCATACAATTGATTTAGAAGATCTACTGGCTTAACTCGAACCTCAGCACCCTAAATTTCACTTTTTATTAGTGTATTTGGTAAAGCAATTCACACAATTAACTTTGGCACTCGCAGGTTTATGGGATCGGCTACACGAGAGACGTTTTCACACAGTTTGGTATAGCCCCGCTACACTACGAGCACAAGTTCAATTCATTTAATAATAAGGAGGGTTCATTACTGCCTAACTTAATGGGACCCACAATCAACCACTCGCTCCGATTAAACACACTCTTACTAATCGAGTGCTTGATGCTTCGGTTGACATGGCACTTGTATTTGACAACTGTGCCACCGTGCTTTTGAAGCTTTCTTTAGTTCAACAAAAGTTATAAAATTCGTCTTACATTTAAAATGCGGCGACCGCCGCGGGCTATAGCTAGTCAGAATTATGTTGAGAAATTATCGTATACACTTTACTACACTTGTAAAAGGGGTCAGGGGATTTAGTTTTCAAATTAACAAACAATAACATCTAGATTGTTATATTTAGCTGCATTTCTTTAAATACATACCTCGTTCATTTTGTACCTATATGCTGTGCAATAAGTATGCAACTTAATTATTTCTGACATTTCCATTATGAATATGCTCCACACTAAAACACAAGTTAATGTCAGAATGCAAACGAGCGCTTTTGCAGTTCATTTTCTCGCGTAAGCAAGCGGTCTAATTATTTTAAACTCGTCGTGTTATGAATTTCTCATTAGCCGAGACTAATAAACTTAAGAGTAACTGATACCTATATCCCTCTAACAAGTTTCGAGTTATTTTGTGTATTTAGCAGAGTACTAAACGTGTAAGCGTAATTTAGTGTTGATCCTGTTTTAGTAGCGTTACTTAACCCTACGTACACAAAGGCTTAATTAGCTTTTGAATGCCAAATTTTAAAGCCAAAATTGAGAGGTATTTACTTCAGGAATTTTGAGAATTTGCACAGTGATCCCAGGTGGGGTTGGTTTGAAAATTCGTTGAAGCTGACAAAAAAATGCTCGTCTATGAAAGTAGACCCCAAACGGTTTTTGGTTAATTTTTTTACATTTATGTTATTGATTTCTATACACTAGTCCGTTTTCAGACTACTAATTACTTTGTTCAATTCTAATTATTTGTATTACTCTGGTCTTTTTCCAAATGTAGCTCTATATTTATTGTGTTTCAATTTTATCGATTCAAACCTACATATTAAGAACAATCTGTGAAAGCTATCCTACCCTGTAATCAAGTTTCACGTAGGTGTGGCGTTTTGTGTCCCCTTTAGCAATGACACCATCCTCTCATCCCTAATCACGCACGGCTTGTCAAAGGTTTTGCTTTCGAAACCGTCCATGTAAGAATAAACAGCTAAAGACAGATTTAGGAAGTGATCATTTTATGGTTGTTTGCCCCTGTTTAGCGAGAAAGGAACCCCGGTAACGAAATTGTGTCAACTAATTCGAAATGATGCGCAAATTAATTACGTAGTTGTGAAACTTCAAATGTGGTTAGAACACTTCTGAATTTTCCTCTCTCTCTGTTGCTCTCAAGGGCAATGTTATTGTGTTGTTGGTATATTTTGTTTGTGTATAAAGTGAGCTTTGGAGAAAAATAAGTTGTTGTTTTGCGTATCCCGATGGCTTTTCAAATCAATGTATTAAAATTTCAGAAACCTTTCCCTTTCACTTAATTAGCTTGCTTTTGCACCAAACTGTCCAACTCAGTGCCATTAATTACTAATCTAATAACAAACAAATTAATAAATTTACTTATTCCCATTTTAAAAATGCACTTGAAATCCTAACTTAGTTAAAATGTATCGTATTTTATTTACTGAACCTTTACAAATTGCTACAATACCTAATTAAAAAAGTGGAAGACCTGTTTGATGGCACAAAAAATGTTCAAGTAAAATACGCTCAGGCAATTTACTTGTCTAGAAAGACTGCCCTATAGTAAATTTCTCATAAAAACTATCAAAGTCATTAACGTTTTTGACAGTTTCAGTTCGCTCATTTATTTAATTTTAAATTGAATATTGCCAATGGCACTGCAGCTCCAGTTTTTCAGCATTGTCTACTACACCGAATAAGTCAGTTTTTGTTCCATCTGTTTTTTGTCAATTGCTCTTGAATTAGAACACTCTTTAGTACAGAACAGGAATTATTTCCAAATATTACACCAACGAAATTTCTATCCCGACGCAGAGTTAAAGCTTTATCCGATGCATTAGAAATGTGATTTTTTTATAACAAGTTAAATCAACATCATTATTTATTTAGAAATAAATACTATAAGAAATATTTAATTCAATATAATTTCGAAATGACAAAAGATAACATTAGAAGAACCAGTCGGGCAATCGAACTAGTTATCATTTATTATTGTAATTCCCAATAGCGTTCTCAGTTTTCTTACTAATTCGGAATTGTACAGACAAACACGATTTTGTTGAAATTAATAATAATTGTTTCTATGATATATACAAATATTTCCTGAATAATGATTATGTAAAAATTTACAGTGAAATACTTCTTATGAGTGTGTGGCATACCAATGGTACCACCTAGTCAACCAACTAAAACATTTTAATAAAACATGTCGTTGGTCGTTGACAATGTTGAAGTCGATTTCAAACCGATCAAATACGCTTATTGGAACGATTAAAATATACTCAACAATAACAACACAAGGGTAGCAAACTTTATAGGTATCTATCTATTGGTAAAAATATACAGATACACTCTTTAACATCATCAAAAACCAAATCTGTATCTCCTACGGTTTATTTATAAGAACTCCATGGTGTGCATTTTTATCGTGGACGCTATGATAATCCCTGAAATAAGTATCAAGAGATTTAAAAAAAACTGATCCTCGGCAAGCTGTGGAAAATCAAACGTATGGATAATATGTTGGTGGCACTGTAAGTCTATGTCAAATTCGAGGTTAGTAGGTTAGGTTTTGCTTCAGTCTGTGTCAAAACTGACGGAAAATCTAACCTGATAATCTCGAATTTGACATAGACTTACAGTGCCAACAACATACTATTCATACGTTTGAATTTCTACAGCCCGCTGAGGATCAGTTTTTTTTTATCCCTCGATATATAGATATGTTGGTCAATATGAACGAGTTGACCAATACAAATATATATATATTTCGTATGAATTTTATACATTGGTAATACAATAATAATACATTTACAATATATGTTCTTAATTACAATACAAGATTTATGTTACAAATAACATAACATAACATCAATACAGTGAGCTTGTATTTGAAATATTGATTGTCATTTCATCACACATCTGAAATTATTTCACGTTGGTATCGTGTTTGTCAATATAACCAAAAATTAAATAGTTGTGACAGTTGTAACTGAAATAGTCTCCCCTCCAATAATATTGATTATTATGTAATATAAACCTTACAGCTACATTACTTAGCCTGAGCTGCACTCCATATGCTTTTCTAATAGTTAAAAAGTTATATGTACATATATCAATTTAAAATACATATTGTTAAGATGACTCTACCACGTTGTAACGCCTTTGTTATGTTATAATTGAGTTAAACCTTACTTTAGTTTATTCTCAATCAATTCTTTTTAAAATTGAATTTTAATGAACTCATTTGCCCTGTTTAAATTATGGATGATCAAGATTATTAAACCACTAGCTTCGGTAGAAAACACTTGACTGAAACATAGGTCGGTTTCTTTATAATCTAGACTGCTTCTATTCTGAAATTCGATTTTCTTATTTTATGACAACTCGTACATCTGTCACCTGACACTTCAAATTAGTTTTTTTCAAAATTAATTACAAATACTTTCTCGTTACACTTTTGTCATTCAACAATATCAAATGGTAAGTACCCCTTTAATTAAAATTACCTCACTTCACTCTTTCTATATTTTCTTTAAATTTTTATTTAAATACCTGTATGTTGTTACCTATTATTGGACTAAACACTCTCCTCTACCAAGCCCAATAAATCCAGCAACCTCACCAAAATCTCCTAACTGCCAGTAACAATGTCTGCACGAACTCCGCTAACAACACAATTTGATCGTCAAAGACTTCCTTGCCCAAAAACACGACAACGCCCCTAGCAACCCTTTTTAGCAGCAATGCCAGTAGCAATCACCATCCACGTCGTCCCATCAAAATCCTCAAACCACCGACTACCTGATATCACGAACGCCGACCAGATGCAAGCTACAAGATCTCACTTCAATGACAAGCTTGTCGAATTAGGACTCCTTCAGATGAAAATCTCCTATCTACTCCATCACTCTACTAATGATTTCGATGTAAACCACGTCCAGTAAAAACCATTCCTTGTGCTCCAATTCAGATGATGCAATGTAATTTGACAATAAACTCAGTTCAGCATCACCATCCAGAAATTTGCTTTTGTAGATTATAACTGTATTACTTTGGTATTCTCACCACATCCTTTATCTTCATTCATATCGTTTGCACATCTTTTATCCTTTTAACATTATACTTTTATTTTTACACCACGCCAATTTTATTTCAATATATAACCCTTCTATACACCAAATAGCTTTATAAAACTTTTATAAAGAGATTAGTTTTATAATTTCAACCGCTGCAAATTGTATTACATTTTTTTGTATCAAATTTTTACACACTAATCAATATATATCGTCTTAGTGATCTAGTTTAGCATCTATTTCACAGTCCAAAACACTATAGAAGCTTTATTATATTTGTCTAATATCCACTGTGTTAAATAGGATATTTCGAAAAAGTATTTTCTATTAATTTTCCTTTTCATTTCAGATAAATTAAATTATGTTAAAATCTTACTGTTTCTTATGTAGCTTCATTTAATTGAATTTTAAATTCTATTATCTTTCTTTGCCAAATACATTTTAATAATTTTGATATGCATTTCATACCTAAATTCATCTTTGTAATTTTTAATACTACATTCTTTTAACCTTATTAATCTGATTTTAAACCTCTGTACCAATACCATAACAATATATACATGTATCTGCACAAAATTGTTTAATCGGGTTACGTAAAAAGTATAAGGTATTATGAATAACACTTACAAAGGTTTTATGAAAAGCTTCTGCGCCGAAATATAAATAATTGTATCGCTACCAAATAAAATGATCTACCCAAAATTGTAATATGTCAAATTTTAGAATAAACTGAATAACTTTATTGAGAATTTCCATATATAGTTTTCAATATTTCATAATACTTCCTATTGGTAAACGTTGCTACAAATTCGTTCTTAAAGTTATATTTTGACATTCAACTGTAAAAAATATTTCTCAAACTCGATGTTTCGAAAGCTGCTCTATCATCAATATATAATTTTTGACACATTTTCCAATTAGCCTGCACTTCTGTGACAGGCCTGGAAATAGCTTTAAATCTGCTCGTGCAGAAACTTTCAGCAACGACCAATTTACGGAAACACCAGCAACGACAAAGTCGATCAGAACACCAACGTATTCTAATCCCACCAAATTGCTCAAAAAGAAATACTTTTAATTATATGAAAGTATCGACTTCTCTAAAAAGCTGTAGAGAAATATATGTTATAGAATTTTAAAGAATCTGTGCGTTATTCTCACTTCTTATGTTATTTGGGCTTACGATGTCTTAGTAAACATTACATGCCTCACAGGAGAATCACTAACGCCTCTGTGTACAAAACAACAACGAAATAAGGTCTCAGCCCTTAAAACAATTTGCTAAAATATTGCTTTTGTATACGAATGTTTACCTTCGTTATTTTTCAATTCATATCTGTCTTGTTTCACCATGGAAACGAAATAAGCAACCAACCTCCTTAAAATTCCCAACCATATTAACCAGACACCTACGACTTATTGACCTGTCAGACAGGTTAAAAATATACTTGTCGTGTACATTGGTTGATTAATGAGAAGGTGCAAAATACAGGTTTTTGAAAACTTGAACATCTTATGCAGACGACAAATCCGATCGAAAGGGATTATAAATTATAAAATAATTATAAAACAAATATCAAAAAATACTTTCAACAGTAACAGAATTTACGATTTATGTAGCAGTGCTGACCGAAACAAAAATCAGAAATTGGTAATGAACTAAAAGGCAATTCTCTAATTCCCAAATCACAACATTAACCTACGAGTACAAAAAGGTGCTTATACCGGGTGTAACAGGATCATGGTACACCCCCGTATCTCCCTTAGTTTTAAAGGTAATTTATTGAAATTTGGTATATCACATATACATAATAAGCGGCACTTTTTGACCTGCAAATGATTTTTTTTTCACTTCCGGTTTCGCCGGAAGTGATACCAACTTTCGATTTTTAAATAGAACACCCTGTATATTATTACATTTCTGAAATCTGCATAATTTTCTGAATCCAATGATACCACATAAGTGACATTTCAAACGTCAAAAATTTTTTTAATTTAATTTTTAGTTTTCCATTTAAGTGTGCCATGATGGTTCCGATTTATTCCAATTGATCCATTTAATGCTAGAAAAATCGAAATCCCGTCAAAAATACTAAATTGCGTTTTTTATGAGCAAATAAAGTTCACCGTAATCAATTTTGGGGTAAAACTCAATTTTTTCAAATGGAACCATATTGGTACCGTGGTACCATTTATTAGTACTATTAATAAGGAATTTATTCATACATGGTAATTAAATGTGCGATAAATACAAACAAAATTACAACTAAAAGAAAATAAGAAAATACAAAAAATACAACTTGAAATACAAAAAATTAACACAAAACATTACAACAATTGTTCGAAATGCTGTCCATTAACGTCAACGCACTTCTGAACTCTCGTAGCTGTTTCTTGAAGAACGTTCGATAATTGCTGGGCCGTTATTCTATTAATTGCGCGTCTTACTCGCAACTCCAGATCTTCGCGGGTTGTAACGGGGGTTGCATAAACAATGTTTTTCAAATGGCCCCAAACAAAGAAATCAAGAGGTGTCAAATCAGGTGACCTTGGAGGCCATCGCACAGGACCATTCGTCGAAATTACGTTTTCTTCGAATGCTTGTTGAAGGTAATCAATTACTATTCTTGAATTATGGGGAGGAGCTCCATCTTGTTGGAAATACATTCCCTGTCGTAAATGGATAGGTAATTCAGCTAACCTGTCCTCAATTTCATTTTGCAGAAATCCTAAGTATCTAGCTCCAGTCAAGGCTCCTTCAAATATTATTGGACCAATGACTCTACGACCGACTATTCCAAGCCAAACATTGAAACCGAACCGCACTTGAAAATTACCCTGCCGCAATAAATGTTGATTTACTTGTGACCAATACCTTGTATTTTGTCGGTTAAATAATCCCATATTTGTAAACCTACACTCGTCCGAAAATAAAATCCTTCCCAAAAAAGCATTGTTTGGCTGCACATTATTCTGCAAGATCCAATTGCAATATTCCATCCTACGTTCATAATCATTTTCGTACAGGTGCTGGTGCAATTGATATTTGAAGGATTTATAATTGTGTTTGTGCAAGATTCGGCTTACCGTTTGGTGACTAATTTCCAAATCAAACCCAATTTGCCTTAAAGAAACAGTCTTATCAACTTCTATTCGAGCTAAAACATTAATTTCCGTTCCTTCGTCAATGATAACGTTTTCTTCGGGATCGGGATCATGGTTAGGCTCTCTTCGGAATTGATTTTCAAGACGATTAAAATAATTTCTCGCTGGACATTGTCTATCAGGATATCGGTCGGCATAAAGGTTTCTAGCCGCAAGGCCATTTTTTCTACATTCCCCATAAATAATTAACATGTCCACTCTTTCATCCTTTGTATAAATGTGCGGCATTTTGAACAAAAATAACAACAAATGTAAAGACTCTTCCAATACACAATAGAAACACCGATAAACCAACAAGTATTTATTTGACAGTCTGAATAAACAATTTCATTGTTTTCAAAGCCTCCTTAGTCTTAACACTAAATTAGACCAAAATAATTGTATTTTCTTATTTTCTTTTAGCTGTAATTTTGATTGTATTTATCGCACATTTAATTACCATGTATGAATAAATTCCTTATTAATAGTACTAATAAATGGTACCACGGTACCAATATGGTTCCATTTGAAAAAATTGAGTTTTACCCCAAAATTGATTACGGTGAACTTTATTTGCTCATAAAAAACGCAATTTAGTATTTTTGACGGGATTTCGATTTTTCTAGCAGTAAATGGATCAATTGGAATAAATCGGAACCATCATGGCACACTTAAATGGAAAACTAAAAATTAAATTAAAAAAATTTTTGACGTTTGAAATGTCACTTATGTGGTATCATTGGATTCAGAAAATTATGCAGATTTCAGAAATGTAATAATATACAGGGTGTTCTATTTAAAAATCGAAAGTTGGTATCACTTCCGGCGAAACCGGAAGTGAAAAAAAAATCATTTGCAGGTCAAAAAGTGCCGCTTATTATGTATATGTGATATACCAAATTTCAATAAATTACCTTTAAAACTAACGGAGATACGGGAGTGTACCATGATCCTGTTACACCCGGTATATATATGAACGCAATGAAACATATTTTCTCAGCAAAATGATTGTAGTAGAAGAATGCAAGGGTGGAAAATGATGTTTAACCATCTATGAAAATTAATTAGCAAGGGGCGAACTACGTCTATTTCCCATTTGAAGTTTCGAGGGCTCCCCCTTATATATCCCACCGGTCTCCAACACTTTTTAAAATATATTTAACAATCTTTTAATAGTAGTTTACGTAACCATTTCGGCATCTTTACAGAACGCGTAGTCAAATTTCAGGCCTCGCCTTCGGCGTCGGCATCGGCCTGATAGCCTACAAGTCCTGTAAAGGGCATTTCTGGATGGGTTACGTACAGTATTTTAGGCGCCTGTGTTTCTTCTTAAATTTTCCTAAATATTGAAACGCTACAATAACAAACAAGCATTATACCTTCGTAAAAACCTACAGATATGTGTAATTTGTTTCCTTAGAAACGACACTCAACAAATATTACAAACCAATCAACACTTCAGTTTTTAAAAATAGTCCTGTGAAGAAGAACCTTCCAAAATCGTCTTGCAAAGAAGTACTTTCCGGGCTGAATATTGTACAGTAATTTATGATTTTCAGGACGGGTGTCTAAAAAATAATGAAATAAAAAATATAGTAAATGGATAATTCATATCATCGAAGAAGATAACATCTATAGTATTTTATTTGCTGACGATGAAATATTGGCAGAAGATGAAGACGACATACGTAAACTACATATTTAGAAAATTAAAAGAGCAATATGACCAGTGAGATCTCGCTATTAACACAGAAAAGACAAAAGACATGATAGTTGGAAGGACAAATTTGTAGAAACTGAACATGTTGTTATAAGTGCGACTAACGACTATAAATATTTAGGCGAAAATAGACGTTTAGTTTCCTTGTGGTTTCCAATAGCAGCGGAAGGTAATGTACTACATTAGAAACAGCAGGCACTGTGATTCATGACAAACCAACTAGCATCCTGCTTTTTATAGTTATATATTTTTGAATGCAAGAGATAATCTTATTATAAAACGTAAAAGTTTTGAAAAAATAATAGACATAACTCTGGAGTAAAGTGTAATTCCCTCGTTTGGATTCTTACTGATTACTTGAACTACATCTGCGGAAGGGAATGATACACTCCCTTCCCTAATAATACATATAGTTGTTTGCAGTGCCTACTTGTAAAGCTGGTTTTATCTACTAAAATCTCCATAGTAAAGTACAATTTTAATAACGTTACTTTATTCACTAGTAAATAAAACAACAATTATTTAAAGCAAGAATTTTATCTGAAATCCTATTCGAAATTAAATCTTAAAATATAAACGTAATTTACCAAATATTAACATTTTTCGGCTTTGATTCGTAAACTAAGATTGTTCCCTTATGGATAAAATGTCTCTTTATTCAATTGTACTATACATAACTACTTTTTTGTCTCAAAATTAAGATAAATGTTAATCGTACGGTTTTCTGTATCATTTAAATGTACGAGGAAATATTAATTTATTTTTCATCTGCTGTTGCTAGTTTTAGACCTAAACAGCCAACTATTAGAGAGATTAGCTCCAGCTTTGGTTACCAAACTTGCTGATGAACGGCGAAAACAATGTCCTCTATAAGATTTAGGGTTCGGCATCTTTCGATACTGTGCAGTAATTCTTGGTAATTTGGACAATGTATATTAATTTCTACCGGTTGCACTGTATATTTCTCAGCTCGATAATAGATTAACCAATTATTATGGTTCACATTACGTGGGCCCACTCGTTTTTAGTATATTTAATAGGATAGTTCTCCGTCATTATCTTTATTGTTCTACCGTTTTATAGCTCCCGATGGAATACTAAAGATTAAAAGGCTTACAAAATAAATTAATGAGAGTTATAAAAAACTAAATAGCTAAATTATCTAAGAGATCTACGAAACGCAAATTCAATTTTCATAAATATCAAACACGATCAAATGAAGACGTTCATTTAAAACCAGTTACCATAAATCAGTAATAATCCATTCAAACAATAAAAATAAATTCAAACACATTTAATCGACAAGACTAGCCACCTACTTCACATACGAGTAAAGAGGGCGCATGGAACCATAACTTTGTGGAAGAAACAGGCCACTAGCCTAATGTAAGAAGACGAAAACACCTTTAAAAAATATCTTGTAAACGAACAAAATGTATAGAATTTGTGCTTTATATTATATGTGGATAATAGTTAAATATTTTAGTTATATACATTGTACACTAAGGGCCGGTTGCAGAAAGCAATGTTAAGGCTGGTGTTAGCTATTGCGACGTCAAAGTGAACAAAAACGAATCAAATCTCAAATGCTTATGGTAACTAATACATTAGTAAACAAAATTTGATGCGATTTTGTTCACTATGACGCGATGTTAGCTAACACCAGACTTAACATTGCTTTCTGCAACCGGCCCTAACTATTACTACCACAATATCGACATGTTTTTATGTATAATGTAGGCTTTTCGCTACTCTTTTTTGTATGGAAACTAGATCTTTATAAAACAGTAACACTCCTCCCTAGTCAGGAATAGTTATTTACATTATAAGTGCGGTAGGTCGCATTTTACAGCGCGAGGTTTTAAATTTGAAGCACGACGCGAAGCGAAGTGCTTCAATAAAACCGAGCGCTGTAAAATGCCTAACGCACCGAGTATTGCATTAAATTTTTTGGCCGACATATATTTTTTAACATTTTCTATAAATACATGACTTCGCTTTCGAATATCAAGCCATCAAGGAAGCTGACATCAGTAAATGTTGTAGTTGACACTTTTTGAAAAGTCAAAATTCAAAGTCGTAAATATCAATTTTCTCTATCTCTCCTAAACGCAACTGAACGATAAAATACGTAACTAGCTGCTAACACCCGTTATTACTACAAAGCAACTTTTTGTTTAAGGGTCTCTGAAAGCTAAAAATTTTCTAGTCATTTTACCGCACCGCGATGCGGCGACAAAGCACTGACTAACTGTAAAATCGAAGTTACGGTGGACGTCAACTGTGCATGAATGTGTTGTTTACATGTCACGAGGCCAAAAATTAATTTACCTGACTCAAATAAAAAATTACAACTAGATCTTTACAAAAACAGTCATGAAGGTACTTTCCTGACTCGGTAGGAAAATATTTTACCTAGCTCAAATAGCTCTCAGCCTAACGAATACATATTTCGAACAGCCGTCTCGTCCTGTAAGTCATCACTTTCCTGACTTGTTATGTAATATACCATTACGCTACTATATTGCTTTCCAAACTGTCTCATTACCTTTGCTTGAATTTCAATTCCTTTTCATTCTACTTTTATATTTTTCTATTACCTCCTATTTTAAATAGAACACCCGGTATATTATTACATTTTTTAATTCAGCTTAAAATTTAAGAGAAAATTTGTCTCTTCCACTAACGCTCTATTTTGTACCGTTTTTGTAGAATTTGTAATTTTTGAAAAATTTTGACAAATGCTTAAAAATCAAATGTTTGGCTAATTATAAGATTATTGTAAAAAAAAGTTCTGTGAGTGTATCACACCAGATTTTTAACTATTGTATTGAAATTATGAATTTTCATTTTGACAGTTGTAAATTCTGAAGTCCTTTTCGGCCAAATTTCGAGTTACAAGGGATCACTGAGCAAAAAAATAAAGTGTGCAACATGTATGAACGCAATTTTTTCACTCATTTGCTTGCTAAACTAGGGCTTCGCTTTCGTTAATCAAACAGTAATTTCTTAAAAAAGTATGACTTTCATAACTAGTTGTACAATATAAGTACTACTAATGCTTGAATATGCGAGAAGATATCCAATTTGAATTTTGAAAGTTTGAAGCCTAAACTGGCTTGCAAAAAAGCGTTCGTTGTATTAAGTCGGTTTTGCTTTTTTCATTTGTCAGTCTCAAAAACGTTAAATTCCAAGACTGACAGAAAACGAGAAAAGTCTTATCGTTTCTAAGTTAGAGGAGGGATGGCCTATAAGGACAGTAGCAAATAATTATGGCTTAAATAGAAGTACTAGATTCTTAAAACGTACGCGATTTTTTTGCAAGCCAGTGTACATGTCAAATCCCATTGACAACAGCACTTTGATTCTATCTTCAACAGCGACCATGTATTCTTTTTTTTTAATCTATGCTGTTTGCTATTTAGATATTCTTGTATCATAACTGTCACCTCGTGGCAAGTATGGTCTGCATTTGTTACTATAATAGTTTTCGTGAACAAACACATAAACTGTGTAAAATATAACTATAATTTACAACCCTATACTATAGTGAAGTGCTCTAAAGTGAAAGTATTTCTTTTACAAACCTGAAATAACGCTATATTTCGATAAACGTAGAGTAAAGTAGATACAATATTCTTGCGTTAGCTTGTAGTAATAGTACTCTTCATTTTAACTTCTTAAAAATGTTCAAGTGTATTTTTTCGAAAATATTTCACTTTCTAAAGCTTCTAACAAATTTTAAAAAATCTCTATTATTTGTACTGTGTTTCAGTATGCAGAAAAAAATTGTATCTTTGTTATTTTTGTATATTTGCAGGCTTTTCCGGTATTAATGATCGGCTCTTTTTGTGTTACCCTTAAATTTTGAAGATATTTCTATACTTTTCGCTGTCAGTAAATGTCATAGCTTATTAGCCATACTTTGAACTTACAAACTAAAACATTTATTATTTTATTACTTCTTATAAATACAGTGTGACCCCGGATTGCCTTTGCGATAGGTGTAATTAATCAATATTTTTCTAATACGGCTTTGAGAAAATTCACCACGCTCACAAGGCTAGGCGGATTTCGAAGTATGGTAGAATTTGGAGTTGGCACTAATTCCGAAAAGACCCAATGGAAGAACTCACATCTCCGAACGCCAAAATGTGACACGGAAACAACCTTGATTTCAAATTGAACTTCGCGTCGCTTTAAAACTTAGCGTGAAGTTAGCTCTACTTCCACCAAAATTATGTAGAACTCATAAGATTAATAGGTGAAAGAGAGCAGGCTTATATACCTCACAAAGAGAAATTAAGCTTCTAACGTCGAAATTAAAAAGGTATGTTACAACTGTGAATCCACCAAAGCGGAATTTGAGAAGGCATCCACACCTTACAGCATCCTCTATTTAGATCAACTTTTCTCAATTCAAATACCAATCTGGAATTACATAATAATCTGTCTATCGGAATTCCTAATCTCCCCAGTAATGTGCTTAAATTAAGACACGCTGACTATATATTTTATGTGTGTGACCTACCTTCTATTTTTGTTGACGTTTACTAGGATGTTTCTATTACTTTAGAAGACAGGTTGGTTGGTATACTCGAGGTTTGAAGTTCTGATTTGTAAAGTCGATGTTTACTATTTTGAGTAGAACTATTTTCACGCTATATACAGATGCTCTCATTATTGATATATCTTTCCAAATTGTTTAGTTGAATATTGAATTTAGCAAATTGATTTTAGTAATTGCAGTTACATTGTAGGTTGCATGTTTCACACTTCTAGTAATTTAAAAGCTAAATATACTTTATTTGTAGGCTAATATTTTAGGTTTCTTTGAGTAAAAGTGTAAAGAGCCCCTCCACGCTCTCCAGGCGCGTCGAATTTAGAAGTTGTGTTTAATCGGCGAGTGGAAAATTGTTAAGAGATTGTAAAAGGGAAGATGGAGCTGAAGCAATTAAGACTTAAGTTGACAACAAGTTAAGCCTCCACGTAAGCATTGTGTACCAAACCAACCTGCTTCGGCCGTGAACAGAGCGGATCTATCGACCTAAAGGTTGCAATTCACGGTGGCACCTTGACATTTTATCATAATTGTTACTGTCCTGAAACAGAACCAGAGTAACGTAAACTACACTCTCTCGCGAGGTAGATATCGATGATCGAGAGATTTACTACCGTTGACTCCCAACGCAAACCAACTTGCACCGAGTGTGGTCCGGTGTTGTCGTAAAATCCCGTTTATTTCGTCACAAATCGTAACACTCAACATGCATACATAGCATAATCTCATAAGAAATTGCAAGCAAGTAGACAAAGGCCATCTAAAGCACACAGGTGGGACTGAAAACTTACTGGCTGTGAAATATATATTTTAGGAAAACCGGTTTCAATTTCCGCAAAACTTTATGATAGCTTCTGCGATATAATAAAGAAACGGTATGAAAAAGAACCGTGTTGCATTCTTCATACTAATAAAATCTCACACACACACTAGAAATACGCAAGAGAAACAATAAGCACAAAATATTTTTTAGAAGAATTAACATAACGTTAATTAAAATCTTCACGTAGACAGTCAAGTGGCATATAATTAAATGTATTTAGTAATTAAATACTGCCTTCTCTCTGCTTCGCGAATAACTTCCGTTGAGCAGATCATTTTCAAATCTCAGTGGCAAAGCATTTCGAATGTAACTACCACTTTACGACGAAGGTCTGATGTTACCTACTTCAGCAGCACCATTTAAGTAACAACGTAAAAGTTGAAGTCAGGAATAACAATAGAGATTTTCAATATCTACAAAAATATTATTCTACTTATGATATGGCATTTTCAATTGTATCTTAATATAATGGTTAGTAAATTGAAATTATATTTTCCCATTATAAAAAGTTTACTTAGGGAACACGCCTGATTCATAATTACAGTCAGTAAAGAAAAATTAAAATTCTTATAACGTTTCCGAAAAACTATTGCCGGTTAATGTAAAGCATATTATGTAAATGAAACCCCTGAAAATTTTCGGCAAATACATTTCAAGAATCTACTTTAATGTTTTTTACTCTGTCGCTGAGTAATAAGTAGATAAAGCAGGTTTCAATAATTCAGAAAGGAATTTTAGGATTTAAATGCTTTTGAAAATGCCTAAACAGTCTACATTTGACTAATATGATACACTATTTAACGTGCAGAAAGAAAAATTTTCAAACAATCTGTGATTGGTTATTTTAGCACCCAGTTGACTAAAACTAATTTGAGGAACAGAGAATTCCTGGATAAAATCCATTTCATTCCCTGTGCATTCCAAATGTCCAAGTACCTTTTTATAATTTTTTCTGTATACAGTTTTTTTCATTTTCTGTTATATACCTTTTAGCCTTCTGTTGAACTTACACATACGTACCAAAATTACTTTTGTCTTAACAATTCTCATATTAGATTGGCCACAATTATACATTCGCCTTCTCTATTGGTTTAATAAATAATTATGACTTTAATTCGCCTCTAGCTATCTCAATAGGGTTCTAATTATTTCAGTTCTAATGTTTATAATCAATAAAATGGCTCTATCTACAGGGTTAGGTCTCTACATCCACAATTAAACTGCTACTTTGATATTAATAATTATCTAAAGTTTAGCTAAAAAATTTTTTTTACGCACTAAGTATGCTGCGATTTAAGTGATGGGAATTTACTAATGTGATATTTCTCGTTTCGAAAATACGTAAACAAGCTCCGTATTTTATTTAAATTGTTGATGTCCACCCAGTAAATTATGTTGCTATGCAATAAAAATTGAATGTAAGTACACCATGTTACAAAAAAAAACACTTCAACTGAGTCCACTACCGAAAGTAAATCGCATAACCAAAGCCAACAAAACACAATCCCAAAATTACACTTTTTAACTGGCAAAATCTGACCTATAGATGGTTTCTAAGATGATCTCGATGTATTTGCAGCCTCGATGGGGGTCCCACGATGCTCTGGAGAGAATATCGCCGCTGGCCTGCTCCTAGCAAAGCATCAAATCTGCACTCGTTTGCACCTCAATGTCGGCTGCACTTGGAAGACCTTTTAGATAGCTTTTACTAAAGCTGGGGCCTTATTATAGAGCTACGCTAAACCACACGTGCGCTATCCGCGTATGCACTTTGTACACGCACTATAAAATTAACTGGACCTTTCCCAGAATTACTTTGAAATACTCTGGCTTGCACTTGACCAATTCGATGCATCGTATCTACCTATTGTGGAAGCTCAATACAAAGGAAAACTTCCATAAATTACCCTGGGCACACTATCTCAATAACACACAAGTCCGTGATAACTTGGGTATTTTATAGCACATACATTGGGGAGCTTAGCAAAAACACAACTAACTCTCTTGAAGGAGCAGCCCCAATTTTCTTGCTTACAGTTTTTTGTTTTTAGTTACATGAAATGCCAAGCCTACTTTGATTTTAATTTTTTTTACACAAAAATAATGATATTCTAAAAACATCATACTATGAATTATTTACAAGGCCTACGCTATTTTATAACAAATATGAACTTGAAATTATCACATTTACTGTACGTTTTTACAATTAATATCTGTATCGTTGGTTATGTTATAAATTACTGTTAACTATTATTTAAAATATAAAGCTACTAAAATGTGATCATAGCAAAATTTATACACTATTTATGCAAGTCAATATTGTGTAAATTTAATTGGAATATCAATATCAGAGATGTCTCATATGGAGAGTTGTTTGTAGATATAGTAGAATATTGCATAATAAAATTATAATCCTCCTATAAAATTCCTATAAATGGCTTACATGTTTCAAGTCGACAAATACAGCCATTTTCCAAAATAATTAACGTTATTGGGCCGATATATAGCAATTAATGGACGTGGTTGAATTCTGTAATCCGAGGCGATAGCCAAGGTTCATAATCAACCAAGTCCGTTATTTGCATATCAGCAGTGTGTCGTTCAAGATTTTTCCTAATAAAAATGTATCATTTGAAGAACAATTTATTAAACATAATTTAAAAATTAGGTGTTCCTTAACAGCCGCCGGCTGCTATCATTTTTAATACACCTTTTTTCAACTATATTATTGAAATTGTAAATTGTCAATTTGACGTTTGTAAATTCTGAATTCCTTTCCGACCAAGTTTCGAGTTACAAGGCATCACTATGTACAATTTTTTTACTCATTTGCTTGATAAACTCGGGCTTCGCACTCGTTAATCAAACTACAAATTCGTAGAAAAAAGTATGACTTGCATAACTAGTTGTACAATATACTAATTATCGCATTTCATATGGTAATGTACTACATTTCTACATTCAAAATCACTGAGTAAAGTGGCAATAAACATAAAATCTTAAATATAACAGTCAAATGTATAAAGTAATTACGTTAGGTAAGAAACTACATAGATTGTTAAAGTTTAAGAGTGAATCACACTACTAAGACAAATTAAACTTGGATGAGGCCTAAACGGGGCAAAGTTAAACTATCAAATATATAAGCAAAGGTGAAGCTTGAGGAACCTTGAATGGATTCAGTTAAATACGCTAACATTCGGCACATAAAGTTTCGATCGAAATTAATACAAGTTAAGGTACACGGGGAATTTGAAGAATTTTGCCCGAGTCGTGGGAGCACTCCCCTAAATTAATAAATTAAGAATACAGCTACGTGCATAACCAATCAAGCGTTCCCTACGCAAATTACAGACTCCCTGGACAGATTACTAGCTCCTTGGGCAGATTATCAGCTGCTTGGGCAGTTCAGCTTTAGTCCACGTTTCATTTAGGTTAAGGCCACCTCAAAAACGGGACTCGCCAGAGTGGAAGCAGCAAATTGGATTATGATGGCACTTGCATGATACGGCATGAGAACATCTGGACAGGGAATCACAACAACCAGAAGATATCATCACAGAGCATTATTACGGGATCAGAACAGGATCAAAACAGTTCCATACGGAATCAGTACAATCCAGAGATCAAAATCGGAGTGACAAAGAGAGACACCGTAGCGCTGACAGAATCGGATCAAAGTGGGTGGAAATCGCCAACAACTAGCAAAGAAAGTACGTAGTGCATACAGGAAAGGCGGGCAAAAGCAGAACGTTGGTGCAATTCAAATAATACGCCAAATGACTAAATCAAAATACGTCGTTTTTTTCCGTAACAAATAGTTCTCGATGCTTGTCTTCTGATTGAAGTCGACGTAGCTTGTCAATTGCAAAGATCTCACATTCTGAATTCCAGTGTTGATGATACCAAATAAATGTTTATTTGCGTTAAACAAAGAGCTACGTATGTAATATTTATATATACGTACAGGATTTTACGTAGGTAACGACTTGTTTGCGATAAGCACTGTGATTGAAAATGTCAGCAGGAAATGAAATTTTGTTTATTGATAGCTTCATCCACGTACTAATTTGCAAGAAAGTAGGTGGATACTAAGAAATTTAAATAGCACTGATCAAATCTACGAATACTGCCATACGCCACAGAGTGAAACATTAAATTAGAAGCTTCTCAAGAGCGAATTATCTACTTTTATTTTTCAGATAAAAAACTTTATAAGAAAAATTTGTTACGCATTAATATGTTTAAATATGAGTTTACGGCCACCAACTGTTTGAAGTTTCCCATTTGTTATAAACTTTATAGATGACACTGCAGGTGCAGCGGCCTACTCTTTCTACATTTCTTAAAAAGTGTTTATAAAAAAGTAGCATGAGTCTGACATAGGTATTAAGAATATAGATATATTCTAAACAATTAATTGGAATAACTTCCACTTTCACAACTACTATCTAAATGTGCGCAAGAACGGTTTTTTAACTTGTTATTATTACCTGAGAAGCAAGAAAATGGAGATATATTTTAGGAGGACGAGATATATATCATTCGACTCAGCTTGAAGAGTAGATTCCAAAAATATATAGAAACCGGAAATCGGATTTCTTTTCCGAGGTCGACTTCCGGTCAATTTTTTTTAACTTTTAACTTTTTCCTTTATAGCTCCTGCAGTTTTTGAGATATTTAGCTCAAATTTGGAATACAGGTTACGCTGCAGGGCTTACATCATTGAGCATATCAAATGGTTGTGAGAATCTACAGGGAGATATTTTTCAGGGGTCATGCTTCCTTTTCTCCCCCTGAATTTTTTTGCGGTGCGTCGCTGTTAGATTCTAAAATACAAATTGAGTTTTCTGTTTTGTTTAGAATCTTTTTGTTCTCTTGCAGTTTTTTCGTATCTGCAACCGTTATCGAGAAAAAAAAGTATAAAAACGATTTTCTGTAATTTGCTAGACGAAATTTAAATTTTTAAAAACTGAGAAGCAAGAAAATGGAGATATATTTTAGGAGGACGAGATATATATCATTCGACTCAGCTTGAAGAGTAGATTCCAAAAATATATAGAAACCGGAAATCGGATTTCTTTTCCGAGGTCGACTTCCGGTCAATTTTTTTTTCATCTCGTGTTAAATTCTTAATGTCCAATTATTGGCTCCCCTAATTATTTTAGAGCTAAAGTGTAAATATATTTTTTGTAGAGAAAAAAATACTGCATCTATTCATACTGTTGCTAACCATTTTTCATTTTCCATAACCGAAGGAATGCAAAAAATAAAACTAGCATTTTATTATTATTAACTGAGAAGCAAGAAAATGGAGATATATTTTAAATGTTATCTATACGATCCACAAAAGTGAATCTTTGTCATTCTACGTGTAGTTAACCTACATGTTTTTTGTTGCGCGATGAGATAACATCGTCATACACTTGTAATGATTTGATTTAGAAGACCTATTTTTCACACTTGCCACAGCAAACAACTACTGCATAATTTATAAAATTCAAAGCTAAATTATAAGTAATAGTCAAACAAGCATTAAATATTAACAATTTAAAACATATATTTTCCTAAATCTATACAATATGAGTACCTAACATACTCATGTATTCCTAATAACATAATTTTTGTAACCTGTAAAGTATGTATAACACATTTTTTTAAACAATTGTCGTTGAACCGTTGTAAATCAAAATACTAAGCTATTTCTATTAGTTTCAATGAGGAGTCGAAGCATTTATTAAAGACAGATTGCTTGATAGTATTAAACGAATACAAGGACAGCACCCCTGACGTAAAGACAGAGAAATAGAAAAAGTTTCTTGATAAATGTATGAAATTCAAAATTAAAAATATGTTACCCAACTTATGCCTATCAGTATTTTAGTTGCAACAAGTTTTACTTACTTCAAAAATCAATACAGAATTTCATTGATTTACTAGGGGAGACACAGTTGTACATTACGTCATTAGGGGACGAGGCTTGGGGTCAATACAAAGCCTGCAAAAACTCCACCCTAAAAATAGCCCTTCCATTATAGCATTTTCAGAAAAGTAGTCCGGCAAAAATAACGTCTATCAATAATATCGTCGATAAAAATATCGCAAGGCAAAATTTTATATTATAAAGTGATGTGCATAAAACCGCCTCCGTGAAAACATCAGCCAAAATCTATAAAAATTATTCGCCCCATCGCTGGAGACATTGAAAATGTCGCTCAACTAAAATAATATGTTACTGGTCAACATATTTTAGGTTAAAATTACGTTCTTAAAGCAGAAGTAATTATTATTGATAATTAACCTTTAACCACAAATACTATCTGTACAACTGAGAGTTTTTAATATACAAGGTTTGTTTAATAGAAGCAAGTTTGGATCGCTTAGGTACGGTATTGAAATTGTTTATTGGCATATTTGTAAGGTGTCTGTAAAATTTTATCACTGTTGCTTATGTGTGTGCATTTTTATGGTGCATGGAAATGGCGTTTACTATACAAGGTCCGTCAGAAGATAATGTGCGCAGTTATTGAAGTTCTAGCCGCCGAAGAACGTCAACCACTGGAAATCCATGAGAGAATGAGAGCTATTCATGATTACTGTAGTTATTATTACAGGGCAGCGGTAGAAAATTTCAACAAGGATGAGAGTCGACTAAGAATTTGACGCGTCCAGGGCATGTTCGTGTTGCAACTGCTGATGAAAATGTGAGGCGTCGTCTTTACGTGCAAATAGAAATTTGCTGCGGTGCGGTCGATAATAATCTATAGACTATAGTCACCATAAACAGCTTTCATTCTCTCATGGATTTTTAATGGTCGGCGTCCTTCGGTGGCTAAGAATTGAATAGCAGCACACATATTATCTTTGGAAGGATGTTCTATAGTAAATACCGTTTCGGAACATCATAAAAATGTACACAAAGAAGCAATCGCAGCAAATCTATACAGACACCTCGCTAATGCCTTAATAAAAAATCTGGTGTGATCCACGCACACAACTTCCTTTTACAGTGATCTTATAATTGGGCAAAAATTTGATTTTAAATTTTTAAGCATTTGTCAAAAATTTTAAAAAATTACAAATTCTACAAAAACGGTAAAAAATAGAGCGTTAGGTGAAGAGACAAATTTTTTCTATAATTTTAAGCTGAATTCAAAAATGTAATAATATACCGGGTGATTTATTTAAAATAGGAGTTAATAAAAAATAGAAAAAAAACAAAAGAAACCCATTTTAGAAGTATTCAACTGGAAAATCACCTATCTCACATCAATACTCATTAAAAATGAGAAGTTTGAAAAAAATCGTTATAGCCGTTTTTGAAAAAATCGAAAAAAACTGAAAAATCACAAGAATAAACACCTATTTCCGGTTATGCGATTTTCTTCTGAAGCTTGCTGTCGCATCTAGATAGTACACAAAACTTATATGTAAAGTTTCAACGCCATACCTCTTTTCGTTTTTGAGATATTCTGTTCACAGACAGACACACAGACAGACACACAGACACACAGACAGACAGACAGACCAATGAAAAAAAAATGTTTTTTTGGGTTCAGGGGAGTCTAAAACGTGAAGATCGGTTGAAAACTCAATTTTTGGGGTGAACCCAATTATATATATATACAACAGCTCTGCAGGCCTAGTGGCCCAAGGCTTCAATAGTCTTTTTCCACTTCTTTTTTTCTCTTGCCAGCTCTCTCCATTCTGTGATTTGACACTGATTAAGGTCCTCCTTAACTGCCTCCATCCATTTTCTTCTCGGTCGGCCCCTTTTTCGCCTCGTACCTGCTTCACTCTCTAATAGAAACTTCGTTACTCTTCTTTCAGGCAATCTAGCGATGTGTCCCAGCCATCGCAACCTTTGTATCCTCGCCATGGTCGTTATTTTTGTCTGTCTGTACAGCTCCACTATTTCTTGATTTGTCCGCCTTCTCCATGTTTCACCTTCCTTAACACCACCATATATTTTTCTGAGAATCTTCCTTTCCCAAACGTCCAGTTTTCTTTCCATATCTTTGTTAAGGATCCATGTCTCGCATGCATATAGGACTGTCGGACGAATTACTGTTCTATATATTCTTACTTTTGCGCTCCTTGATACTTCTTTTGATTGTAATAAATTCGCTAGTGCTCCCGCGCTTCTGCTTCCCTTAGTTATTCTTTTATTAATTTCTTCTTTTTCCTCATTTCTGTTTGTTAATGTCACCCCCAGATAGTCAAAGCTATCCACCATTTCAAAATTATATTCCTTTCCTTCCCTAGATTTTATTTTAAAGTCTTGTCCACGGTGATCCACACTGCCCCTCATCTCCATATACTTTGTCTTTTCTTCGTTCACTTCCAAACCAAATTCTTTGGCTTTCATTTCCAGTCTTCGAAAAACCTCTTTCAGTTCGCCTGGCCTTCGGGTTAGCAGTACTAAATCGTCAGCATATGCTACACACTGATGTCTATGAAGATATACTGTGCCTGTAGTATATATATTACTTTCCCTTATCACTTTCTCAAGCACCAAATTGAAGAATATCGGCGATAGTGGATCTCCTTGTCTCAACCCTCTGTTGACTTCGAACCCAATACTTCCTTTATTGTAAAAGGAAGTAACAATTTCAACAACCGCATTCAATTGTCATGATGATCAAGTTGTGCCTATGTGATCCAAGCGTATTTCGATTGAACAGTCCTCGTAATTTTAAAATTTCTTTACTTGGCACTAAGTAGTACTGTGACATTTTTTATTGCAACGGTTAACAGCTACATTTTCGAAGAAAATTCACTTCATCTGCCAACTGTTACAGTTTAACAAGTAAAAATTAGGAATTCACATGTTTGGAACCAATGGCAATTAAGTACCGCAATATATTTTTCACGTACTGCAGGGAAATGTACTGTACTCGTATTTATAAATGCAAAATCGTTTAAAAATATGTTAATTCTCTATATAGCACACCGGTTCTCAACCTGTGAAGGGGGCCACGTAAAAATTAGAAAAGAAAGTAAAAATCCATTTATTGAAGAAAAAAGAACCAGAACACATAAAATAAACTAGATTCTAATAATACAATAAAATGCTACTCTTATATGTAGGTAGGTACATATCAATATGTATTTCAAAACTAATTTTTTGAACAACGGTGAATTTAACAATTAATAATTAATTCTTCAGTTATTTATAAATAATAACCTTTGTGATACATTTTTGGAAAGTGTAAAATTATTAAATATTTTGTGTACATTATCTATGACGACAGTTGAGAGGGAGCGTTGCTTCTCTGGTTTATAAAATTTTAGCTTTTTACATTCAGTATTGAGTTTAAGTGACCGACACCAATACCATGTGGTAATTGGATAAAACGCGTTTTCTAGTTATTTCTGGAAGAAAAAAATGTATGCGCGGTATTAAACAGTATTAAATTTCTTTCACTTCCTTTGGTGTTCATCAAAATTTTAGGCTCCATAGAGATCAATGACCTTGAACTTTGAAAATATTTCACCTCTGGCAATGCTCCCCATACCCCCATGCATATCGATTACTTTTTCGTTACCACATCGTTAATGACCTTTCCCCTTCCCCCTCGAACTTCGGTTGCTTCATTGAAAGGTGAGCGCGAATAGTATACAGTGTGGTCCATTAAGTGTGCAACAAATGGGACATTTTTTTATTAGTAGTGCAACCGAAATTTAAGTACCGCCACAAGTTAATGCATGGTCGATAACCATGTCAGATGCATTTAGAATGGCCCCAAGTCAAACAGCATACAGGACAGGACAAAAAATATGAAATTCGTTCAAGAATAAAGCTACCTTATTTAAAAAAATATGGCAAAATGTTATTGAGAAAGGTTGTTTAGAATTAAAAGTTATGCTCAAATACAAAGTCACGGCCTCCTATTCGAATTTTTATTCTTTCTTGGAAAATTTTGTATTTGCCCCGTATGATACATATTTTTATTATTCTGATTTTATATGTATTTCAAGTAGCCACAACCACATGACTTTTAAATAACTTTTATCAGCTTGAAGCGTATTTGTAAAATTTACTTTGATTTATATTTTTTTAGGTAACCGTCCACTTCGTGTTTGTTGCAACGATATTTAACAGAACTTGAGAATTTCGCAAATATGCTTTTTAACAAGGCAAATGCTTTACTAATAATAATTTACATATAAAAAAACTCTAAATAAAAGCATAAACAACAAACATACCAAAACTATCGCGGATAGCTATGGAAAAAACAAAAGAGCTATAATACACGAAGAAAAATACAATAGGTAACTGAACAAGTAAAAAACAAATTAAAACAGTTATAACAACAAAAATTATCGAAGCGTCTCTGTATGTCCATTGTCCCTTTCGATGCATCTAATTGTTCGCTTAAAGTCAATCGCACAATCTTGATAGGAATATTTCTGCAATGTAATCTTATGGAACTTTCAAGTTCTTCAACATTATTAAAAGGTCGTTCTTTGTACACTTTTTGATTCAAATATCCCCATAAGAAAAAATCCAACGGTGTAAGGTCTGGGGAACGAGGAGGTCATCGTGGATCGATGTTTCGTCCTAACCATTTATTACCAAATAGCCTATCCAGTCATTGGGAAACATCTCTTTTGTTTTTTCCATAGCTATCCACGCATAGCATGTAAAAAACTACATTTTATCTCAGCTTAATGTACATGTGCAATATATTATTATTATTCACAACCATATATGAAATAAGGTCATTATTGACTTTTAAAAAGTTGGAAAATAATCCATTATCAACTTTTACTTCCTACCCCTGTTGGGAAGTAAGTTACCATGACCGTGGGTAGGAAGTAGTCATTTTTCTACCACCTCCATGGCATTGCCGCATTGTATTATTATTAGCTTAACGTCAGTGTTGAAAAACTGTCAATTTCATTTTTTAAATTCTTGTTTAAAATAAAATGGTTTGAATACCACGGTAAAAGGCTTCATTCCTGTCTGGAGATAAACTGGTTAACTGCTTAATCTCTCGATACTTTCCACTTTGGTATGTAATATACTATTATTCACAACTATATGTTTAAAAATGTTATTACTGACTTTTAAAAAGTTAGAAAATGATCCATGACAAACTTTCACTTCCCTCTCCGGTTGGGAAGTGCGTTACCATGACAGCGGGTGGGAAGTAGTGGCAACGGATTTTCCCCGTATTATATTATTATTAGCTTAACATCAATTTTGAAAAACTGTCAAATCCATTTTCCAATTTCTTGTAAAAAATTTCATTTCTGTCTCTCGGCAGTAATGAAACACTTTCCACCTCAATATGTAATATACTATTACTTGTGATCGCAGCGATGTTTTTTTTTCGTTAGTGATATATTCCAGAATTTTAAAAAAACTGAAAAACTGTATTTTCACAAAAAAGTTATAAATACTACATCTCATATCAATTATAATTAAAATATGACTCGGTTTGGTATAATCCACTATTAGTGATTTCAGCTTAATAATCGGTTCACGTTCTTTTTCTCGTGTTTTAAATTATATTGCCGTCCAGCTGAAGTTGCTGTTCTCCAATCCCAACTTTTGTTATAGGCAGCATTGCAGAAGCAGTAAGAGAATGGCTGCAAATAGTTAGCTTGTTCACCTATAATCCACTTCCATATTTATTTTATTGTTACATGGTCAGTTTTTATTGGCTAGTAATTAAACAGAATATATTAAAAAGAACAATGGCTAATCAAAACTCGATACCCTATGAGACATGATACAAATCATGGTTTTTGAGTTAGGTACTAGCCATTTAACTTCCTTCAGCTTCTGACTTACTCTTTGAGTAGTTTTTGGAAAAAAACTAGTTGATACGCCACTGTTGTTTTTTTTCCTTGAAATTAAAAGTCGACCATTAGACAACCTTGCTACCTCTACGTACCAATTTGTAAGATGCTATAATAAAAAACTTTTCATAGCCCTTATGGAAGGGTATTGTTCAGACCATTAACCATAGCTAAAACTCTACTTATTTTCTCTTTCTATCTAGCAGCACATGCCAACTAACAACTGAATAGGGAGTAGATTACTGCTAATTTCCATTTTGTAATATTTCTTTTGATATTAAAGGCCTACGATTTTAACACTTTATTTATTTCATTCAAAAAAGCCGTCTTGTTAATCAAGTAATTATTTTCCTTCAATTGTTTGATAATTGCTTTCACACAGAATTATAAGATGCTTTAGTGTTGGTTGAAATGCATTTAAAAATATTAGGGATAATAAAACCCAGGGCCTTGCGACCGACAAAACATATATTTAAAAAGTACAAATAAGCGAGACATAATGAACAATAACAAGCATCAAGCGATGGAACCGAGAGCGCAAACACACGCGTGTTTAGCACGATCGATGAACCTCTGCAATCGACGCATCCGTCAGCGCGAGTGCAACAAAGAGTACAGTACCGGTGCAATGAGCTGGGCGATTCGCATTCTAATAAAAAATAGCACTTGTGCTATTTTTTACTAAGTGCAGTATTTGTTGTAGCACCGCCAAAAATGACTGATTTCAACACATGATATTGTAACACGAAATTATTTTGACTGCATTTTAGAGCTTCAACAGATGTTAAAATTATTGCATATCTTTATTCGGAGATATTTTTGAAGAAGCAAGGATGAGATAAATAGTTCTCTAACTGCTCTCAACTTAATACATATTTAACAATAGAAGTCTCTAAGTGTGAAAAATCACTATTTGAGGATCAAAAAGAGTAGTTATATTAGACTAAAAAGTAAATTAGGTCGGATAACCATTAAACTTTATAGAATTTAACATTTGGGAAACGTTTGCACGGATTAAACCCAAAAAAATTAATTGCGGTTTTTCTGTGATGGTTAAAGTAAATTGTTATACTTTGTGTAATTATTTAATAGTAGTTTACGTAACAAGTCCGAAAAGACCATTTTTAAAGAACGAGTAAGCACTTTTCAGGCTGATATCGAAATCGAGGTCTGAAACCTGCAAGTCCTGTAAAGGGTGTTTTCGGATAAGTTACGTACAACATTTTTTAGACATGTGTATTTCTTCTTAATTTTTCCTAAATATTGGAGCATTACAATAACAAACAACATTATACTTAGTAACTACAGTCAAAAAATATTGCAAACCAATCAAAACGCCAATTTTCCAAAATCGCCCTGTAAAGAAATACTTTCCGACCTAAAAATTTTACAGTAAATCATGATTTTCAGGACGGGTGCCTCAAAAATATATTACCATAACTGGGCGTTATAAATTTATCATTAAAGCAAATATTCTCGTATGATAAACCAACTCAATACAGCACAAACTATAAAAGTTAAAACTCATTATTTTTTTTTCTCAGGATCTTCAAGTATAGACTTATCTTGGTCTGGTCAATGTTTCTAGGTCAGGTAAAATTTATCAACACAAACAAAAGGAAAATTAGTAAAGGCTTATTTTTACGAAAACTCGAGTTATCTCAGCCACAGCTTGCCCACAAATGCACACACATCAACATGACTGCTTCTTGTAAATCTCAGCAATTTTCTCTGTAAGACTCCGCCAGAACTCGGATTAGCAGTCATTTGGGTAGTCTAAATCTATCCGGTTTGCAGTCCCCCGGAACACTAGTTAACCTCAAGGAAGATGTTTGAAGTCGCGATTCCAATCTTGGCTTACACTTGCTTACTTTTTTTATAGGTTAACGTCGAATAATATAGTTCTGTTGACTTACCTCTGTCAACCGATGTTTACGAAGCAGTGCTTAAGTATGCTCACTTACTTAAAGCCACTCGGTCACATAGAACCGTTATTTCCTACAATATTACACTACCAGCTGTTATTAACGAAGTAATCCATTAAACACCCATTAAATTTAATACATCCTTTTTACTTATGCACTGTTTTTTCTCAGGATGTAATAAAACACTTTTTTTAACTGGCACATATTATACAGCTTTATTTTGTTTATTTATAACAAAATATTTACAGTATCTCCAACAGAAGCAAGCTTGGGACTGATTTCAGGTTATTTCTAAGCAGTTTTTTGTTTATAATAATCATGCCTCATTGCTGGAGTATAAAGTGGCCTGATTGATTTTGACTAATAAAATAACAATAACATCAAAAAGGAACTACAAACCAATATTCAGTAATAACGAAGTTTTTTGCTATCAACTAAAACGCACTTTGCTTGCGAAATAACAAACATTTAATATCTGTCTTGGCAGATGTTAAAGAATGTAATTCTAGCACTTATAATCACAATACATTTATAAATAAATTAGCTTAAACTATTTAACATTGAATATACTCTATTTACTAGCTCCGCGCAATTTGAATTGAATTCACATTCAAATTGCTCGAATTCCAGTCACTTACAAATATTACAGCTGGAAAAATGGTTGTTTCACAATTCTTACCATATAAAACGTAAAACCAACGCTAAGCTGTCGAGCATGAAATATCACTCAAGAACTACATGTAAATGATATTTCATACCATTTCGATGTAATTTAACTGAGAAATCTCAAATCGTAAGTAACGCACAGGAAGAGCTTGGCATATTAACGTAACTGTTTACATTGTAAGGCAATATTTATGCTACAAACTCACCAAAACTAACATCTTCGAACTAAGTTACTCTAATTATAATCAATAAGTAATGCGATTATTTATATCACATAACCTCACCCATCAATTTTTGTTTTTGTATGCTAATTTCTATTATAATCTTTATTTAGGAAATTAGTTGTAAGGTGCTTATAGACCACGTTAATTTCAGTTACATTAAATACAAAGCCTGACCATTTAAAACTGCATAAATCACTATCATGAGAGAAAGTTCTCGAAAAGCAAATCCAAGACCGGAAAGATTTGAAATTGTATGAAACAGCTTTAAGTTCTTTGCAAATTAAAATTGTGATTATTGTGCCGGTCACATATAAAAATAATAATTTATCAACGATTTTAAATATAAAATCATTCGTAAAGTGCCTATGTTGGTTTGTATCCGTAGCAATATTACATTTTAATTCGTTTTATGAATTGTAAATTTGCCATGTTTGCAGAAAATTGTACTGCTAGGTATACACCATGCATTAATAAATCTCAACGTTTAGTTTTTCCTAGTTTTCCCTATAGTAGCTTCTAGATATATTTTTAAAAGGCAACAGGTTTAGTTAACGTTTTATTAAAGAAGACAATGAAGTTAAAGGTTTGAAATACAGAGCTGGATACATCATAACATAAGGAAAATTCTGTAATTTGGAATAAAAATGCTGATAACTTATCGATGAAAATAACAAATTATGAAAACTATTTCATTTTTTCAGTTTGTGTTACTAAAGATATTATACAAGGCATTACTACACAGAATAATTTTTATGCAAACAAAGCCAACCGAGTAAACTTAGCAACATTCAGTCACAGTTAGTATCATAATGCAGTTGCCAGCTTTCTGTGATTATTAAAATAATACCCTACGACATTATACATATAATGTCAATGTGTTGAAGGCAAAGCCATACAGATATTGCAATGATCGTACTGTTCTCTTTCCAAATAAACAAATTCGTTATAATAAACCACATAATATATAATATCTGGAAAAACTGGATTGTTCGTCGCGCTAAAAGAAAAATATCTATGTGTAAAGGCACAAACAATCTTCTTAAAAGGTCAAAATCAACCGAAACAATTTAACTCGGAAATGCTTCATAAGTAAGACTATAAAACTTCCTTCTAGCTCTAATATTAAAATACTTTTTCTTCTTCCTAAATCTTTGGATAGTTCTTCACGTTAGTTTCTATGCTAATTCTTCTTCCTTTTTCGCGATGTCAGAAAATATCTTTTGAGTAGTCTGACATATCCAATCTTTATACGTAAATATTAAAATACTACTCTATTAATCTTGATTTTGATGCAGATATCAACTTACTAAAAAGACAAGCCAGCAGGATATCCCAAACTGCAATTGTAAACTATATTTTGATAAAAATTGGTTACCATCAACATAACAATATTCATTTATCAAATCAGTAAACATAAACGAATACCATGTACAAAAATTACACCCTGCGGGAGCAACCAAGAAAATGTTTACAAGAAACATGATAGCAATAGTTAAGATCATTTGTGAATGAAAAGTAAAAAGGAAGTGATGCCTATGGTAATTACTAGTAGATCAGATCCTGTGGTAGAGATAAAAGAAGAGATGTAGGTGAAACTGCGCATAAAGCCTTTATGTACAAGTGTCAGCAAGCTCGGGGTTTTAATGAAAACGGGGACTATTCTTATGTTTTTTTCACAATTGGTATACCTACATTATTTATATTTTCTAGTGTTCATACCTTTTGTGTAATTTGTGTTTTTCTTTACACAATCAAGATGTATTTATGATTTATTTATATATACACTGTTAATGTCATTTATGTATTTTACAGAGTCTACTATTTTGTACATAAATAGAAACAAACATTTACAGAAAAAGGACTCATTTGACCGAATTAGAAAAATATCTGACAAGCAGACTTAAACATTCGCCCTCGTTCTATTTTAGCGGCAAATTAAAAATGTAACGTGCTTAGTGTATAGGGTTTAATACACGAGCGCCATCGTTTCAGAACTTAACTCGGATTAACATCACAGGGTTGGAGCGCCGACGAATATACGGTCGACCAGCTCTGTATTATTTTTAACATCCGCTGCTCCACTGATCTGCAAGTGTTTATTCATTTAACTCCTTTGATTACTGGATCGTGAATTAATTAAAGAGACGCATATTGTGACGCTGGGTGCCAATAGCGACCCTAGTATTGCGCCTTTACTGGTAAGATAAACGAAATTTAATTACTCTATTATTTAATGTTTTGCCGACTTAACTCGGATAGTTGCAGTTTTTAGAGCAATTTCTAAGAGGTTAAATTATAAAAGTTTACGCACAGTCTAATGCTGCAAATAAGGCTACGTTACATTCATGTGACTGAATACCGTATGGATGAATTACGTGACTTTCGAATTTGAGTTTTATTATATTTATCGGTGATACTGTAAATGGTCAAAATTCTATAACTCACAGACTGTATAAGCGTATTATTACGCACAGTCTTCTGTAAATTAAACGATGGCATTAATGTCGAATTTAATTATTTACTGTCGAGTTGTCACTCAGTGGTTAAGCATTCTCACTACCTATCTAAGGGTCGAGAGTTCGATTCCTGGTCCCCATGAGGTTTTTTTAAAGAGGAAAGGTTGTGACATTTCCTTTTTATTTAACGGAATGCGTGTAGTCACAAACAAAGTATAGTACGCAAACTCAACTCAAGCTGTAGAGCGATTTCGCACTCGTGACACTCGCTGATACGCGGCTCATACGTAACTTTTTCTACTCGCGCATAATACGCTTCTTCCAACTCTTGTTACGTAATATACTATTAATACCATACATGCTCAAAACAATTGTCAGCCGTCTACGATTAAATGTGAAATCACATTTAAATGGACAAATTATGAAAGTCTTTTAAGACCAATAGTAACTAACAGCAGCCAAAAATTTTTGAAAAAGCATAACGGTGATTTTAAAGCTATAGTAGCTGCACTGTGTTCTACTTGCAAGACAAGTGGCTGGAAAAGTGTTGCTAATTATTTCTTGTGTTTTCATGCAGTATTTCAGTGTTAAACTTAGATTGTGTGTTAGGACATATTTTAAAAACAGTAAAATAATGTCAGATCAATGTTCATTAAAAATTGATGAGTTGCATCTTTTATAGTTGAGTACTATCGGTTTATCATTTAAGCATTTAATGAGATAATGGGTGCTTACTGCTTCAGCTGTAATAAACCTCCCTCAGAACCATGTAACGTTGATGAGATGTAATGACGGGATTGAAATGTTAAAGTTATACTTGCTGTATAAAGCGAAAAGCCTGGTAGATAAATCATGTTATTATCTAAAGCGAATTAGTATACATTTCTCTACTCTGAATGTCTTTACTGTTGTTGCGATACGTCTAACGACGGGGTTTTCAGCGCGATCCTGATTACGCGGCCACACTTATTAAAGTTCTACTTGAGAAATTAAAGACTTCAGTAGCTTAAAATATGTTTATTTACAAATTATTCGGAAGCGATCTATCCGCTACTGAGGTCTGTTAAGATCTGCCTTCACCAGAATTCCCGCTCTTACAGGTAAACTTGTAAATGCTATTATGACCATGGAAACCTAAGAATTGTATCGGTCCCACGAAAAGTAGCACGTAAAAGCAATAATAAGGTAAGTGTCCCTATATTCGACAGTGTACCAATATTCAACACTTTTGAGAATAACTTAAATAAATAAGAAACTGCGCATAATTACTGCTTTGCCTGCCATCTAATAACATTCTTGGATGCTTCAACGGTCGGATTCCGTAAATAGTTTTCTTCTTTATCGGCATCTTTCTACCAAAAAAAATTATGACGTCTAGGTCGTTGTGTCATTGAAGTGCAACTGCTGTTATTGTGCTTATTGCTGTTAAGGTAAGCAGATTTTTAGATACCCTATACATAGTGTTTATTAGACAACAATCAATAAAATCAGTTGAATAACAATTTGCATAAACTAATACATCCTTAAGGAAACAGAAAAACGCAAAATATAAGTAAAATTACGTTTCTAACCATTTCTAAACAACAAAATTGACTCTGTCGAATTTATGATCTTGGAAAACAGTAGGTGTACACAAATTCGACAGGGATGTCGATGTGTGGCCTATGTAGCTGCTATCGCAATCCCGACACGGTATCTCGTAGACTCCTTGGTTTTCCAAAGGGATGTACTCTTTAGGATTCCTCAGTATGGACATAGACCACACCAACCGGAGAATAAAGGCACGCAATGTAATTAACATTGCACCTTGAATTTATCTTGATACATGCTTTAGGCATGAAAACTAACTTATTATGGGCACACGTAGCGAATTTTCCACAAGCAAAAAATGATCTCTTGTTTTACGCATAAACAACTTAAGGTTCATGAAATACACTATACAACACCAAAATCATTCCTTGGTTCATGGAAGCAAACATTCATAAAATTATTGAGAATCGAAAAGAGAGTACTTGCTTTTATTTACTGACTTATTTACACTTTCATTTTTGAGAACTTATTTATTATTACAGAGCCTGTGCATTATAATGAAATACGCTAAGTAATTGAAACTTATAGCACAGAATAATTTCGATAATCTTTTTTACTCCACGCTATTACTTGATAGCCTTCTACAAAGTGGAACCGTGTGCCGCTGCTACTCGAATATCTCCAAGTTGTCCGCTGCTCCAAGACTCGTTCAACATCCAATTCTTTGGAGGAAGTTGTTTAATTGCACCAGAACAAGATAAAACGGCAGTGAATTTGGATGAAAACATAGTACACAAATGACAGCTATTTATTTGCACGTAAGCAATTGCTTTACAAACAAACTATATGAAACAACAGTTCAAAACATTCAACTTAACCTCTAAAAAATTGAGAGGAAACGGAAGTTATTTTCCCGTCAAAATAAAATAGCAAGCTTATCGAAGTTCGGCGTCGTTTCTTTTTATACTGTAAGAAAACAAAAGATCTAAAGCCATTAATTGGCCAAAATTTACGTCAGTTAAAAACAATTACTAAGGGACGCTTGAAGTAAAATGAACAAAACCTTAACGCTAATTTGAAAAAATGCTTAAACTAAATACACAAAAATCTTACTTACAAACACAAAACTAATTGCATCATTTTCTTTACCGGATTTAAAAACACTCATGTACCAAATCTCACTTTTCTCTGAGCTCGTGCCATGACGAGACGATTTCAGCATTGATAAGACTTTGCCTCACACAAAATCCAGATGTGCGACCTGAAAGGTGATTCCACAGCATTGCTGCACTTGTGTAAATGTTATCTACATGGGGGAATTTTACTAACGAAGATCTGCACACATAGCAAAACGTGACTCTGTATCCTGCAATCTCGCCTGAAACCACGGATTTCAACAGCTCTGCCGGTGTACGAAGGCTTCATTATATCCAAAAACACTTCCTACAAGTATATGTCTGCTTTATGACTTACACGGTCCCCTTCATGGAGCACATTAAGTGCAATAACTGGTTCATAACATCTCCAACTTCACTGGTACGTAAATTCGTAGCGCCCATGTGCACAATATTCAATATACTTGTAGGCCCCTAACTTTGGACACACCTATGCTCCTCGTCTACGGCCCCATTTTTGTGTTTCCGGCGACCTCGGCTTCCAGTGGACCTCAGGCCAGTTCCGATAGCAGCTTCCAGCGTACAGTAACGACCTCATCTGCTTCTGCAGTCCTCTGAGTGTATCGTTTCTGGTGTTGTAACCTGGTTTTACATGCACTTTTGACGTATTTACATTGTATGTTTATTTTTATAATAATCGTACTTTGACGCAATGTGAAAAGCACAAAACTTGTCCACAATATTTTATTCTGTGCTCACTAGAGCTAACATGTGGCTCTATACGGTTGCTGAGTCTTTGTGTGGCTAAAAATAGGGTCTAAAAGTGTATTTTAGCTTAATTTTCCCAAAACATAACCCCACATTTTCCGGTAGACAGTGAAAGTACCTAGAATCGTACTTGTTGTATGAAACGCACTTTGCATGGGTGCTTGACTTAAATTACGTGTACTACGAGTTATTTGGCTACTATTTACAAGAATTTCCTAAATCTTACTTTTGAAACAAACTTATGCCCTAAATGTGACTATTTACAAACGGTCGAATAAATTCTAGTGTAAGGACATCTGTTTGTGCCATCAATTATTGTTTAGAAGTTGAAACTTCGTTAGTTACCCATTGCATTATCATGTAAAAATCTTTAATGTTCAAACGGATATTATAGCAAAAAAATTATGCTATTAATTATTACATGCTTTAATTATACATTCGATGTAAAATGCAGTTGTTAGACTGTATTACGCTTGTAAATTATCCGGCATCTACTATGAATAAAATTAACAATCTTTTAAATAAACCTTTTTTGTCCTACTCCCTAGAGAAATAAAGCAGTTAGATAGACCTAACAATAAACTCCTATTATTATACGTAGTTACTCATATAATGTAAAGATAAACTTAATTCCCAATGCTTTTTATTCTTGATATGGACAAAAATATTAAGACACTGAAGAAAGAGGATTACAGAATGGAACTTAATACAATTAAAATAATTTGTTCTGCCGACCACGCTGCACGCTTTGCTGAAAATGCAGATGATCTACAAGAACTATTACATAGACCTGCAAATTAGAGATAGACAGAGTACTCATGGAGCAGGTATCCCAGTTGAACTACCTAGGGATTAATGCCTACATCGAAATAGGGAATAAATAAAGAACAAGTATTTTCCCAAAATGTAACAGCTAACAGAGTATCGGGATGATATTATTAGTATAACAAATGTTTAATTGTTAAGACAAAAACAAACTTCAGTCGACCAGTTCTAACCTAAGCTGCAGAGGTACGCAGCTGAATTGAAAATAAAGACTCTCCGAAAAGCAAAGCGCTAGATATAACCATTCAATGAGTAGGTACAAACAAGGCGAAGATAATAGAATGTACAGTTTACCAGAATGAACGTAAACCTCATAGTTCGGATTGCAAAGGATAGTTCACAAAGAGAACAGTTTCTAATGTCAAAAGTTACTGTTTCTAACACTCTTGATTTTAGCTTGCGAAATACGTTTTTTTATCACACTTAATAATTATTAATGTCTATTTTTTCTACCTTTTATTTTATGGAATAATTTGTTTCATCAAAGTTTAGAACAAAACCATTCTGTATAAAAACTGTAAGAACATGTTCCATCGTATTATAATCTTCGTAGGAATTTGCTGAGACGTCATTATCAAATCCTTAACTTGTTTGTCCCTAAAAACATCTCATTCATGTATAATCCATCTCCTGCAAACCGACACTTGCATGTAAGTATAATTTTATTAGTTTGCAAGTTCTTAGCCTTGTTTACCTGGCCGTATTGTTTCCTTAAGAATACAATACCATCGTGCACTGGAAGTAAACGTATTTAGGCACCTGCTTATCATAGTCCCATCTGTTAAAATAGTTAAATATTGCTAAAGAACATGTAAATTGACAATACTCAGATACAAGCAAGACATCAACTAATATAGTTACGTAGCGGTAATTGTAGCGTCCCACTTGCAGTACTACAACAAACATTGAGACTATATTAAATTCCCCCAAATTTATTACATTATAATTCATTATATTATTGTCAAAAGTTTTTCTTGTTTGTAGTTATGCTATGGTATCAGAATGCCGGGTCTGATGTATGCCGTACAAATTTTCAGTTTCAGTACAGAGTTTCCTCACGTACATCTACCAACACTGATAGTAACATGTTAACATTTTTCTTCTGATTTTGTCAATCTTTAGATACTTTTCATTGTGTGTTGACTTTGTTATTGTTATTATTTTGTAGTTGAGAAATATTTGATGTAGCACTGTAGAGATAATTATGGTGTAAAGAATACAAGGTGAAACGTTCCCGGAGATGTGCAGTCATTCAGAAAGTAGAGGGGAGATGTCAACCAATCCCCAATGGGCCTAGTCAGGAAATCCATCCTGGTGTAACCATGGCCACAATCGTATATTGTTGCTGGCACTGGCAGTCGATGTCAAATTCGAGGTTAGCAGGTTAGGTTTATTCGTCAGTCTGACACAAACAGACGCAAAAGCTAACCTCGAATTTGACATAAACAGCGTCTTCAACAATACACTTCAGTACTACCATTCGTTCTCTTTGTAGGCCCACTCCTTATTGGTCGAATTTGAGGCACCGCCCACAATGCATCCATTCTGCGGAACGTTACACCTTGTATTCTATGCACCATGGAGATAATCACGTTCCATTTTAAAATAACTACAGGGTCCTGCAAAATAAACTACCTATTTTAAACAGCTTATAAAAATCTATTAACTTGAATAACAAAAATAATAAATACATATTTGTAAAGTACATAGAAGGATGAGAATTTTTAAGTTTTAAATATGGTGTCTCGCTAATGACCGCCGTCCTCGACAATGTATTCTTCTACGCGGCTGTGAAAATTTTGCGTAGCATTTTGAAGGACATGCTGTGGAATAGCATTAATTTAATTTCTTATGTTAGTTTTCAACTCTTCTAGATTTCTGGAGTTATTTGCTTACGCCTTCATTTTTAAATAACCCCAGAGAAAAAATCTGGAGCTGAAAGAGACCTTGCTGGCCAAGGAACGGTACAATTCCTTGAAATCATCCCTTTTGGAAAAAACTCCCACAAAAGACGCGTTGTTTTGTTGACCAAGGCTCCATTTTGACAACTGTCAACAATTGTAACAAAATCTCCAAGGCTCACTCTTTCAGTTAAAAATGTTGCCGTAGAGAATAGTTGATTAGTTATTCTATTACTAATAACATAAAATAGGTAATACATTTTTCCGGACCTTGTACATTACAGGCCTAATTCCTTATTAAAAGGACGGTTACCCCAGATTGCTATTACAGTCTTTTACCCAAGTTTTTCTTCCTTAAACGCTGTAATTAAAAAGTTTTACTAGTAGTTGTAAGCAGAACGTTTAATTTCATATTCGTCTAATTTTCGTTCCTCAGGGAGTTACAAGCAGCTGCAAAGTTCTATGAATCATCGAAATATTACTTCTAAACTAGGTATGTAATTCCAAGTTTGCCACCAGGCTTTGCGCGATACGTTTCTGAATATTATGCTCCCTCTCTATAGAAGTTCTGCAACTAAAACATTACAAATGCATCATTTATTACTGGTAGTATTTTTCATTTGTACTTCCTTGCATCATTAAAATTAAATTGAAGTAATTATTAATTTCAAAATGTGGAGCGTGTATCCTAGATTTAATAACGACAAGTGGTCCAATGGGGTAGAATTATTTGAAATCCCGGTGTATGGATAAATATTGGAGGATACGGTTATTTTAATTGCTAAAAGCTGAAAACATTTCAATCGTTTTTTTATTAGTTTATATCATGAATTATAGATTTCAAAGTTTATGCAGATAATAGTTACAAAACTCATTTCATGAAAATTATAATATAGAATACAGTCTTTATAACGGCGCATGGAAAACTTGATGTTTCTATGAGTTTTGGCAGAATTCTGTAATAGTATATTATGATACGAGTTTTATAAGCATTTTGTAGCACTCATGGGTTTAGGGTACGACGAGCGAAGCGAGGAGTGCCCTAAAGAAGTATTTATTTTATCTACTTTGCTACCTACTTCTTTAAACAAAAAAATAAAATTTCAAAATCTAGGGAATTTCGCGGCAGTTGGCAACATTTGAGCAGTGCAATAAAGGCTGCTATTGACAGTTCGATATGTACTGCCAACGTACATAAATCAAACAAGTAGAGACACTCATGCCAAATGTTTAAACCTGTCTAGAGTGCCTGGGAGAGCAACTTATGAGGAATTTCTAAGCTTGACAACCCGATGACATAACAAAGTTCTACCAATCAGTGCCAGTTACTGTCTTTGCTACCAATCATGATATGGTAAAGTATTGGCGCCATCTGTTGTAATATCGGAAAGAACACCCCAGGAGCCGTTCATTCAAATCAACATTTTAACATCAAAGGAACCGACGCTGAGTGTCTCTACTTGTTTGATTTATGTACACTGGTACTACACGGAGCGAAGTACCTATGATTGCCAAAGTTAAAAAAAATTACTTTGTTTTCAGTATTTTTATTATAGCATCGCTTTTTGCTATTACGATACGCAAACGGGTATCGCACGCAATGTAGATAAATAGTAATTTTTGTATTAAGTGAGCGAAGTGAGTGTTTTTGTGCGTGAGAACCATTCTTTTTATTATAGACTTGCTTGTAATGGACTCTCGTTTTGCAATGTACCGACTACCAAAGTCCCCGGTAAAGAGTAATTTAAATATAACTTTTGTAAACACCTGGTTCATCATCTGACTACCAGCATTTTCCTACTCCGTAATCAGGATAAATATATATTTCTTCTAGAAACGTTACAGGTTTTTTGTTCACACCTAGTTCTCCGTTTTCTTCTATTTTCCTTAAATACCTAGAACGCCACTCCACAAGGTCACTCCTTTCCATGAGCAATTTTCTTTTGTCACATTTTTACTTCCTTTTACGATAAAGGAAGTATTGGATTCACCCCAAAAATTCGAAATTGAGTTTTCAACAGATCTTCACGTTTTAGAGTCCCCTGATCCCAAAAAACATATTTTTTTTCATTGGTCTGTGTGTCTGTCTGTCTGTCTGTCTGTGTGTCTGTCTGTCTGTGTGTCTGTGAACAGAATATCTCAAAAACGAAAAGAGGTATGGCGTTGAAACTTCATATATAAGTTTTGTGTACTATGTAGATGAGACAGCAAGCTTTTGAAGAAAATCGCATAACCGGAAGTAGGTGTTTACTCTTGTGATTTTTCAGTTTTTTTCGATTTTTTCAAAAACGGCTCTAACGATTTTTTTCAAACTTTACATTTTTATTACATTTTTAATGTGCATTGACGTGAGATAGGTGATTTTCCAGTTAAAAACTTCTAAAGTGGGTTTCTTTTGTTTTTTTTTCTATTTTTTTTATTAACTCCTATTTTAAATGGAACACCCGGTATATTATTACATTTTTGAATTCTGCTTAAGATTTTAGAGAAAATTTGTCTCTTCAACTAACGCTCTATTTTGTACCGTTTTTGTAGAATTCGTAATTTTTGAAAATGTTTGACAAATGCTTAAAAATTTAAAATTAAATTTTTGACTAATTATAAGATCACTGTAAAAGGAAGTTGTGTGAGTGTATCACACCAGATTTTTTATAATGAAAGCTGTAACGCCACTGTTAAACAATGAACTGTGACGCCACTGTTTTTGTTGATATGTAGAAAACTGCTTTACCGACACAGTGTAACGTAACAACATGTAATGGACGCTTCGTTGAAATGGTAATTAAACATGAAATTAAAATGATTTAGTTATTCTTTTAACAATCCGTTCAACCTCCGTTATACAATGGCGCCCAACTCGAGGCCTAACTTGTGGCTTAAAAACGTGCAATAATACAGTGCTACACAGTGCTAAATTCAATGTGCTTCGCTCGTTAGCAGCCCGTACAGAACGCAACGTTTGAGGTAGGTGCATTCTTTGCATTTAAAAGTGAATAGACGGCGTGTGATAACCGCGTATACGAATGTTCGTGTAATTCATTACTTGTGTACCAAGTTTTGCTAGCATTACGGTTAAAACCGCTCTGATCTATTCCTTTCTATGTCTCATAACCTCAGACCACGTCTTGATAGATATCCCGCCTTTACTAAATTACCGAAAAAGTTGCAAAACACAGCGAACGTCACAATGGCAGATCCTGTTATAATGACGCAAGAACAATTAAATGCTTTATTGCTAGGCATGCGAAACATATTCGTCAACGAAGGGAGCCCCGCTCCCGCCGCAACATCATTTTTAGCTGCTTCAAATTTCTCAAAATGCCAGTCCCGTTTTGCGGGCAAGCAACACGAAGATTGCGATGCATTTATTGACGCCATATGCGTATACAAGGAATGTCTGCAGATTTCAGACGCGAATGCAATTAAAGGACTCCCTTTGATATTAGATGGGTTAGCTGCAACTTGGTTTCAAGGTGTCAAATCCAGCATTACGTCATGGGACGACGCATTAAAAGCCCTCAGGCATGCTTTCGGTTTTAACAAGCCGCCGCATCAAATTTTCAAAGAATTGTTTTCTAAAGAGCAAGCTAAAGAACCAACTGACGTATTTGTGGCTTCCGCGCGTGCATTATTAGCTCGTCTTCCTCCCACGCCGGCTCTTCACGAAACGCACCAGTTAGACATGATTTATAGCTTACTTAATCAGCGAATTCGGCAACGATTGCCACGGGATGACATAAAAACGTTTACGGATTTAATAGACAAAGCAAGGTCGATCGAAGATGGTTTTACAGGAATATCTGTCCCGCCAAATAACAATGATACGTCATCTTTGCATAAACAGTCCAAATTGAGACCCAAATGTACTTTCTGTAAGAATTTTGGTCATATTCAAGCAGAATGCCGCAAATATACTTCGACTAGGTCGCAAAACTTATCAACTAACGTAGGGTCGCCTCAAAATTCACGATCCAATGTGGAGTTGCCCCAAACGAGTTTTTGCAGTAGTTCGCAATTAACCTGTTTCGGTTGCGGAGCACCAGGATATATACGGTCGCGATGCCCAAATTGCAATACGCCTCCGGATGCGGCTGTTGTAAATAATGCTGCCTCTGTAGAATTATTATCCTCAGATATGTGCTTACCAACGAGTTCTTCTCGCCCATTATTGTTAATTTCCGTGTTTGCTAAGACTGGATTAGCATATGTTGATACAGGTGCAAAATGTAGCATAGCAGGTTACAATCTGTATTCCTATTTACGATCTATTGATTGCCCATTTACTCCAACGGATATGCAAATGATTTTAGCAGATGGTCAGACCAGAACTGTCGATGTTGAGATTTTTGATTGTAGGGTCTGTCTTCAAGATAGAACTATTTCTACTTCATTTGTAGCTATTCCCGAATATACAAATAGTAAAACATTACTAGGTGTCGATTTTATTGCCCAAACAGAGATTATTTTAAATTTCTCAAAAATGCAATGGTCATTCGCAAGTGATCCCCAAGTTACTTACGACTTTCATCAAGAGCCAGTAACTTCTGATGCTACCCAAACATTAATAGTTAATTCTATTGAGATTGACCTGTCATTAAGAAACAATGAAGCAACTCAAGCCAGCGATTCAGAACGCGCCCAACTGCAATCATTAATTCAAGAGAATGCTACACTCTTTAAGAAGAGCACAGATGTCACTCCTTTTGCAGAGCACAGAATTCTATTGACAGATGATACTCCTATCTCGGTAATATCGGTTAGCTCCTGCCAAGAAGGAAATACTTCGAAAAGAACTGGATAAACTTCTAGAAAATGAAGTCATTGAAGAATGTGAGTCACCCTTCGCTTCTCCGATAGTGTTAGTCCCTAAGAAGGATGGCACCACCCGGCTATGCGTTGATTATCGACGTTTGAACGCCATCACTCGTTCGGACACATACCCGCTTCCACGGATCGATGATCTACTGCATTCTACGTATAATTCTGTCTGTATGACCACTCTCGACTTGAGATGCGGATACCATCAAGTCCTCGTTAAGCCAGAAGACAGAGATAAGACCGCTTTTATCACTCCGTTTGGTACATTTAGATATATAACTATGCCTTTCGGTTTGAAAACGGCTTCTGCGACGTTTCAACGTCTTATCGATCGTTTCAGATCAGGTCTACAGCATATTTCGATGTTCGCTTACTTAGATGATCTCATAGTACGTTCTCCTTCGTTCGAAGCGCACTTAAGAGACTTAAGAGAAGTTTTCGATAGATTAAGATTGTTCAAGCTAACGCTGAACCGCGTTAAATGCACTTTCGGTAGTACCCAGGTCGAATATCTCGGTCACCTACTTACTCCAGAGGGTATATCGCCAAATCCAGCGAAAATACGAGCAATAGCCTTGATTCCTGAGCCACAGAATGTTAAATAATTGTTAACCTTTCTCCAAACCTGCTCGTGGTTCAGAAGATTTATAGAAAACTTTGCTGATGTAGCAAAGCCTCTCAGCACCCTGACCAAGAAGAATGTAACATGGCGATGGGGCCCTGAGCAAAGACAGTCCTTTAAAAAGTTAAAAGAATTATTGACGACTAGCCCAATTCTGCGTCAAGCTGACCCAACACAACCGTACATTTTACGTACAGATGCAAGCTCATATGCGATAGGTGCGGCTCTACTCCAGGGGGAGGGTCCTGAAGAAAGACCAATCGAATACGCCAGCAGACTGTTGACTTCTGCTGAAATGAACTACCACACAACCGAACGAGAAGCTCTTAGTATCGTTTGGGCAGTGAACAAGTTTCGAGGATACATTGAAGGTTCCTCTGTTGTGGTCAAGAGTGACCACCAACCGCTTAAATGGCTGATGACGCTTAAATCTCCAAGTGGAAGATTAGCCAGATGGGCTTTGGCTCTACAGCCATACGATTTAAAGATAGAATATACCCCAGGTCGTTGCAACGCCTTAGCAGATACACTGTCTAGGCCACCATGTCATGATGAAGATGATACGAACTGTACCTACTGATAGCGCGAAAGCTATTAGGCAAAGTCAAATTGAAGACTCCGATTTAAAGAAAATAATAGACTCCCTTGAGGGTCCCGAACTGAATGAACTCGACTCGCGCAGATGGTGCGATCGTGGTTATATAATGCTTAATGGAATATTATACAGATATTCTCCTGATTATGATGGAGAGGAAGCTCAGCAAGTCGTTCCCAAGTCAGAAGTTTCCAAGGTGTTGCAAGAAACGCACAATTCACCCCTTGCTGGACATTATGGCGTGGAGCGCACTCTTCAAAGAATCATTCCTCGTTACTATTGGCCCGGAATGCGGAGACAAATTACAGACTATGTTGCTAAATGCATAGAATGTCAAAGATATAAAGTTTCAAACCTTAAACCTTCAGGTCTTGTGCAGACCCCAGTACAAGCACAACGTTTTGAAGTAATTTCTATAGACCTATTTGGTCCCTTGCCTGAAACGCCAACCGGCGAAAAATGGATATTTGTCGTTGAAGATACTTCAAGTCGATGGACAGAACTTTGCCCACTCAAAAGCTCCACAGCTGAAGCTTATGCTCGGTGCTTAATCGAAGAAATAATACTCCGCTATGGAACCCCTCGCCGAGTAATAAGTGACAATGGCACTCAGTTTGTAGGTGAAGTGATGCAGAAAGTCGCCCTTGTCCTGAACTTCAAGCAGCAACTTATCCCTTCCTATTATCCCGCTGACAATCCTGTAGAGCGGAAAAATCGTAATCTTAAAACGCAACTCGCGATCTTAACCAAAAGTGATCACTCGAGTTGGAGAGACAAACTTGCCTGTGTCCGATTCGCGATAAACACTTCTCGTTGTCAATCAACCGGTTACACCCCCGCGTATCTTACCTTTGCTCGTGAGCTCCGAACACCAGAGGATGTGCAACGTGACTTACGTCAGATCGTAGACAATGAAAACTTTGTGCCGCAAATTACACCATATTTGCGTACATTGGCTTCGACTCTTAGCCAAGCTCGAGAAACTCACGAACTTTCCCAAGATTCGAGTAAGAAATACGCTGATCGACTGCCACGTGACGCGCCACCGCTTAGTATTAACGACCGTGTACTTGTGGACACTCACGTGCTGAGTAGTGCTAAAGCTCGAATAACTTCAAAGTTCGCGCCGCGACGCGATGGACCTTACATCGTCACTAAGATAGTGAGCCCGACTTCTTATCAAGTTGCTGCCCTGGAAAACCCAACGGTTCCGTTAGGGACGTACCATGCCTCCGCCCTAACCAGGTACATCAATCCTGCCGATGATGAGATCCAGAGGCCATTGCACCCTTTACGGAGAAGAGGAAGGCCGCCATCCAGCACCACTCCAACGGATGGAAGGATGACCGCAGCCGAACCGCCATTCAGCACCACGCCGAAGGATGAAAGGATGACCGGAGCCAGACCACCCGACCCCATTCCCGTCCGATCTTCTACGAGGGTCCGGAAGAAGAAGGTGTTCTATGACCCGTCCAACGACGCAACCTCACCCATATTGTCCCACAACCGAGGACGTTTATGTGGTCCAAAGGGGGAGTAGTGTAACGCCACTGTTAAACAATGAACTGTGACGCCACTGTTTTTGTTGATATGTAGAAAACTGCTTTACCGACACAGTGTAACGTAACAACATGTAATGGACGCTTCGTTGAAGTAGTGATTAAACATGAAATTAAAAATGATTTGGTTATTCTTTTAACAATCCGTTCAACCTCCGTTATAAAGCCTATTTTATTTCGTTTAGATTTTTTTTCAAAGTTTCTGGCCGGCCATTATAGTTAACTTTTTCATTCAATTTGTTTACTAATATGTTTAGCTTAGGTACTCTATGTTCCACAGTGAACATTTCATGAACCGTTCTTCTCAAAACTCCAAATAAAAATCGTCGAGAACGATTTTCTTAGAGTCTTCCTTGAGTTTCTTCTTCTACGGAGATGTTAAAGAAGTAGTGCCTTATAGCTCATTGTAATCTTATATTAAAACAAATTGTGAATTACATAAATGTATACCTGCAACTTAAGGTAGCATTTTAGAAAGTCTTTATACTTACGATTTGATGTTAAATAACCAAGCCGCCCAAAATTAAACGGCGAATATGTAAACAATAACAAACAAAACTAACGAAGAAAAGCAATACTAACAAAAATTAACAAAGAACATCAAAACTAATGAACAACAGCACTAAAGAACCTGGAAATTAGACACTTCTAGCTGACGCAATAACAGCAATAGCGAAGTGACATCTGTTTTTTGTTTGAACGTACCTCTGCGCAAAACTTGCTCTTTATTGGTTTTTTAGTTCCCCTTACTTGAATTTTAGTTTTAGTTCACATATTTTCCGGGGTTTTTGTGTGCTTGGTGGTACTGTATATAATATTACAATGAGCTATATAGTAAGAAAACTTGTGCATTCAGAAACAATAGGTACCATTGTAAATGGCATCAAGTGTTTTGATGAACAGAAGATTTTTGGAACGTTGGGTGGAGCAATCTACAGAACTAGCAACCGCAGAAACTAGAAAATCGACCTAACTGATAAAGAAAGTTCTCAAAGGTATATGCTGCAGCAGGTAATACATAAAAATTATAATATTAATTCTCAGCACTGCCATTAAAAACTTAATGCAGGTAATATTTTAGTTCTTACTTCTTCCAGGCACTACTTCATTAACATCTCCGCAGAAAAAGAAACTCAAGGAAGACTCTAAGTAAATCGTTCTCGACGATTTTGATTTAGAGTTTGCGAAGAACGGTTTATAAAATGTTTACTGTGGAACATAAACTACTGAGGCTAAACGTATTAGTAAACATATTGAATGAAAAAGTTAACTATACTGGCCGTCGAGAAACTTTGAGAAAAAATCTAAATTTTTGTAGATTGAACAGTAAGGCTAAACTATTAGTTTATATAAAATATTGTGTATATAAAAGTTGTAAGTAGGAAGATGATGCACGTTACTAAAATAGTTTTGATTGTACAGGGTGGCTCAGAAAAGTGTGGCTAATAAAACTTACTTTTTTACTTCCTTTTACGATAAAAGAGGTATTGGATTCAACCCAAAAATTCGAAATTGAGTTTTCAACAGATCTTCACGTTTTGAAGTCCCATGAACCCAAAAATGTTCATTGGTCTATCTGTCTGTCTGTGTGTCTGTGTGCCTGTCTGTGTGTCTGTGTACAGAATATCTCAAAAACGAAAAGCGGTATGGCGTTGAAACTTCATATATAAGTTTTGTGTACTATCTAAATGCGACAGCAAGCTTTTGAAGAAAATTGCATAACCGGAAGTATGGTGTTTACTCAGTTTTTCCGATTTTTTCAAACTTTACATTGTTATTACATTTTTAATGTGTATTGATGTGAGATAGGTGATTTTTAAGTTGAATACCTCTAAAATGAGTTTAGTTTGTTTTTCTTTCTTAGTTTTTTGTATTAACTTCTATTTTAAATAGAATACCCGGTATATTATTATATTTTAGAATTCAGCTTAAAATTTTAGAGAAAATTTGTCGCTTGAACTAACACTCTATTTTGTAGGGTTTCCGTAAAGTTAACAAGTTTTGAAAATTTTTGACAAATGCTTAAAAATTTAAAATAAAATTTTTTGGCTAATTATAAGTTCACTGTAAAAGAAAGTTCTGTGCGTGTATCACACCAGATTTTTTTAAATGGATTGTCCTAGATGTAGGTTAAATTGAAAGTTTTGCATTGAAATACTAATCATTTTATATGAAGTTGTATGGATCTAATGTCAGTTGTTTTGGAGATACATATCAACAATTTTATGAAAAAATGCTTTCCAGTGGAAATTGGTGGTTCTGGGTATTACTGATATACATCGTGCTCAACATTAGCAAATTTAATAATTTTGTTGTTTTTTCAAATGGAAGGTTCTGTATGAATTTTTGAAAAACGCTTTTAATAAACTTTTCTTTTGTATGTTACTTCATACCTCTAAATTCAATTATTTTTCATAAAAAGAGAAAGATTTGAGCCATTTAACATGTTTCATTTCAAGATATACCGACAAAAAACGGCGTGTTTTATATACAAATGGACAAGCCAAGTATATTTACCCAAATAACTAATATTAAAACGTATTTTAATTACTTTCAAGTGTAATTTTTCCGAGAAAGAAAATACGCACGTTTTTCGGGAAACATAAGGGTTTTCAGATAATTCTTTTTACTTCCTTTTACTACTATAAAGGAAGTATTGGATTCACCCCAAAAATTCGAAATTGAGTTTTCAACAGATCTTCACGTTTTAGAGCCCCCTGATCCCAAAAAACATATTTTTTTTCATTGGTCTGTGTGTCTGTGTGTCTGTCTGTCTGTGTGTCTGTCTGTCTGTCTGTGAACAGAATATCTCAAAAACGAAAAGAGGTATGGCATTGAAACTTCATATATAAGTTTTGTGTACTATGTAGATGAGACAGCAAGCTTTTGAAGAAAATCGCATAACCGGAAGTAGGTGTTTACTCTTGTGATTTTTCAGTTTTTTTCGATTTTTTCAAAAACGGCTTTAACGATTTTTTTTATACTTTACATTTTTCTTACATTTTTAATGTGTATTGATGTGAGATAGGTGATTTTCCAGTTGAATACTTCTAAAGTGGGTTTCTTTTGTTTTTTTTCTATTTTTTTTATTAACTCCTATTTTAAATAAAACACCCGGTATATTATTACATTTTTGAATTCACCTTAAAATTCTAGAGAAAATTTGTCTCTTCAACTAACACTCGATTTTGTACCGTTTTTGTAGAATTTGTAATTTTTGAAAATTTTTAACAAATGGTTAAAAATTAAAAATGAAATTTTTGACTAATTATAAGATCACTGTAAAAGGAAGTTGTGTGAGTGTATCACACCAGATTTTTTCTTTTAATTAAAAAGACTCTCAAGAAGTCTGTCAAGATAAGCTCCCCATTACTTGTGAGAATAAAGTGGATTCAGTTTCAGTTTCTGTGGGATTTGTTGACAAATCATCTGCTTTCTCTGGATTTTGAATTTCTATCGTCTTATCTTGATTGACATTAAGGTCAGTGATCTAATGTTTTTTTGGTTTTTAGAAGGTGGCTCCATTCTAAAAAAATAAATAAAACAAAGAGAATAAATTTGGAATGAATAACAATTTATGATACCAGTTAGGAAATGCCTTATTTTGTGTAACGCTTGGTATCTCTGTATAAATGTCAATTACTTGAAAATCAAGCATGTACGTTTTTACATTTATGAGGTATGTTATAAATTAAGCATTATTTTACATACGAGTGCTTATCTCTAAAATAGAAATTTTGCAGACTTTGAATATTTTAAACTTTGACTAACTAGTTGTACAATTTAAAACTAACACCAGGTATAGTTCATTGTTTTGTCTAGTGGAGACTGGTATACACTAAACAGGTCACAGAATCTACATCAACCAGAGATAAAAACCCCACCAACGCTGTGTGTTGAGAGCAAATTTGCTCCTATTGGAATTAAAAAGAAATGAAGAATGTTGGAAAAACATTCGGCAAACTCAAATTTAAATTACGAGCGGGTGCGTTTTGTTTATAATTAAAACAAAGTAGTCAACTTTTTATCCGATTACATTTTCTAACAGACCCAAGGGGGTGTTTATTGACCCCATTGACACCCCCTTGGATCCGCCAGTGGTAATTTGCGAAAAGTGACATTTTTCCGAAGATGACATTTACTAATAATTTTAGTAACAAATTAGTTACGTTTCTATACTAAACCAGAACAATTAATAACTGCGACGCCTTCTTCACGTAATAGTTCGTTATTAAAATAAGGTATATAGATGCAGCATTATTCCTTGCTCGCAATTTCTTGACCGCGAAGCAATCTAACGAAGGAATTTGCCAGTAATGGGTAGGTAACTATTTTTACAACAAAGCGAGACGTTATATTCGTAACACAAACTACACAATTGCATCCTAGATATTCGTCTGTTGGCTTTGGAGTGCGGTCTCGCAATGCATCTTATTGTCTTATTTTTTGCTCTTTTGGGTCTTGGAACTTCGCCAGCGAATGTCTGCGTCTAACAACGCAAGTTTTTTCACCAACGTCATGGGAATTTGCACTTGTGCTTTTTGTTGCTACAAATGTTCACTTATCACGCTACCCTCTACTTTCGTGCTGCGTTCTAAAATTAACGCCGCTAATTTTGCAATTTTTATGATGGCGACCCATTGTACGCGCACGAAGCCTTAATTCTATTGTTCTAGCCTATTGTTAATCTAATAGCGTATATATCATCGACAAAGCTTCACTGCTTCTGAAGTTAATACATTTAGCATATTAGCGCATCCAAAGGTCAGAGCGAAGGCAAAGCGCGCTGCAGAACTGCAGATTTAAAGACAATTTTTCAATTCGTTGCTGAATATACGGCAAAAGAGCCAAGATCCTCAGGAAGATACAGATAGGATATTGTTTCCTTTGAACGTCGAATAAGTAGGAAATTGAGAATTGGGACAAGTGCCATTCGCAGATGGCGAACTTCGCTGATCCAAACTGTTCTGTCTCGGAACAGGCTGCATTTACTACTAGTTTTTAATTAACAGGAAATCGGGCTTCTGTAACAACCGTTTCGCAGTTCGCAAAAATTATTTTCCACTCGCCCAAGTAGACTGTAGATACCTACCGATCCAGCTCATTATAACTTCGATTACGACACTTTATTAGTTTCCGACTACGCATTTAATTTTCTCTTTTGAGGATTCAAGTTTCCCTATTCAAAAGTTATGAAGCCCCGAGAATGAGAATTGGTTTTCTTTGTGATGTCGGAGCTCTCGAAGTATTTATGGTATTAAATTTTATTTAATTTGTTTTGTTCTCCGATAAAAGCAATAAAATATCTGTGAGTAATAGCGTCGTCGCGACTTATATATTACTCTTCTATTTAAAATAATATCTTACAACAATATTAACAACAAGATTAAATCTAACAAAAAACGTTGTGAATTTTATAAATTTTCAAATATTTATTTTGTTCTCTCAGTAAATAATCGGACCAGATTTTCAAAATTTTAGTTTGTTAATGAGTACGTGAATGTCTAATTTTTTCAGAAATATGTTTCAAAAATAAATTCGATTCTTTGAGAAACATAATGATTGTTACCGTGTAAAATCGCATTTAGCGCTAATATTAATAATAATAATAATAATAATGGTCGTTTATTGAAGGAGATCTGTACCATCTCAAAATATAAATACATTAAAATATTTTAACAAAATACATATTTTTTTTTTTTTACAAAATAACAAAATAACAATATTTTTTGGAAGTAGGTCACAGCCACCTTCAAAAGGGCGAAGTTCAGATTTATGAAAAAGCAAATTTTCATAATCTGCTCTTACACTTAACCCTATTGCTTCGTTTACTAAAAATACGTCTTGAGAGGATATGAAAAAATAACATTTAAATTTAATTTTTAAGTAAATTTAAAATATAAAAAAGTTAATTTAGTGACGTGCAAATACGAATGAGAATGTTTGTGTAATGCGTAATAAGAATTAACTGTATAAATTTAACTATGATGAGAAGAGATTATAAGAAAACAAAAAGAAACAAAAACGTTATTTTTGATTTTTATAAATAAGGCTAGTAAGCTGGTGTCTGAATGTGGAAACTTTAAGTGTTTTTAGAAATTCCGGCAAGGTGTTGTAAACATTACTGATGGTATATGAAAACGATTTTTCAAATAAATGAGATTTATGGATTGGAGGTGTGATAATGCTTTTTTTTCTTACATTCACTTTGTGAACATTGTATCTAAATTTTACTTTATTAAACAGGTAAGTTGGTTGCTTAGTAACTATAACTTTATGAAACAGAACTGAGGAATGCAACATTCTTCTATTATACATATTAAGCCATTTAGCTTCAGTTAATGTATGAGAGATGCGATTAAACTTTTTGATACCATATACAAGCCGAAGACAAGAGTTCTGCATTCGTTGAACTCTTTTCACATCATAGCTATCTATGCACGGTCCGTACACAACATCACAATGATTAAAATGGGACAAAACAAGAGATTCACATAACAGTATCTTTAATTTTCTAGTTAAACAAAATCTTTGATTAAATATCAACTTCAAATTAATATAAGCTTTACGTAATAAATGACTAATATGTTGAGAAAATTTTAAATCTTCATCTAAGATCAGACCAAGATTTTTTGCACTTTCTTTTACAAGCAAAACCTCATCTCCAACCTTAACAATCACGTCCTGTTTAATTAAATTTCTAGCTTTACGTTGGCCAAATACCATAACCACGGATTTTTCTGCGTTAATTTTTAGACAATGTTTTTCAGATATTTCAACAAGAGCATCAATATCGGATTTAATGAAATTATTAGTTTGCGCAACATCTTCAGGTTTAAAATCGATTTGAAGTTGTGTATCGTCGGCATATAAGTGATACTTGCAGTGCTTAACATAATTTCGGAAATTGCATGTGTACAGTGAGTAGAGTAAAGGTCCTAGATTTGAACCTTGAGGCACGCCAGCCATAATTGGTAAGGGAAATGAGGTTTCCCCATTTAAAATGACTTTCTGAAAACGATTTGTAAGGTACGACCGCATGAGTTCCACAGCGCCGGCAGCAAAACCAATAAACCGCAAGATACTGAACAAAATTTTATGGGAAATAGTGTCAAATGCTTTTGAATAGTCTAACATGACTAAAACGGATGTTCTGTCTTTATCAGCAACAGGCAGTATATCATCAGTTATGTTCAGGAGAGCAGTAGCACAGCTGTACCCCTTTCTAAAACCTGATTGTGTTTCGGGTAAGATATTATGAAGCGCAATGTAAGTTGTTATTTGTGCTACCATTATTTTTTCTAAAATTTTAGACATAACTGGCAATATACTGATAGGACGAAGGTCCTTAAACAGTTTAGGTTCATTGATCTTAGGTAACGGAATGACATCAGCGGTCTTCCATTTATCAGGAAACACAGAAGATAACAAACAACAATTAATTATGTGAGTAATAATAGGCAAGATAGTAGGAAAACACATTCTAAGCATTGACACACTTATACCGTCACAGCCAACCGCATTCGTTTTAATACCGAATATTATACTTGATATTTCATTTTCATCAGACAGTTTGAAGCAAAACAAGGACTCAAACGGTTTTAGGAATGAATGATTGTAGTAATCTTCTAATTCTATGTTACCAGAAATAGATGGCTTGCCGGCACTTAAAAAAGTATCATTGATTTTATTAACATCATTAAGATGAGGTGGAATAGTATTGTTATTGGATTTCTTTGAGTGATATATATTTAATGATCTGAGTTCCTTCCACATAGTCTTAGAATCATTTCGGGCTCGATATTCTAAATAAGCTTGTTTTTCTTTTCTAATCGCAAACGTTGTAAAATTCCGCAAAGATTTGTAATATTCCCAAGAGCCACTAGTCCTAAGCCTTTTAAATCGTTTAAAAGCAGCATCTCTTAAAGCCATCATTAGTCTAATGTTATCAGTAAGCCATGGTGCTTTAGGTTTTGTTATCTTTACCGTTTTTACAGGAGCATGCCGGTTAAACAGAGTTAACATATTATTAGTAAAATATGTAACTTTATCATTTATATCTACGATGTTGTAAATATTTTGCCATTGTATTTGCTGTAAGTCATTTCTAAAATCATTACTGTCGAAAGATCGAAAGTCTCTAAACGTAAATAAATGTGGATTAACACGTACATTTGTATTTATTGGATAGTGACAATATATTAAAGAATGATCAGATATATGATGCATATTTATAACACCTGTATTTTTTACTTCTATATCTGAGCCAACAATTATAAAATCAATTAATGTGGCGGTGGTGGCTGTAACTCGAGTGGGTTCTAGTATAATTTGCTTGAGCCCCATTGCATCCAAGGCAGAATAAAATTGTACACATGCAACCTCATGAAATTTAAGGAGATTTAAATTAAAATCGCCCATGCACACTATTTCGTCACATGAAGATAAAATTAAAGAAACAGAGTCTTGGAAAGCATTTAAAAAATCAGAATGCGAGTACTCTTGCCTCCTATATACGGTACCAACCCTTATTCTAATACTAGCAATTTTAATGCTGACCCAAATCTGTTCTAAAGCAATACTATTGCTTGGCGTTTGAAGTAAGACAGAAGAATAATTATTTTTAATATACATACCAACACCTCCTCCCCATGTAGTAGTAACACGGTCTTCACGTAGAAAGTTATACCCTTCGATGTTTACAGCTTCATTCGGAATATGAGGGAAAAGCCTCGTTTCAGACACTCCTACTATATCGTAGCCATCATTCAGTATCAGAGATTTAAATTCTGCAAAATTAGTTAAAAGAGATCGTACGTTTAAATGAGCTATCTTAATGGTGTTAATCATGTAAGTATCTAGATAAATAAGTAAATAGACAAGCTGTAGGAAAGATACTCCTACCAATTGAAGATGACTGTGGCTCGTTTAGTAGCTCGTAGCAATCTTCCATATGAGAAAAAAAAAAATTTTAGATATGTATAAATTTTCCCACAAAGTAACAATAATAAGAAAAAAAACCTTTCACCCACAAAACCTAGATTCTTTATCATAAAGCAACTTAAAATTATTTTCAAATTAGTCACACAGATAAAAAATAATGGTATGCTAACTAAACTAAATTTTACATCACATTTCGTACTGAAAATTAAATTGGCTCATTAAATAATAGCAACATATTGATCATTCACATCAGAAATACAATATAATTTCAAATCTACATTCTTCAAAAAGTAACCATAAAAAAAAGACCTCTGAAACACGGAACCTAGATTCATTATGATAAAGTAACTTAAAAATATATTAAGCTCAGCTTCCTTAAATTCTAATAATAATTGCAAAGCGTGAGAGTTCACAAAATTGAAAATCGTAAAACTAATGTACATCAGTAAAATCGGAAGTGGAATTTATTACGTATACCCGAGTATTTTCACTTTTCCGCATCATGATCTTGCCATTTTTAACCCACAAAAATCGAATACCATTAGACTTTTTAAACTCACGACACTGGTTAAACAATTTTCTGTACTCAGGAGATAGAAACTCGTTGATGTAGATGGGATTAGATATTCCAGAGGATGGGTCCAGATCCTTAGTGGAGAAAGTGCGTTTGATTTTCCTCGCGTTCAAAAATTCTTCTTTATAGATGCGACTAAGAAATTTCAAAATAATACATCGTGGTTCAAGAGGCCTCGATTGATTAGGAGCTAATCTGTGACATGCATCGATCATAGTTTTATCGATAGGAAAGTTCAGCGCACGGCCAATAATACCTATTGTGGCCAACACATTTTCATCCCGCGGCTCCGGTACTCCTCTGATTTCTACACAATTCAAACGGCTGTATTGTTCCAGGTGATTAATTCTTTGTTTGAAATCAGAATTTTCTTTCTTTAGATTTACATTGTCAGAATTTAATTTGTCCATCACAGAAAAACATTCATCCAGTCGTTTATCTTTTTCGCATAATAGTTTTTTTAAATCTCGTAGTTGATCGTGATAATAATCTAAGGATTGTTGGAATGCATCCAGCTTATCAGACAACAACTTGTTCTCTTCTTTAACTGCCTCCTTAACCGCACGTGTTATGATTGATAACATATCTGCATTGACAGTGCTCGAGGTTTGTATATGCGACTGAGTATCAGCACTTGTCTTCGTTTTACACTTTCCACATCTCCATGCTAATTTCGCCTCAATGCTAAGTTTGCGAAAGGATGTTTCTCGCACACCACTGCATAAGTAATGAATATTACTGTTACAGCCTTCACAATGCACAAAATCAGCCTCCGGTGGCAACTTCTCATCACAGACGTTACACAAAGACATTTTATGTAGGATTAATTTATACTGCACGCATTTATTTTGTAATATATATAATAAACTACAGAGCAAAATTCTCATGCGTCCACACTCGAAGACGGTCGAACTCGGTATTCATATTTCGTGAATCGCATTATTATCTCCCACTGGAGGATTTTGATTTGAAGAGTGATTTTTTGTATTTGCGTGCAGCTTGGCTCTGCCCTTTCCGTTTCAAGCTGTAATATAGGACAGATCGCTGCAGTTTGTCACTCCCCAGGGCCTTGCATGTTGACCGTGTTTCCTCGTACTTGCGTTGAAGATGGTATGTTAGTCCAGCTTTATCTTCTACGCCATTTCGGCGCATTATTGCTATGAGTGCGGCTGGAATTCGGCATTTCTTGGCCCAACATGTAGTGAGCTTTTGCATCTTCTGTTCATTGACAGTATATGCGGATTTGCTCTAATTTGCGCTATTGGTTTGCAGCCGTTAGTATCGTGTCAAAGGGATGTGGTCAGTTCCCGATTGAATGCCTCGTATGTGAACGCTTGAACAATATGCGCCGGCGACTCTATTAAGTCAATGTGCCCTTAATCCAGTATCCATCGTGTGCAGCTGCTTGTGCCTAGAGTAATGTTACTTTCCCGGAAGAAGTGAAAATCTCTGGTGAAAGCTGAGGGGGAAGGTTTTATTTTTGCAAGTTGGCCATTACGTAATTGTGTTTCTAACTATTTGTGTGGAATGCTGATTTCTGCTCGAGTGGTGCTCTTCAGATCCCCGTGCACTTTACTTTGCTATCAAATTCGAGAGAACACCTTCAGAATTCCTTGAACGTTACCGTAGCTTTCTGTGTTTAATGTTTGAACCTTAACCTCTAACTTTTGCTTTTCGCGTGTTATTTTTTACGGACGCCTTCGTTGAATTCTCCCCTCAGTCCTCGCCGGTGGTTAATCTGTGTAAGTTATATGATATCCAACCATCAGAATTTTATTTCAACCCTAAACATATTATTTATCCATTATGTTTGTTGATTATGCGTAAGTTTTTTTGTAATTTTGCATTTGATCGTTTATTATATAGGTGTACAAATCTGTGATTCTGCCTATAAGTCGAATCTGTGATATTTAGGCTAGTAACATTATTTTTCTTGTTTGCGGATGACCAGGTTCTTATAGCGACCGACGAATATGACGCATCGTATATGATAAGAAAATTACAGGAAGAATATAGTAAGTGGGGCCTTACCATTAACTTAAACAAGACGGAGTATCTAGTAGCCGGTGAAGAAGGACATGATCTACTTCTAGAAAACGGAGTCATAAAAAATTCCCCTATGTTCAAATATTTAGGGATTACGTTCTCAAAGTTTCCTAATAGTAATGAGGATATTAAAAACAAAATCAATCAGGGTAAAAGAGCGATTAAGCAACTTCATTCGGTCTTATGGAATAACACTATTCATAAACAGACAAAAACCAGAATCTACAAGACAATTGTAGAAAGTATTACTACCTACGGATCTGAAGTATGGGAGCTTAGTAAAAGAAATAAAGAAAAACTTTCTGCTGTAGAAATGGATTTTTGGAGAAGAAGCTGTAGATTGTCTAGGTTGGAGAGAATACGGAATGACGAAATAAAACGTAGAATGAACGTTGAAAGCAGCATAGTAAACACGATCGAAACAAAAAAGTTAATGTGGTATGGTCACATGTGCCGTATGGATGACACACGGTGGCCTAAAAGACTATGGGAATGGGTGCCTCCAGAAAGACGAAAACGAGGAAGACCTCCAAGAACTTGGAAGGAAGATGTAATAGACGCCATGGAAGCTCGTGGACTAAACGAAGGAGACTGGCGCGATAGAAAACTTTGGCAATTGGGAAGCAGGAAACGGCTATAAGGCTGTAAAAAACCTGCATTATATATATATATAACATTATTTTAGCGTTTTATTTATTGGGTGCAACCAGAGTACTGGCTACTATACAATGTTATTCTATTTGAATATTATCCACTGTTACCATTTACTTGTCTTATTTTGTTAATGCGACCCTCTTATCTCGAATTACCCGATTGACTGCCGCTTTTCAGTTTATGAATTCTCGTTTCTGTCTGAGCACATTTGTTATAAAAAGACTAGTTGGCGCCCTCAGTATTTATTTGTATTTTAGTAATTTTGTAAAGAACTGTACTGTTTAGCTGGCTGGCTCTCAAATGTTTTTATGTTGATTCGTGATAATTTAAGAATTAATAGCAAACAGAGTGTGCAATTCAAAATTTGGTATTGCAATAATATACTTAACGATGCAATTAACATGTACTTTTTGTACATTTTTTTTAAAATAACAAGGCGTTATGTTTATTACTATATTATATAATCTCCAATCTATAGCTCAAAGTGTAGTAGCGTTAAAAGGAAATTATTGGTTTGTATTATATGTGATAACGACTCGTCAACAGCATTAGGGAAAAACTATATACATATAGAAAAATCGTTATTTTATAGCGATGCAATACTTCTCTTGAGCACTGTAAATGTTTTGTAATTTGCAGACCCTACCTTAACTTCTGTCGGGTCAGATTTAAGAAACTGGAGAAGGAGAAAAAGGAAGAGGAAGGAAAAAGCAAGGTAAACGCTAATAGGAACTTTCTCAGGCAATGGAGGGATCTTTGGCACTTCCACCCACACAATTTCCCCAGGTGGAAGAATTGGAAGAGTCTCTGGAACATCCCTCTCCAAAACCAGAAGAAAAACCTAATTGGTAACAATAATGACGGTACGACTTATACAGGTAAATATTGCAATGAACACATTTTAAGCCATTACAATTAGAAGCACTTTGTGGTTAAAACAGGACACAGGCCTTTAATAAGAGGAAGAAGAAGAAGACAATTATAAAAGCAATTAACATCATTTCAAGCATTTAAAATTCTATTTCTAAAATGTTCCAATGTGCTAATTTGATTTTGCAATTGTAATCAAATAGCATTACCCTTGAAATAATTTGAATTTGTTAGTCTTGATTTCAATGTAAAACGTAATCAAATCAGGCTTTGAAATCATAGCAACAATGTGAGATCGATGTAAAAAAGACAACTAGGGAAGCGAAGCCTAGTTGTCAAATTCGAGGTTGGCAGGATAGGTTTTGCGTCAGTTTGTGTCAAAACTGATGGAAACCATAACCTGATAACCTCGAATTTGACATAGACTTACAGTGCCACCAACATATTATTCATACGTTTGAGTTTCCACAGCTTTTATGAACTTTTTTAATGAACATGTGTTAACAACGGAAGAAGATAAGCAAAACGATTCTCATGAAGAGAGTCTTTCGAGAGAGTTGAAAACACACAAGAATGTGGGAAACTCCAGAAGGCATTAGCCAGAGACAAACCACAAGTTTTGGGAATACTGAAATAACCGAAAGGAGGTCACACAGAAACTGGGAAAGAAACACTAAACGTGTTACTCCAGACTCCTAGATAATATGCTTCTTCAGGGTCATAACACCAGTGAGCACAGTATAGGAATATCTCTCCAGAGAACCACACTTAACTAAACTCAAATGGGCACTACACAGTTTTAAACTATTTAAGGTTCCAGGCGGAGACGGAATCTATTCAGTCCTGGTTGCCCACCCATTTATGTGCAATGTTAAGGGCAAGTTTGGCTCTAGGTTATATACCCGATTGCTGGAGAAAACTGAGAGTGGTATTTAGGTTGTCACCAATATCCGATATCGGGTAATACTTCAAAAAAATAATAACATGTAGAGTAATGGATGAATACATACATCTTTCTAATGCTAAAGTAATGTTTTTGATTTTAAGTTTGTCTAAAAACTGTGTTAAAGAGAGTAAAACCATTTTGCTATATCCATAGCATGAATAGAAATTATACATGATAAAAGGTAAAATGCTGGTTTATCGTATTTAATAACAATTAATAATAATATAGATGTTAACAAAAATCATAACAGTAGCTGCAATTAGGTAGCGATCTTCTAATTTAATCCACAAATTTTATTAATTTAAACATTATCTCCAAAGACCCTTGATAATATTGCATTAATAATTGCATTTAAATACTCGTTCCTTACCCAAAAACAACCACAATGGGTAATATAAGACATCAACAATACATTTATTCGAAGCGACGACATTATACTCTATCTTTTTATGCAGCGGACAAAGTTATGCAACCCAAAATAATATTTCCAATGTAATCTAGATTCAGTAATTTTATTTTTAACTAATGTAATGCAGAAAGGCATCAAAATATGTGTCATGAAGTTAGGTTATTTTATGTGACAGTTCGATTAATGTCATATATTTGTTTAATGTTAATTATAACGTAAGAAAACAGCGAAGTTATATATTATTACTATTTCGACACATATATTCGCTTGTACACATTTTTTACCTCATAAATTTTTGAGGAACGAAAAAGTAAGATCCTTGATTCATAAAATTTAATTTAAAAAAATAGTATCAAATTAACTAACGGGTGTTCATAAACAGTCGTCATCCCAGTTGCTTTGAAAAACAAAATGTTATGTCTTTGATTAATTCGTGCAACACAATGAAACGTCATTGAGTACTGCCATAGCGCATTTTTTCTCAATGTTAATAGACATACGTTTCTGAAGTCGAAACCTACTGGGATGACGACTGTTTATGAACACCCGTTAGTATAATTGAATAATGGGTTGAATAACTTTGTCCACACTATTAAAAAATAGTGTAGACTATACTGGAAGACATTAATAACACCAGGTTCATGAATTCCAAATGAACCTAGAATTCTAATTGTTAGTATACAAATTCGATAAATGAATATGATTGGTCGAAGTGCGTCGAAGTATAAAAACCCATCGCGCAGCATGTTGAGGCCTTGTTACAGCTGAAAACGACTTTTACGACCTTAGAGCATTTTGTAGATAGTCTAGTTAGGACATGTTAATCTTCAAAAAGGCAATAAAAACAATAGATCACAGTACTTGAATGATGTCCGGCAATGTTGCTGATTCCTGCAGCCGATAGGTCTCACCGTCTTAGTGCCTCTTTTGTAAATGATTAAAAGGCAGCGTAGATTGCTGACCGTCGAAACGACATTATAAAACAAACCCCCAAAAGGCCGGGCTTTGCGTGAAGATCTTTGTAATGACAAATATTGGGAAGGGGGTTAAAACGACACCTAATTACCACAGTTTTCTAGATTTGGCTCTTCGGAAAACCTCTCTCGTAGATATCCGCTAAAGAGTTACTTGCATACCCAGTGCTACAATACAACGGAAAATATTGCTTCGGCTATTACTACACCCGCAAGTTCAACCACACACAACCGTACGGTAAGCATAAGCATAAGAACAACGGCTTCATATTAATTTTGAATATAACCCAGGGCGGCCGAAACCCCCGTGGGGTTGACACAGCTCAACCACTCCATAACGCTGCCGCTGGGTTAATGCCTCGAGACGCGGTCGGAAGAAAGAAGGGTATGAGGCGCTTTCGATTGCTTTTTCTGTCCCACTCATGCAACCAATTCGCTCTAACACAGCATTACAACCGCTTCTTTAAACCAAAAAAAAAAAAAGGTACGTCATGATAAACATGTGGCGACGGGTTTGCTGTAAGGCGGGGCTTAAATTACCAGACTGGTTTTTACGACGTGACACGTGCAAATGATCAAAATTCCACTATACTAGAACGAGCGGGAAGCGTCGATATATAAATTTGAAAAGGAAGCGCGGAATTGCCAATAAGTATTTAAAATGCAAGTGCAGGATTTTAAACTGGTCTTAACAGCCTGTCGAACGGACGCTAATATAGAAAAGATATCAAATTATAGCAGAAAATTCTAAAGTTGGCCGTCTTGATGTACGGAAATATTTGCCTTTCGATTTGCATCAAAATCTTTATTTAATTTGTACATTCTGCTAACACTTGTTTATAATGTCGTTGTGCGTAACCTGTGATAATAATTTACCACCGGATAATGACTTTGTTTAGTATGCGGCCTGCGATGGAACATTTTATTTCGTTTGTTGAGGTATGCGAGAAATTTACTATCGTAAACTTTCCGTTGAGGCGAAATTAGTTTGAATATGTATCAAGTGTAAAACCAAACCAGCGGTTGATATCACCACAAGTGCAAGTACAGATATCAATAATGATTTACTTACTGCTATTAAATCTGCAGTGAAGAGCACCGTCAAAGAGGAAAATAAAATACTGTCGGATAAAGTGGATACATTTAAGAAATCCTTTGATTATTTTAATGATCAACTTGAGGATCGCAAAAAATTAATTAATGAAAAATATCTTCAAATAAATTACTGCTCCGATCAAATTGAAAAGTTAAGGAACGAAAATGCTTCTTTAATTCGTGAAAACTCTGATATCAAAAACCGGATAAATCAACTGGAACAGTACAGGGTGCCCAACTTAAATGTACGCAGCTTTAAGCAGGTGAGTATGCAACACACATTACATTTCAATTTAGTAACAATCTAGATATAGTTGGGCAACCTGTATAGTCGCCTTAACTCAGTGGAAATTCGTGACGTTTCTGAACCAAGGGATGAAAATGGCATCGCTACTGAGTGCTCTATTGGTAGAGCACTTAACTTTAACATTGTTAATAACATGATCGATGCCTGCCATAGGCTTGGACCCAATCCAAACAAACCTCAAGAACCGCGATCCACAATAATTAAATTTGTTAGTCGTATTCATAAGGAAGAACTAATTCAGGCAAGAAAAGTCAAGCGAGGCTTCTCTACAACGGATTTTGATGCATATCTGTGGATGTGCCCTAATTTTAGTGCGTAAACACTGTTGGCACCAGCTTAAACAACCCAAATAAATATGTTACAACACCAGCACCGATTTATATAAGTGGATCGTTATCGCCTGCTAATAGGAAACTGTTTCCACAATGTCGTGAGTTTGTGAAATCTAATAAGACAAAATACTTATGGATTCAAAATGGCAAAATTATGATGCGCAAGTAGGATAAGAGCCAAGTATTTATAATTGACTCTGTTTCTGATTTCCCTGATGTACATTAATTTTATTTTCTGTATAAATATGTTACATTTGCTTTATTTTAAATTCAATCCTATGTTATTATTTCTTTACTCTGTTGCAGTTTTGCTTTTTTCGATTTTTTATTTGTTTTTATTTTTAGATGGCTGATGTTATTAATATAGCATACTTAAAAGTAATATTTCTCCTAACTCACTATTCAGATGTTAAAAAGCAGCTACTAGATGAAGATTATAATGTTATGGGTTTGTCTGAAACGATGCTTTCTTCTAATATTCCAAATGAAGCGGTAAATATGCTGGGCTACAACTTTGTACGTAATGATAGAATGACACAAACGTGGGGTGGAGGTATCGATACGTACATTAGAAATAATCTTTCTTTCTCTATTCTTAAATTTCAAAATGCTTGACTAGCTATACAGCAAATTTGGGTTAGTATTAAACTGTCTGAGCATGTAGTAGCTCTTGGCATTATATACAAAAGGTAGGAGTTTGTATTTTCTAAATTTTTCGATGGGTTTCAGGACTCATTGTTTGTCTTTCTTTATGTAATGAAATTGTCTGCGGTGGAGACCTTAATATTAACCTTTTCAATACGTAGGGAGTTGCTTGTGTAGTTTTATTCTGCTTTAGATGCCATAGGGCTAAAACAACTAATAAAGGAGCCTACGGGTGTTACAGCTACTACTGCCACACCAATAGATTGTATTATAGTTGTATTGGATGTTCATATTATCAATTCTGGAGTTGAAAATATAGATAAAACTTTTCAGCGGTTTAGACGAATAAAAACTAAGAGAGCCTGGGAGTATTATAAGTCTGGGAAATTATACCACATTTGTAATTAGGAAAGAAAAAAGGCTTATCTTAAATTTCAAGGACGTATTAACGCTCAAACTATGTGGAGGGTGGTGAGGTCTTTAGACATAAGTAGTAATGTTAGACGAAACAATATTCCTTCAGAACTTTGTGATGTAGAAAAAAATAATGAAACCTGCCTGACTGCGGCCAAATCTTCCATCATATGTAACTCGGAATTGGAACACTTTTATAACAATAACCTAATGAATAACTTTGAATCATTCTTTAATTTTACGCTATCTTCAGAAGATCATATAAATAAAATATTATTTAGCATCAGAACGAATTCTGAAGGTTCTGACGGTATAAGTGTAACCATGCTAAAATTATGTTATCCACACATATCACTATGTCACTCATTTTATTAACAGCTGTTTATTGCATGGCATTTTATCCAGATCGTTGGTAACTTTCCAATGTTATATTGCTTCTTTACCTAAATCTGGAACTCCCACTACCCCTAACGATTTGCGACCGATTAGTGTCTTGACGATAATGTCAACGGTCTTGGAAAAATTAAAATGGTATCTCACATTACGTTACATGACGTCTTACCAGAAACACAGTCGGGGTTCCGAAAAGGTTTTAGTTGTGCCACTAGTCTGTGAAATATTACTGATGATGTTCTCTCAACTACTGGCAAAAAGAAAATATCTGTAGTTACAATGCTAGACTATTCTAAAGCGATTGATACTATATTAAGTACTAGTGAATCACCCGAGCTTCGCTTCGGCTGGTTAATTTAAGAGAGATTCATTAATATAAATGTAAAAAAAGCCCGCATCGGGTGGGGATAGAACCCAGGCCGCCCGCGCGGCAGAAGAGCATTCTACCCCTGGACCAATATGGCTTGGTTGAATAAAGCGCTGCTATAATGGTATATGGACATAGTAAACCACCCGAGCTAACAGCTCAGGGCGATAGCAGCTGTCGCACCGCACCCCACAGCGACAGACGCGTCGCTCCGCTGCTTAGAGGATTTAATTAAATTTAAACTGTTTCGTACTTTTTTGAAAGTAAAAACTGGCCTACGATCTAAGTCTAAAAATTAGCAAAATTTTAAGCCATCATATAACTTAATCAGTCCTGTACCTTCGGAGGAGATAGCGAACAAAGAAACATACAAACAAAGAGACCAACGCTTTTATGTTATAGGATTTTATGTTTTGTTGGCTTTGATGTCAATGCTTTGGAGCTTATGCAATCCTATCTTACTAATCGTAGACAAACAGTTATACTGAGAGAACAGTCATCTACACCTCTGCCAGTCTTTGCGGGCGTACCACAAGGTTCCATTCTCGGGCCTCTTTTATGTTCACTGTACACCTGCAATTTTAAAAGTCATGTTCAGTTTTGTAGTTATCATTTGTATGTTGATGATACTCAGTTACATATTAACTTTGACCAGGAAGATGTTGTTTTAGCTAATCATTTAATTAACTCAGATATCGCTAAGTTACTGAAAATTTCTGAACAACATTGCCCTAAACTTAATGCTGACAAATTTTTGATTATGGTATCTGGCAAAGGCAAAGCTAGAAATGCAATTAAAAACAGTCTCGCAGTTAAAGTTGGAGACAAAATTTTGCCCGTAAGACAAAACGCTAAGAAACTGGGATTAATTATTGATGAGAGCCTTAGATCTTCACAACATGTATCTTATGCTTTACGTAAAGCATATATCTATCTTAAGCTTATTTTTAATAGTAGATTCGGTCTAAATAACCAACTTAAAATACTGTTGTGGGAATCTTTGGTAATGTAGTTTACGGCCCTTGCCTCGGCAGTTATAACATCATGAGAATCCAGCGTATGTAAAACTCTTGTCTGAGATTGATATACGGTATCAAAAAATCTGAACATATGCAACATAAACTTGTTAATACTAATTGGTTAAATGTGAGTAATAGAAGAAAGTTACATACCCCAGTTTTATTGCATAAAATTATTACAACTTTGCAACCAGCTATCTTTTCAATAAAATTAGATTTAGATATAACATGCATAATGTAAATATTAGAAGAAAAAACCTTATCACACCTCCAGTCCACAAGTCGCAATTATTTAAAAGATCATTTTCTTACACTATTAGTAGTCTGTACAATTCACTACCTGATTCTTTAAAATTTCATTCTATAAATTCTTTCAGACGCACGCTAACTCACATTTTGCTTAGAGGTCAAAAATAATATTTGTTTTTTATAAATGTATTTTTATACACAGCATATGTTACTCTATTTTTACGAATGCACAATCAACAATTAATTTAAAACATTATACGCTTGGCGTCATGGTTTATACAGGGTGTTATGGAAATTAGTGCAAATATTTTAACCAGTGATAGAGCTCACCAAAATGAACAACTTTTCTATTTATCGTTTTTAATTTAATCGCATATTTTTTCAATAATTTATCTCCCCTAAATTTGACGAGCCGCTTGGTCAGCAAATCTTAAGGTAAAGGTGAACGACACAAGGTATATTAAAACTGCAAAGTTCTTGCACAAAAAACCTGTGTTCAATAACTTACCTACCTCAATTGATAAGGAACGTTGGTGACCAGATGTGAACTATAGGTTTTATCAGTATGCGTTTAAATTAAAATATTATCCCATAGGCGGGTATGCATTTTTAGAGTAAAACTGTTTTGAATTTTAACTCAGTTTTGGGGGCGTTTTCGAAAAAATGATAAATGGAGAAGTTGTTCAGTTTAACGAGTTCTATTACGGGTTAAAATATTTGCACTCATTTCCATAACACCCTGTATTTAAGTTAATTTTAATTTAAAAGAGTTAAGTGTTAGAGCAGGATCCGATTGATAACCTTATCAGTTGGAGAACTGAACTTCGCTCTTTTGATGGTTTCTTTTTTTTATTATATATCTGTATTGATGCAAATTACTTGTAATACTATCCATCAATAAATTACCATTAGTATTATTATTATTATTATTATTAACTGTTGGGATAATATTGTGAACTCCGGTTTTTCTAAGCGTGAATTCTGCAATCCAATAGGCAGGCAGAACAGCAACGTTAAGCAGAAGCAGAAGTAGAAACACAAAATCACAGATGCAAGAAACAGGAAACAAGAAACGAGACCTGAAAATTAGACAGCGTTAGATCACTTGAAAACAGACATAACCAAATACTACCTTCGTTTGCGAGTGACCAGCAGGTGTTTTACTTCCAAAATGCTATTTTAAGGTAGCCAGATCGAGACAGCAGTTCATCGAACCAATAAGACCAAATCTGTACTATATTGTTGACAATTCTTGGTTAAAAATTCACTCACAAAGCGTCACCAAAAAGGAAGACCCCCAACAAAACGTTGTATAACTACGAAAAGTAAAAAAATGCCAAAGATTTTCTAAACTTTAAAGCTTCCTACGGAAAGAAAGCAGCAACAACACGAAATCAAAAATCACGCGAACTATTTAGGCAACCTGAAGTACCCTACGGTGTTCTAAGTTGCCGGATCTACACCAAACTTGGGCGGAAATGCAATGCGCCACCTTTAAACCGTCATAAATGTATACTACAATAAAATTGATTGATACTAATTGACAGTAGAATTTTTGTTTAAAATGTAGGACATTAATTATGTTTAGTACGAAACTTTTTATAATGAGATACATTGATATGACAAAATAGTAAAGCACGATAAAAAATGATTTTCATCTAGTATAGCTATGGAATAACTCCTAATTTATGAATGCAACGTTTATAATTAAATGTCAAAATTATAGTTCCATTCATAAATTAGAAACTATTCAATACCCATACTAGATGAAAATAATATTTGATCATACTATATTTGAAAGTGAGCCTTAATTACTATGAATCTAACTTTTTAAAAATAATAAAATAGGAACGTCTCTCTATATTTCAGAAAAAAACTCATAGTCCGTAATAAGTATGCAAAACACAAGAATTTCATTTAGACTTATATTGGATTTCCTTCCTTCTTTCAATTATAACATTTAAATTGTCTGGCTATTATTCAGGACGCGAATGTTTATTGTACGATTACAAAATCAATTTATATTTTATTGATATGAAATTTTATATTTTTCTTTATACAAGCAATTTAAAAATATGTTTATACTAACTACTTTAATCTTGTTGTATTCTTTGATTCAAATATGTTTAATATAATTTTTTCACTACCTTATTTGTAAGTAATCCTTACACTGTCAAATTTGAGGGTTGTAGGAAACATTTACAACAATTGTTACGGATTCCTTAACAATGTACTTACTTCCCTAGAGAAGTGAATTACTTACATCCAGCATGTATTACAACTGATAAGATGCCATGTCTGCCACTTGGTTAACACGAAGAAAACCATTATCGTTCGTACTATTATCCATTTTTAATCAGAATACAACCACATAGCTCACAAAACAGCATTCGCTATCGTATTCATTTTTTCCAAGAGCTTTTCACAGTGCGTTTATAACTGTCAAACAAAACGTCACAGCGCAGCGCTATAAGGCTACTACAATTTAGCAAATGTCATAATTTTACGCCAGGTATTACCTACCATTTATTTTAAATAAGGAAATATTGGTAGTTTAAAAAATTAAGTACTTTACACAGAATGTAGGAAGATTTACACCACCTCGTACCTTGCTACCCTCGTTCGCTTCGCTCGCTCAGACATCAAGCGGTCCTCGGTAGTGTAAATCTTACTTACATCTCTTGTAAAGTAATATACTATATGCACATTTGAAACTGTGTCTAAGTATGGAATAAATTGAATCTTCAATATGCACTTTTTAAATACTAAAGGTGTTTCTCTTCAGTAGGTAAGTAATACATAATTCCACCTCGTTAGTTAAACTTCCTATGACATTATTTCTACGAACGTTAAAGTACGAGAAATTGTTTTCATACTTCCGGGAGCGACGTGAAAGAACATAGCCGTATTAGTATAAAACAATTCTTTCAATTTCAATATAGCTTCCTTGCTCAAGATTCAAGACGTTTTAACAGCGTACATATATTAAACAAGTAGAGACACTCATGCCAATTGTTGAAACCTGTCTAGAGTGCCTGGAATAGTGCCTTAGGAGGTATTTCTAAGCTTGACTATCAGATGGCAGCACAAAGTTCTACCAATTAAGGTTACTAAATCATATAAGGTGTTACCGTCAATTTTCGCTTTAGTGTATTCTCGATATTTTGTTACCATCAATTTTTCGCTTTACTGTATGTTCGATATTTTTCGAATTGCGTCCGGATATTGCGCATTTTTGATACGCCGCCGTTGCACATTGTTGAACGTTCGCGACGCGAAAATTTGGCATCTTGTTCCTGCGTTCGGTCGAATAAGGTCGTTGGAAGTTTCTGGTGCTGTTCGAAGTCGCAATTTTGGAGAAGGTGCTTATTGATGTCTAGGCACTTCTCACCCTTTGGTTAGGGGATTTGTACGCGTCTCGACATTCCTCTGAATATAAATCTGGAGATACTGCCTGGTGCAGACTTTTTTTTATGCCAAAACTTCCCGAGCAGAACATTTGGGGAATTTAGTGTGAGTATGACCGTTTTCAGCGCCTTTTCGATTGCCCGCTAACTTTTATTTCAATAATGTAGTCCCCACCACGTACTGGGCCCCAACTACGTTTCGAATATCACGTACTGGACCCCAAATACATTTCGATCACTACGTGATGGGTCTCCAATAAAACTTCGGAAACCCCGACTTGCGGCCCGTTGCGATCTGTGATAGCGTATCTCGGCGCGCTTACTTGACTAGCTACCGTCCTTCCTGGTTCGGTCATCAAGTCCACAGAAGCCCATTCCTGCGATGCTCTTCGCGCTAAAACAGCTTCGAATCAGCCTAAGATAACCTTACTGCTCTATTAATTTGTGCTTCTGTTGGCCGGCAATCGAGCCTGGCTGTACGCGTGTGTACGGCTCAATCGACGAAGGACTGCTAAAATTATTTTGCTTAGATCATGGTCTGGACGCATCACTTTGATTGCGTATTTTAATTTGTAAAATAAGAGGCTTCCCCTCGCCGTAGTTTCACTTTAGCTACGGATTGTGCTATTTAATTGTTACATGTACAGCTGATTGCAAATAAAAGTGGGACAAGTCTTGAGACTACTTTTTGCGTTTTTAATAACGTGTGAAACTTTCTCTAACTTATATTTCCGTAGGTGAATACATAAAATATTATTAAAGATAGAAGCATAAGAAAAGGAACATAATTACGAGTATTTAATATGTTATTGTATTTCATATTACATTACATATTAGATATCCCAGTTTTATTTGAAATCAGCTGTACCACGTTATAGAAATTCCTGAGGCGGTTGCCCGCTTGTAATTTACAATTTTATATTAACGTCACTCTCCGGGAGCCTGCAGGAATTTCCATTATTTTTATGATTTGGTGTTTTAATTGGCCACCCCATTCTGTAAACGAGGATCCTTGGGGCATTTATATGCATATACATCGGCCCTAAACTTTTACTTATATGTATTTTATGTTTGTGCCCGGCTTTACGAGTGAATAAAACGAATTTGTCATTTGATTACACTTGATTGTTTGACTTCAGTTTTGCGCCGTTTTATTAATTTCTCAGTGTTCCAATTTAGCTCGAGCGTAATCTGGCAATCGCTGAATTAGGGGGTTAAGGCTTAATTTTTTGTTATCTAAATTGGTGGCGCCAACCCCTTCATCTAGTGAACTCACGTCCGTCTTCGGCTGCAGCTGACCGGAGACCCCGCTGATTAGCGATTGATAGTGACTCGCCTGGGCATTGGCTGAGTGAGGCAATTTGGTGTTTTTGATTGCTGCTTCGGATCGTTAAGCAATTAAAGTATCATTTTACCACCCCCTTTGTTTTGTGCTTACAAGTGATAAAAAAGGTACCGCCAACTGTGCAAACATATATCTGTTGTCTCTTTTAATTTGGGGTAAAGCTATCAATTGTCTCACTCTCACTCTCCCCTTCTTACAATGTTCTGTCCTTTTTAATTTGGGGGAACAAAATTTTGGAATGGAATGGCGATACCTTATGTATTTAGTGACCTTACTACCAATCAGAACCAAAGTGCGAAATTTGAAATAATGACTTACTGTCTATTTTAGGTTTTTTATTTATCAAAATGATTGGTATTTGATAAACAAAATAGTGAAATACAACATAACAGTAGACTTATTACTAAAAATAAGGCAAAATAAAAACAAACGTTTTAGAAACAATTAGGTACTTTATTAACATATGCATTGCAACACTTTTCGTCGCTTGTGGTTGTGAAACTGCTTTTTTTCTTGCAAGACATTTTTAAATTCACCGAACAAACCCTTTAATTATTTTGTCCTTTAAATTATGGCAATTTAAAATATGATCAACTTTAAGAAGTGAAAACTGTTTACATAAAAATTGAGTATTTTAGCAATTTTATGTTTGAAGGCATCTCTATATTTTCTAAAAATATACTCCAGATTGAGAAAAAATTTAAAAGTTTTTTCATCACAAAAAATAACGTGTGTTTGTTATAACATCTTAAATGCACTAATTTGGAATATGAACATTTTATTGGTTTTTCGAAACCAACAGAAGCTATACAATTTTTACAAACAGTGTTAGTGCATCTCTTTTGTATTCCGGCTACAATGTATCCAGTAACGTAGTACAAAGAACTCATTTCAAGATTAGATAATTTTTCCACGGGCTGAGTTGTTATGACTCTTTGCAAATCTTGCTGGTTAGTGGTATATTCATTGCAATTCTTTTTATTTTTTAAAAATTCTAAAAAATTGGTACGTGTAATTTATCATTTGCATGCAGTCAAGAATTGTTAGGTATAACGTTTTGTTTAAAGACATACAGATGCAGTTTAGAGCTTTCGAGTGACCTGCAGTTTCTAGGTGAAAATTTGGTTGCATACTCATTTTTGCATTTTTTGTATGATTTTAAAAAGCCTTGAATTTTAGAGAATTATAGTAGTTTTCAAAATAGATTGAGAGTACGATTTGCGGCGGCCATTTTATGCCTCTGATTTCTGGTGTGATTGTTTGTGGGTGGTGTAGCTGATTTTCCTGGAATTTTGCTCCATGCAGATCTACGATTCCAGAATCATTATGTAAATCGTCGTTTATCCGCAAGAAATTCTGTGTGATATTGCTAGAATGAAGCCATTTATACTGCATTAATAAATTATTTCTGCAAAATTACTCACTCGAGGCTACCTTGCAACTCTGGTATGTCCTTTGTATCTCCGTGTGAACAGCGAATTCAAATATTGTATTTTAGGCCTCCTTTTCCGTTTCCCACTTATTTGTACCCAATTCTGCATGTGGTCCCCTTGTGGCATTGATGTCGCTTGCTAAAACACCTAGAGTACCAACCCCCGCGCAGTTCTGAGCACCCTCAACTCATATGGTAGTTTTCGAATACACGACTTTTCCCCAATGTGTCAGCTTTCCGAAGTTTGGACCACAAGGTCTTTTCCCCCCATGCAATAGATGGAGAAAAGCCTGTCGCACATAAGATTGCATATTCGTTGGACAGCATCCCCGAGTATAGCTGCCCTGTATAGCTGCTCTAACTACGCCGCAGTGCCCTGCCATGCAGCACCAGGTATCTGCTAGTGATTTAACCATCTCATCGCTCAAATTAAAAATACCGTGCGTGCTGTTGCTATAAACTTTTATGCGTTGTGCTTGCCTTCTATGCTGGTAATATTCCTAACCGATTGCTCCGAGAAATTAAGAAATGCGTCGCTGTGATGCTCGCCTTTTACACTTATTTATGCGGAATAGTTTATCTGAAATTTATAAGTATTTAATATTTCTTCGATTGGCTATCCTGGCTGTTAGAATTTTGGTCGCGTTCAGGTGGCTCAACATTTTAAAATGCAATGCATTCAACGTGAAGATTTGCCGGGAGATTAAACATTAAAAATAACTCCTTCTAGCGTTGAAAATACACAGTTAAGTGTAAGAACACCCTAGACGCGATGGGACCATTCGATTAGGTCGCGTTTATGTAAATTAATTGATCGTTAAAGCGATTTGATGAAAACCCCCGTTTATCTATATCGCAGTACTTTATTTTTAAGCCACTATATCCTTATAGTTGAGATACGTGTATTCGAGCGAATTGCGAGTTAAAATCGTAGAGTTTTGTTTTTCACTTCGAATGTATTAAGAATAAAACCTTGTACATTATATAAGTAAAACTAAATTAAATCTACTATTCCAATTACAAACAAATATCCTATCACAGATTTGTTTTTCCTTTTTCGAGTATGGTGCAGAGTTTGTATGTACTATGCAAGACAAAAAAAAAACTGGGACAACTCTTGATGGAGATTTTAGTACCGGGTGGCCATAAATATCTGATATCACATTACCTTTGGAATCAACACCGCTTTATTAAAATGATAAATCCAACTAAACCAAATGTCATTAATGTCATCACAACAAAAATTCCTTGCTGTCAAAAATTATTACAGATTGCAATAAGTAATGGAGTTAGAACAGGAGATTTTTATAATCGAGTCGTAGGCTAAACTGCACAATCCAGGGCACATTCCCCTCCTCTTATTGCATTTTATTACATTACATAGGTACCAATACTTATTGTAATTGAAATATAATACTAACCCAACATTTATAAGTAGCTAATTCCATGGCTACCGGGATCTCAGATATTTATGGCCACCCGGTATAATTTGATTCGCTTTAAACAATTACAGTTATTATAACAGTTCTGATTCATAGCAACGTCTAAACAAGTTGACGGTTAAGTTAGAAATACTTAGCAACTGTACATATTAAGGCAGTCACATTCACAACAGACCATACTAACTGTCCCAGTTTTTTTGTCTTGCATAGTACGTATACACACTGTAAATACATTATTAGGCTATTTCAAGCTATGGTGTTTTCTGTCTTTTATTATTTTTATGAAACAGCTAAGTGGTTTAGGAACACTAGCTATTATTATCGTAAAGTACCCCCCAGGAGTCATTTAAGGTCATACAAATTGGAATTTTTACATCAAAGAAACCGACAGGGAGTGTCTTTACTTGTTTGATTTATGTACGCTGGTTTTAATGAAATAACTAATATTAAAATAATCTTCGGATCTTTTCTCAATGTTTTCATTTCATCGTGGACATTTTCACTTCTAACTGATTAATACTTTTTATTATAAGCTGGGCGGTTAATTTCCGCAAATTTAAGGTCAGCAACAGTAGTTTTTACTCTCCATTTGTGAGTTTGTGCATTGAAATGCAGCAATAAAAGTCATACAAAGTTGACTAATACCGGGTGACCATAAATGGTTATGTTGGTTGCACTGTAAGTTTATGTCAAATTCGAGGTTAGCAGGTTAGGTTTTGCACCAGTTTTGACACAAACTGACGTTAAACCTAACCTGCTAACCTCGAATTTGACATAGGAGAAATTCAAGGTAATTCTACAACATATAACTTGATTTTCGTAATTTAGCATATACGTAATACATTTATTATGACTCCATGATTTTTTTTTAAATGTAACGAACATAATAGTTGCTAAGTTTAGCTATTGATCTACATTTATTAACTTATATTTGTGTACAATTTCTCATCCTTCTTCTCTTTTATGTGCCCTTTATGCTGTCCATAGTGTTATAGTCTGCTACTTGCTGAATTTCAGGGTATTTATGATGTTGAAGATCTACAATAAATTAACAATTTAGTTTTGTTAGAGTTGATGAGAAGACCTGTCTGTCTACTAGTATCATTTCAATTAGTTCAATCAGCTCGACTTCTAAGATTGCCAAAAGTACAGTAGCATCAGCAAAGCTCCGCTTGCTGATTCTCCTACCCCCTTCTACTATTCCACTTTCTGAGTGGTCGAGTGCTATTTCCATAATGTACTCTTAGTATATATTGAAAAGTATGGGAGATAAAATACATCCTGGCTGTACTTCAACTGTTATCTTGAATTCTGATAACTTTTACACTGGAATTATTTGATGTACCTATATAGAGCTCTGATCAGTGAAATCAAAGGGTCAGGCACACTTAGGTATGTCTTTTAAGATGTACCAACAGTGAACCCACTGTATAAAGTTAAATGCTTTGCGGCCAATACAAAACATAAATATAGTAAGATGTTAAATTCTCTAGATATCTCTATAATCTTCCTCAAGTTTAGCACCTGTTCTCGAAAAGATCTAAGTCGGTTGTGCAATATGTGGAGCATGACCTTACTAGAATGAAAAAATAGTGCGAACAACCTACAGTTACCGCATTATTTTTTAAAACCCTTTTCGTGCATATTTATAAAGATTGATTTTGCCCTAATTTTGGACCACTTGCCCGTACAGTATATTTTTCAAGAGAGTTTTAGATATTTCTGGACTCCCGTTTCACCACTTTCCATTATTGCTTGAGTTGGGATGTTGCCTGATCCACATGATTTATCCTTTTTCGGATTTTTGAGAGCTGCCTCTACCCTCAGAATAACTGGTTCCGTAACATTAATATTATTTCTTGGTGTATTTGTGTTATCAGGATCTTTATAAAGACTCTCTCAGTTCTATTTCTCTCACGTCTTTTTTAGATTCATTTGTCACTATCTAATTACTGACGCTATATTGGCGTCTTATCTATTTAATCTTCATGTAGCAATATCTGCATTGATTCTGGCTGGCATGGTTTTCTATTGCAGTGCATATGTTTGAATAATATTTATTTTTGTCTCTTCTACACGCAGTTTGAAATTCGTATTAAGTCAGACAGTGCTGTACTTTTATCATCAGTGTCAGGGCCAGATCGCTATAGCATTCTGCTTTTCTTTATTAATGTCATAGTTTCATCGAAAATCTCGCGTTGTCTTGTAGGTATCTTGCTTTGTGCATCTTTTATTGCTTTGAGTATCCATTATTTTATTATATTTTGCCACATTTCTTCTGTTGTTGCAGAAGAACTGTTCTTTGGTGTAAAATCTGCCTGCGACCGTGCTTCCTCCATGTTATTTATATCTGATATTATTAATCTTTTAGCCATTTTCTGCTTCGAAGTTATGAACTTGGAATTCGGCTCTAAACATCTGGTGACCAAAGCCACATACTGCACCAGAGCAAGTTCGTAAGTCTCTAGTCTAGGATCGCCATCTTGTATTGACTAATACGTATCGTAGTCAAATTAATTTTTATTTACGAAACCCATGCTTATGTAGTGTTTAAAGATCGTGTTCATTGTAGTAAGAGAATTATCGACAGCAAATTGAAGTAGTCATTTACTCGTTATTTGTTATAGTCTTATAGTTTCAAGCAGTTGAAAGAATTTCTATTTTTTCGTCTGCAGACTCAAAAGTGGATGCATAGTATACCTGAACAAAATTTATTGGATAGGTTTCGTAACAAGATTTAGTTTTTTAAACAATTGCTAATAGGATTATAGCCTCTTACTAACGGGTGTTCATAAACAGTCGTCATCCCAGTAGGTTTTGACTTCAAAAACGTATGTCGATTAAAATTGAGAAAAATGCGCTATGACAGTACTCAATGACGTTTAATTGTGTTGCACGAATTAATCAAAGATATAACATTTTGTTTTTCAAAGAAACTGGGATGACGACTGTTTATGAACACCCGTTATGTTATTTATATTATGAGGAACAACAAAAGCTACACCGTTGCGGCTCTGGTCTTTTTTGCCTGAGAAATATACTAAACGATCTCCACTGCGATAATGACCGTAATCCTTCCAATGTGTTTTAGACACATCTGTGACTATGACTATTTTTCTTCTTTCGTCCAGCAGCCCACTTTCTATGTACAACTTTATTTGCTTGTTTGTTATAAGCAAAGTCTAGGCATACGAAGTACCAGGTACCTTAGACACCAACTGCTGTAGTCATATGGTCAAAGTCCTTAGAATTTTGCCGACTAAAAGGTTTCAACCTTAGCAAGGGATCTTTTACATGCTGTACATCGTAGTATAAGATGAGACCCACGGCTTTACATCACTTTCGAATTTATTATTTTTAAAAACCCCACCGAGAGGAGGGATCGAACTCGCGACCTTTATATCGGTAGTCAGAAAGCTTAACCACTGAACCACCGAACGCGGCTCTATGTACAGCTTAGTTACACACATGTACCTGACCAGTCACATATTTCCCACCGTTCAGCCTAGAACCGAAGCGGCGCTGATTGTCAGTCAGATAGCCACCGTATTATTGACCTGATAATATTAGAGCCTTATATTGTTCTTGGAACACATGGTTAGTGTAGTAAGGGTTCGTCTTTTTTCTACACCACAGTAACAAAACGAATTATGATAAGTACTTCAGCTTTGCTTCTGTGTTTCGGTTTTAAGCTGGGCTAAAATTATTCTTCTTGCGCCTTTGTTCAATATTCATATCGCTGCTGCTCAACTTAGGATTCTGCAGTTATCCATTACAGAAGGTACTTCTTCCGCCCCACTCGTCGTCCCGAGGTACCATCTCTCCGCTGAGTCGATCGTTGAGGTCTTCATCCGTAACCCTGGACAAGGAACCCATACAAGTTGTTATCCCCCAGGTCAGAGAAAACCTGAAGTTCGCATGTGTGACGTTAGCCTGGAGTAAATTAACTAAAAATTCAATTATTACATTTAACATTTACGCGTAGCTAATCTCTCATCACATTTGCTGTTTTTCGTCCCTCGCCACGATGATAAAATTGCAAGGAGCGCAAAACGTTCGATTCTGCACATGTACGGCCGTAACCTTTGGGGTCAGGGCAACATTCCAATACAAATATTCTGATTATACACGTAGACTCGTTTTCCTTATCTCGTGAATAACATTCTCTCCGTAAGTATACTTAGAAGATAGCAAAGTGTATATAAGAGAGCTGCCACGCTCCTAAAAACGAGACACTTCAACCTAGCATCATGACGAGAAAACCCCGAGCGGCCTTATGCCTCCAGCACCTGGAAGGCGAATCCACGCTCTGAGACCGCCGTCCTGACTTAAGCCCGGCATCCAGACAGCTACAAAGCAGCCCGGGCATTGTTAATTTGATACCGCTGCCGTTCCCGCTTTCAAAATAGCACTTTTAAACTTATTCTTCCAAGCTTCGCCTGGCAATACCTTCAGCGTACATAAATCAAACTACTAGAGACACTCATGCCAAATGTTGAAACCTGTCTAGAGTGTCTGGGACAGTGATTTAGGAGGTATTTCTAAGCTTGACAACCAGATGGCGGAACAAAGTTTTACCAATTACAGTGGCTTTATACAAGACAGTGTGGCCATAGGGATGTCTTCGCCGCTATTGGTCGACGCGAATATCCGCCATTAACAGGCAAAATATTTAGTTACTTCTTTGAGTTGTTCTCAAAGAGGTTGGTAGAACCTGTTCATTAGGTTATGGAAGAAAATAAAACCTTTCAAATCTGACAATTGTAAATTGTCAGTGTCAAATAATTCATTAGCGTCGCAAGCGGGTGAAATTTTATCATCTATTGCCCTGCACAGTATTTAAATGTGACAATTTAGAATTGTGCTATTGTTGTACCTAATAGCACAAGATGCGTTCGACTTGGAATGTATGATAAAGAGATTACATCGGTGCTACGATGAATGTGGCTTTAGCATAAGTTTAGAAAAAGCGGAGTATCTATTTAGTAATCAACTCGGAAGCACAATATGAAGTCTTAATAAATGAAGGTGTCGCAGTAAGATAAGTAGAAAGGTTTAAATACATCCGTGCTACAATACAATCGTTGAAAAAGGTTTGGGAACAGAAGAGATCAAAACTCGAATAATACAAAGTAACAAGGGCGTAGCCAGGATTTGATTTTGGGGGGGTGCCGAACCAGGGGGAAAGGTTTATAAGGATGTCACAAATAGTAACTAAATTCAAATTCATTAGGATAAAAAAACGAACAGAAAACTTATTATAATATAATTAATTGTATAGTTAAAGTTAAGATTGCTTTGATGGCATCAAAAACTATAAGAGAACCAGCTTCCTGGGCACCCTCGCCATTACATGCAGTACTTGTTCTGGCGATACACTGACATTTGATGAGAATTTCGGGGGGTGCTGGAACACCCTCGCCATTACATCCAGTACCTACTTGTTTTGGTGATACACTGACATTTGATGAGAATTTCTGGGGGTGCTGGAGCACTTTCAGCACTACCCCTGGCTACGCCCTTGCAAAGTAAGAAGATAATGGGATGCTTGAAATCAATTTGAAGGGACAATAGTATCTCTAACAAAAACAAAAAAAGAATATGTGAAGTAATGGTAGAGTTTATGCTATGTTATGGCAGTCAGGTATGGACTGTAAGAGCGGAAATGAAACGAAGACTAGACAAAGTTCAAATGGACGAAAAAGCGGAAAGGTATCGAGACGAGATAGAGTGACGAACGAGGAAATAAGACGCAGAATGGAGGCACCAGAATGAGTTGTGGACAGAACTGAACGGAAAGCGTTAAACTGGTTTGGTCGTCTGATGAGAATGGATGAGACGACGTGGCCTATGAAGATCTTTAAATGGTCGCCGCCGGTTAAGAAAAAAAGAGGTAGACCACACAAACCGTGGAATGGGGGTATTCGGAGAGCCATGGAGGAGAGGAACCTGGAAGAAGACCAAGCACAGGACAGGGAGGTTTGGAGACAGGGAGCAGGAAGACGGAATTTAGCTGTATTGTAAACTACCATCACTGAAACCGGTTGTAAACTTCATGCAACACCTTAAAGCACCACGAACGAACGCCAATGTAAAATGTCAAACGTTCAATCATAACAATGTACGTGCAGCTAACATCAACTAGTTAAAATAACTAGCGTCAAAATAATGACCACTCAAAAACGTTCGATTATTTCTAAAGGCACTGTATATCTCTACGCTCAAATTTGCCTGAAAATGGCCGCCAACAATCGTATGGCCACACTGTCTAGTATATAGTCACTGTATTACCAATCAGAGCCAGTAGATATAGAGAGTACCGCCATTCTTTGATCCGTGAAAATGCCGCCATTGCCGCCATTTTTGTTCCCATCAGCAATGACTGAGTTATGTCTAAATTTTTACTTGAAATTAGCAAGACTGTAAATCTATGTCAAATTCGAGGTTATCAGGTTATGTTTTCCATCAGTTTGTGTCAAATAACAAACAAAACCTAACCTACTAACCTCGAATTTGACATAGACTCACAGTCTTGCCAATTTTAAGTAAAATTTCGGATTGCCAATAAATGTCACATTGAAAGAATTGTGTTACAAAGCTCAAAGTGACGCATATGACAAAGGAACAAACATGGCGGACGTGGCGGTACTCTCTATATCTACTGGCTCTGTTACCAATCAGAGCCAGTTACTCGCTGTGCTACCAATCCTGATGTAGACTTACTGACTCTGGATGTAGTAAAGTAGTGACGCAATCGGTTAGTAATATCGGAAAGTACCCCCCCCCCCCCCCTCCTAAAGCCGATCAAGATCATTCAATTCGATACTGTACATCTATGTCAAATTCGAGGTTAGCATGTTAGATTTTGTGTCAGTTTCTGTCAAAACTGACGGAAAACCTAACCTGATAACCACGAATTTGACATAAACGTACAGTGCCGCCAACATGCTATTCATAACGAAACTCCGGCGAGTCGCCGGCGAGCCGCTGGCGAACGACTATGCATACGGATGAGTGTTTCTACTTGTTTGATTTATGTACGCTGATACTATCCTACCTGTTCAATCGGTGGACAGCACTCTATCTCGAAATCTTCACCCTGGACACCCTCTTTGATACGCCATTCAGTGTCAGCTTTCCAAAGTGGCCATTATCGAGCCATAAAGTAGAATAATTCCAGTATTGATTTTTTTCTCTATAATGCCAGCTCCGAGGAATTAACTCCAGATACCCTGAGCTGAAGCCGTTCTTCTAGGGCTTTTCCAAACAAAGTAAACATTAGGTCCCCCATAGAATCAGAGACACTAACGGGAACGAACTTATAGGGTTAAATTTTCCCTTTGGAGTTGTTCTAAAAGCTAAAACTATCACCGAAACAACGAAGTGGTCAAAACTCAAGCTGTCAACTTTGTACGCTAATTGTTTCATTACATATAAATAGTTGTCGTCTTTACCAACCACGAATCGATCGATAAACCAGAATCAGACGTCTCGTCATTTATAGCTATTAACATATCTAGGAATGTTACGAGTATCATAACTGCCGCAGATGTTTTGAAATCCGAGCTCGTAGAGCGAGGATTTTAAAACATCTGAGGCTGTTATGATCATAACATCCGTGATATGTTCAATAGTTTATCGGTTGCTATATGTTTATGGTTGCCATGTAGGGTAATATTCCATTACCCTACAGATAAGTTATGACCTAGTTGCCAGCCCACTTTTGTATATGTAAACAAAGGCTTAATATCCTGAAACCGGTAAACAACATTACTGTCGAAGTGGTTGCCTATCCAACAGGTCAAAAGAATCGATTTATTTGTATTATACAGGGTGCCCAACTTAAAGGTACGCACTAAGCAGTACGCAGCTATAAGCAGGTGAGTATGCAACACATACACATTTCGCCATTGAAATTTAATTTGTGTTGCATACTCACCTGCTTAAAGCTGCATACATTTAAGTTGGGCACCCTGTATGTATATCACTTATACCTTCTTTAGAGAACATTTGTATGTATAGTCTATTTTTTTGCTTTATGATTCAGAGCAGGCCTTGCATTTATATTATTTTAGCAGTGTACAACAGTTTAGTTACAAAATATAACTAATGTCAAAATCCAGGTCGCCGGGATTGTCAAGTTGACACTTCAGCAAATCTTAATAAAATGCCAAGAAAAATCAGTATTAGGTAATAGTAAAACCAAAGAGGCTATAAAACGCCGTTCTACTAATATAAAAGATATCAATGGTAACTTAAGTAAAACAGCCATCATTGGAAGAATTGGTCAAATCTTCGATGTAAGTATTAAGAATTAAACAGATATAACATTTCTAACAATTTCTTATAATGCTAGATTTCGAATGCAACACAGAAATCGAAATGAAGCAAAATCACAACTCCAGCAATAACCGAATGATAATATGAATAAAGAAAAGGAATTTCTAACTTGGGAGGAACAGAGTTTCAGGAAAGATATTAAGAAGAAAATTTGGAATTTTTTACTTTCGATAATTTATTGCAGTGTGCAAGGGAGGAACTGAATTATACTGGGAGTCGTTTAAAATTATACTACACATTAACAAATATGGGATATAAATACAAAATTGTGAATGGAAGAAAATTGTGTGAGAAGAGTCATATTATTTCGGCGGATTGCCTTTTAAAGGAAATATTTACAATTTCGAAATTATAGTGAAAAATGTATATTCATGTTTTTGGATGAAACTTTACCAGGATGTGACTTACTGTTGGACTCGGACAATAATGACAGGGGCTATCATAAGTGTATCAATGGTGACATTTTTAGGCAATGTTGAAAAACAGTTAATCCCTGCTTTGGCCAAATTGAATGAAAAATGTGTGTTAATTATGGATAATGCACCATATAATTCGGTTCTTATCGATAAACCACCCAATTTCTCGTCCAATAAACTACAAATACAGGAATGGTTAATTAAAAGTGACGTACAATTTGATGACAAAACAATAAAGCGACGATTATGGGAGTTTAATTTTACTTTACATATTGACCAAAAGCAATACTTAATTGACAAAAAACAACATGGGCATGAAGTTCTTAGATTACCTCCATACCACTCTCAATACAATCCAATTGAATTGGCATGGAGTTTATGTAAGAACTATTATAATAAGGACATACATTCTCAGCCTCCCTCACAAGACATAATTGCTAATTTATGGCTTAAATCTCTATCACTGTGTACAGCAAACATATGGAAAAATACGTTGAACACTGTGAACTACTAATATAAAGTGACTGGGCAAAGCACATTGTTAAATTGGTGTGGATGATATACCTCCTGTTATTATTAGGTTGGAAGAATCTGATACAGAATCGGAAGATGAGTTGTATTCCTCTTCTGAATCAGATTCTGGATGATTATCCTGAAGTGTATCCATCTAAATTCTGGTAAATTATATCTCTGAAAATGGTTCTACCAGAGTATTTTGTATTATCTCTTTATTTTGAAATGCCTGTTAATGTGTAGCATAAATAATAACTTGTACAACACAGTTCTACAAACAAAAATCATCAGCAAATTATTAATAATATTTTTATTTTTACATTAGTACATAAAAGATAGATGTCTAGAAATTTTATGACGTTTCTGTACAGTTAGATATCAATCACGCTTAAATAAACGTACTTAAAATAAGGCAATACCTTATTTAATGTCAATGGTTCAGTAATTTTAGCTCTTATTAAGTATAATAGTGCTTATAAGTTAACACATTGACAGTTCTAATGGTTTTTGACATAACTAGTGTTTTTTCCTTTGTCACTAACTACCTACACTGTTACAAAAATGCAAATGCAAAGCCCGCTCTGAATCATAAAGCAAAAAAACAGACTATATATACAAAAAACAATATAATTATCAATGTATTTTCTCTTATTTATCTGTGTTTATTCGAATATTGAAATAAACTCTGGCCCTCTGTAACTCCCAAACAAGATGGCAAGTAATTGGAATTTGTGATTTGATAAAATTTAGTAAGCAGAAATTTGAAGAGTTAAAAATATCCTAAAAAGCCAAAATATTACACATGAGTAGGGTTGCTTACTCTCTGAAATAGAGCTGTCTTTTAAGACAGTCTCTATCCGCTACTCGTGTTTGCTTATTAGGGTATATTTTATAGTATAAAATGACTGGCTTTACCGACAGCTTAATATTTTATTATCTATTTTCTTATCCTTTGATTTTATTACTTCTGGATATGTATAGCTTTCAACTTTTCCAATAGTTCATTTCTTATTCTCATTTCTCTTATCAGTGTTAATAATTCTGGTAATTCTCACATTGGTCTTTGCTATATATAATAATATAACGGGTGTTCATAAACAGTCGTCATCCCAGTTGCTTTGAAAAACAAAATGTTATGTCTTTGATTAATTCGTGCAATACAATGAAACGTCATTGAGTACTGTCATAGCGCATTTTTTCTCAATTTTAATAGACATACGTTTCTGAAGTCAAAACCTACTGGGATGACGACTGTTTATGAACACCCGTTAGTATAATCAAAAATTATTTTCATCAAAAGATTTAATCTGACTTTGTAATGCATCTAATTTGTCAGGATGCTTTTTTAATCCAGTATTTATGCTATCCAGCCGGCAGTACGGCTAAGTGGTGTTGCACATCTCAGGGCACATATAAAAGTTAAACGCCAGTCTGCTTGGTCAGTACTTGGTTGGGTGACCATCTGGAGAGCGGGCGTAGTGTTCTAGCCAGACAGGCTTCACTACCTCAAGTATCTCCTCCGAATTTAAAAATGCACACACCTTCAGCGGCTTGGTGTGCCCGGCACCCCGACACTGTGTAAACGGTATAAGGGGTTACAGATTATGTATGTAGGTATGTATGTTGTATTACTTGTTCAAAAATACACTGAAAGTATTGCGTGTACGGTGTATGTATATTAATCCATTGTATGAGAAACGACCAATAAGAATATATTTCTTTATCAGACAATCGATTACATGTAACCTAAAATTTGTACGTCAAATTTATAAGAGCTTCTAATAATTTATAGAAGAAATGCAGTGTTGCAGAAGAATTCTTTATATCAAACAACTAGCAAGATTAAAGAATGTAAGAACATGCTTTGAGTTACGTCAAAATAGAACAGCTAATTACTGTACTGGCAGTTTCTGTCCTACTGTCCAAATCTCTATGGTAACTTCAAAGTTTAATCAATTCTCAAGTAATAATAGAATACCATGCAGGACACTAGCTGCAGTTCCTGATGAAAACGAACTTATTGATTCCATAACATTTGAAAAAGTGTGTGAAGAAACCCTAGATTCACTTTCTGAACAGTTTGAAGAGCTGGTCGAACAAGCGCCACATCTTAAGTCTGCAGATGTAGAATACAGTGTAAGTTTCTCAAATGCAGTACAAACAAGCAATTTATACTTTGCTTCTTAGGATGGCGTTTTAACCATCAAGTTTGGTTCACCTTATGGTACTTACGTAATAAATAGGCAATCACCTAATCGTCAAATTTGGCTAAGCTCACCAACTTCAGGCCCGAAGCGTTATGACTACGTTATAAATGGAAGCTATTGGATCTATAAACACGATGGTAGAAGCTTACACCAGTTGTTGCAAGAGGAAATCCCAAAAATAATCAAGAATAACGTAGATTTTTCTGAGTGTTCACATAGTTTTATTTCGTAGTATTTAATTTGTGGATTTTTTTGTTATATACATACTGTTTTATTGTAAAAGTTTGTTTAAATAGATTATTTATTTTCTATTATATATTATCTTTACACATCTTTTATTTGAAATTGATTAATCATGGAGGTTATGGAAGATGGTAACCTTATGGACAAGGTTCATATTCTTATTCAACGCGATCTAGAATATTATAAGGTGAATTTTCAAATATATGCTATTCCTTTATATACAGACTTATTACAGGATAAACAATCCATTCTTCAAGAAACGATTTGTCCAGGAATAGCTGGAGGCCGACTTGATTTTCCTCGGCATGCATCTTTTGCAGCTGTAAAATTGGTGTTGTGGTGGGAAGATGAATTTGTTGCGGGTTTTCGTAAAAATTCCGGTTTGATCCCTAAAGCAACAAAATCTATTGCAAATGATGTTATACCTGAGCCCAATGCAACAATTGTCAAAACGTCGGACCCTGACAAATTTATTTCCTTGGTGGCAAAGTCATCAGATCAGCTTTTAGGTAAAACTGTTGTATTTATAATTTATTCATTTTACCTATGGTTTACTTTCAGAGCATCTTCATGTTCTAACACAAGAAGCCTTAGATCATGCAGATCTTACTGTGCTGATGGGCACAATAGGTGCAGCAGCGTTGCTGAAAAATTGTTTATGGTTCTACATACAGTCATGCACAGAATCTTCAAAAAACTGCAACCTTGGGGCATTACAGACGAGCTATAAGCAGTATCAGGAGATGGGCGAAGCTTTAGCTGAACGACTGTTGGATATGCATTGTCGTTTGCTGTCGTTGTATATTTTGCAAGATGCAGAATCACTTGATTGGGAAAATCCACGACCCTTCTTTGAATCTGAACGTGGATCGTATGTGGTGCAGATGTGGTGGTTATACATGCATGGTTATTATTTTTTTCATTCTTATACTACATTACTTAATTCTGCTTGAATTTGTACAGGGTAATTGAGAATTCCACAAACGAATTTCAACAGCATAATTAGCAATTACAATACATACTATTTAAATATATATATGTTGCGAATTCGGGCAATGACCGAAATTTATACCCACCACGCGTTGTGAACTTTATAATATGCTCAGAACGCGTTGTGGGTACATTTATTTGCGTTGTTTCGGTCACTGAGCGTAGCGTTCTACTCACAACGCATTTTGGGCAAATTAACAAAATCCACAACATGATTTGACGACGAAAGTCGAACATATACGAAGTTCATCACGCTATAGGTAATGGAAAGGAGCCACAAAGCAAAGCACCTTAACCTCTTTTATTCGGTATGCTTCGCAGAATTAAAGTGCAGTTTATTTTGCCATCACCCGATAGTAGCAAGAAAATTCCTCTATGAACTGTCGCAAATATATCAGTAAAGGGCTCAGGTCAAGGTTTTCTCAGGTGAAATTGCAAGAGATTTTGTACTGACAATAAGTGTTCCTGTAAACAGCAAAAATTCAAATACAATTCTAAATCCCATGGCTCAATAAAGTGCAAAAATAAATAATACGTAGTTACAACTTTATGTAATCATATATATTTTATATAATAAACAACTTCAAACCAGTACGGTTTCATTCTCGTTTGTGAATTTTATGAAATTGTAATACAAAATACGAAGAATTTCGTTAAATCGTGTTGTGGATATTGTTAATTTGCCCACAACACGTTGTGAGTAGTACTCTTCGCTCAGTGACCGAAACAATGCGAATAAATTTAGCCACAATGCATATTACAAAGTCCACAACGCATTGTAGGTATAAATAATTGAGTACAACATACACATAAATGCTTCTTCTATAATAAATTAAAATATATTAATCATATTGTAATGAAATTTATTATGAATATCTTAGCTATCACAAGCAAAACATTCCTATCTCTTATTAACTGCTACCGCACCTTCGGTGGATTTATTTGAGTTTTTTTTATACATCGGCCTTCCGATAACTGAAAAGCTTGTTTAAAGAAAAAATTGTGTTGGCCCAAACCATCAACGTTAACAAGAATTCTGCTAGCTGTTAAATGTGTAAAATGTATCACATAAAATGCATGCTCATTATAACAAGAGATCAATAAAAAAACCAATTAGGGTAGGCTGTGATATGTGTTATACGTTTGGCAGTACTGAAGTGTATTGTCAGTATATGTCAAATTCGATATTAGTAGGTTAGGTTTTGTTTGTTATTTGACATAGACTGACAATACACTTCAGTACTGCCAAACGTATAACACATATCACAGCCTACCCTAATTGCTTTTTATTGATCTCTTGTTACAGTAAGTGGCTACTAATGTAAATTACCGAAACTATACAGAAAAATATTTTTAGTTATAATCCTAAAGCTGAAAATACGAGTCTGTAGGACGTTGTATTTTCTTGTATTGGGATTGTAACGAAATGATATTCTTAAAAAATTATAGATTATTAGGCGTACTACAAATTATATTTAGGAAGAGAATATAATTATTTAAAATATATACCCGAGGAGAATAATAGGTACATTTTATTATGTGCGTATCAATGCTAATGATCAGTGTTTCTCCAAAAACATACTTTTTGTTGCTTTTTATGCTTAACGCGCACGACCAAACCTAGAAAAATTAACTGACATTTTTAAATTAGTTCAATGACACGTGAAACAAAACCAAGTTAGCTCTTACGAAGTCGATAATTGCGAGTCGCTATATTGTCAGTATGGTAGAAGGTCCTGTTAGCCAATGTCCTAAATTTAAGAGATTGTGATTGGCGTAAAATTCAGCGAATTAAGTATATTCTCATATTAATAATTATTTTTTGCAATTGCATGTTCATATCGGTGTTAAAAATTTACGGTTTTGTTTATTTTCTGGGTCTATTAGTAGCATCTCAGTTTCTTAGTATCTACAATGGTATACCAAAATACTGTATAAGTAGCTAAAACTCAAATTTCGCAAAATGCACATTATTACAAGATTTAATTTATGAATCACTTGAAAGCTGAAAATAGAAGATAGGTAATAATTATATCGTGTGTTCAAAAAGAAGTTACATAGGGGTTGGCCATGGAAAAGCATAACTTTGTTGTGTTCTGTTGTAATAGTAGCTTAATTAAAGTTCCTATAAAACATCAACTTTTTCATTGGTTATAGGAGATAATAATTGTTCTAAACCTGTTAAAATAGAGAAATTCAGGTGGATTTTATTTCAAAATTAGGAAAATGTTTTTTACCTGCAAAAAATACAAATTGAGTTATTGCATGAAATATTAACCTTAATCAAATTTGGAAAATTATGAAAAGATCTTTAGTATATTTTAAAAACACACTTAATCAATTATTATTGATAGAATCAAGGATGAAATTATCACTAATAATGTATTAAGGGCAAATGATTTTGCTAGTAAAAATGTTTTACGAAAGTATTTTGTTTTGGCAATGTCACAAGACAAACTAACTTGATCAAATTTCCGAGCCGAAGTCGAGGGAATTTGCCAAAGTTAGTTTGTCGAGGGGCATTGCCTAAAAACAACAAATCTTAAGTAAAACATTTTCTGAGCAAAATCATGAGCCCGAAATACATTTTGTGGACTATTTCCCAAATATCGGTTCATTTTGACATTTATACTGATGCACAATCACAGTTTAAGTGACGTTTTTGAAATACCACCTTGATTAAAATAACATTTTTTGTGGTAGCCACGGATACAAGTGGTAAAAGAAAGTGATAAAATCCCAAGGGAAAATTTTGATTTTTTGCCACTATAAAATCACCTGATTGGTTGAACTTTAAAAAATCATGGCATTTGATTGGATAATGAGGGATGCGGGAAATGGTCATATACAGTTGTGTTCACATACTGAGAATTTCTGACAACTAAATAGAAGAAATTGAGTTACCTGATTTCTATGACAATTCCAGTGGCGTACATCACAGACATCTAATTGTTTTCTGCCATTTGTCAGCCAAAGATTAAGTGAGCAACTATATAGTCTGTTTTTTTGCTTTATGATTCAGAGCAGGCTTTGCTTTTGCATTTTTGTAACAGTGTAGGTAGTTGGTTATAAAGAAAAAACACTAGTAATGTCAAAAACATATATTTAATAACTACTATATTGCTAGTAGGGCGTGGGAACGTACGAAAACATTACGGCGTTGACATAGTTTCACTTTGAGTACTACGCGTCTCGTGCGCATGCCTGAGAATTTGAACTCCGCTTTTAGAAGCAAATTTTAAACTTGACCGTGAGATTTACTTCCCCACCGTGCGGACGACGCGCTTGCGCACAGCTCACCAAATACATCGAAGAGTTCGTTGTCTGTCTCACTTATGTTGTGACCTCCCCACTTACATGCACTAGCAATATAGTACATAGTTATTAAATATATGGTCAAAAACTTATTGCAACTGTCAATGCGTTAACTTATAAACACTATTATACATAATAACAGCTAAAATTGAACCGTTGACATTAAATAAGGTACTGTTTTATTTTAAGAACGTTTATTTAAACATGGTTGTTATCTAACTGTACAGAAATGTCATAATATTTCTAAACAGCGATTTATCTTATATGCTCTAATGTAATAATATATTATCAACAACTTGCTGATGATTTTTGTTTGCAGATGTAGAAGTTATTATTTATGCTAAACATATAACAGGGATTAACTGTTTTTGAAAATTGCCTAAAAATGTCACCGTTCATACACTTATGGTAGGTACCTGTCATTATTGTCAGATTCCAACAGTAAGTCACACCGTGGTAAAAATCCTGATATGCATCCTGCATGCAAAATAGTATATCTCCTTCCCTCCACCTTAACTTTAGATGGATTACTTTTCAAGTCTATGTCGTGAGTCCACCTACGCCACTGGTTCCATTGCAAAAAGTTCCGGCTAAACTGCAGAATCCGGGGCAAATTCCCCTCTTTTTACCTGCTTTTCTTATAATTTTGGTTATGGTTACTAGTGAAACATGGTTAATAATAATTAATATTAACAATAGCAGGGGAATGTGCCCTGGATTTTGCAGTTTTCCCCAAGTTTCATCCAAAAACAGGAACATACATTTTTCACTAGAATTTCGAAAGCAATCTAGGCCGAAATTACATGATTCTGCTCACACAACAATTTTCTTCCATTCACAATTTTGTATTTATATCACATTTTTTTAATATACCTATAGTGTAATTTTGAACGACTCCCAGTATAATTTAGTACCTCTCTTGTATATCGCAATAAATTATCTGCAGTAAAAAAATCCCAAATTTTCTTCTTAATATCCTCCCTGAAACTATAGTCCTCTCAAGTTAGAACTTCCGTTTCCTTTTTCATACTGTCATTCGGTTGTTGCTGGAGTTGTGATTTTGCTTTATTTAGAATATTAAACACAGTTGCATTCAAAATCTAGCATTATAAGAAATTGTTAGAAATTTTATATCTGTTTAATTCTTAATACTTACATCAAAGATTTAACCATTTCGTCCAATGATGGCTGTTTTACTTAAGTTATCATTGATATCTTTGATATTAGTAAAACAGCGTTTTATAGCCTCTTTAGTGTTAATATTAATACTACTTTTTCGTGGCACTTTATTAAGCTTTACCGAAGTGTCAACTTGACAAACCAGCGACCTTTATTTTGACGTTAGGTATATTTTGTACACTGCTAAAATAATATAAATGCAAGGCCTGCTCTGAATCATAAAGCAAAAAAAACAGACTATAGTAATTTTTCTAAACTTTAAAATTTGTACAGGTACATTCAATTTTGGAGGATCTTACAACCGTTTAGTAACTTAACTATGACAGTTTGAAGCATGACATTATTGTATTATCCATATTATAATAAAAATTGCTCCACTACTGAGTTTATATTTCTTATGAACCAATCATAAGATCAACGAAATTTTTAATTGCATCCCCTTCATATTCTCCATACAGTGTGACCCATTTGTTCTTGAGCCACCCTGTAAAATCTTTATTTATTGTGCGATTTTAACCGGATTTTTTTTAAATGGTAGAGCTTGATGAACTGTATTTTTGGAGCCAAAACCGCCACGTTCCTACAAAATCCAAGGCCTACTAGATCAGTGTTTAGTAGTAAAATTTCAAGAATTCGTATTAGCGATTTTTTTAGAAAAAATCTGGACACGCCACTGGATTTGTCACCCCTCAAAATGGTACTGTACTAAATTTTATCGAAATCTTTGAAGTATTAACTATTTTATAGCCAAATTAAGAATACATAAAAAATACTCGTCATTTTCATAAATTTATTCAAAAACGTAAGCTATCCATGAAAAAACAAAAGTGACAAGAGCTAATTAATGTCAAAAGTGACAAATAAAGTGGTAGGAGGGTTATTCAGCTAGTGTAAATAAACATGGAAAACGTAACTTTAAGAGACAAAATAGAAATTGTACGTCTTGTTGGCGATAATGTGCGTTCGGCAAGAGAAGCTGCGAGAGAATTCAATAATAGACACCCAAATAGACGAGTAAGTCGTAGTACTGTACAACGGGTTAATAGAGTTTTCAATGAGACGGGGGCTGTTTCCAAAAACTTGCTTAGAATCAGGCATAATGGACGTCGTGAAATTTTGAGAAATAATGACCATATTTTGGAATACTTTAACAACAACCCCCGGGATAGTATAAGAACGGCTAGTTTAAACCTTGATATCCCCAGAGAAAATATTAGAAGATGCCTGAAAATAAACAAAATAAAGGCTTATAAGATAAGCCAAAGATTTTGCATACGTTGGAAGTGGGAGATGAGGAAAGACGATTAGAGTTTTGTTATTGGCTACAAGGGGAATATCTAAATAATCCTAACTTTATTATGGAAATTTTATATAGTGATGAAGCCACATTTACTACAAATGGGGTGGTTTCAAGTCAAAATTGCCGTCACTGGTCAGCTGAGAATACGAATTCGTCATAAATGCTAAGAGGCAATATTCACAAAAAATTAACGTTTGGTGTGGAATACTAAATGACCGAATAATTGGCCCTTTCTTCTTTGAGGGTAATTTTAATGCAAATGGCTTTTTAAATTTTCTTGGGAACGTATTTTGGAACACATTAGATGATATACCATTACAGAATCTTCGTAATTTAAAGTTTCAGTTGGATGGAAGTCCTATTCATAATGCTATTTTGGTAAGAGAATGGTTAAATGAACATTTTGAAAATCGTTGGATAGGGCGAAACAGTCCTTTGATTCAGTGGCCGCCGAGATCACCAGATCTAACGCCCCTTGATTTTTTTTCTTTGGGGTTTACTGAAACAAAAAGTTTACAAATCAAGGCCACAAACTCTTCAAGAACTACGAGCCAGGATAATACAAGCCTGTGCAGAAATTACTCAGGAACAATTACGAAAGGTGATTATGAACGTGCGTAAAAAAAGGATTGACAAGTGCATCGAAATAAACGGTGGATTAGTAGAAGTGACAAGAGTATTGTAGCTTTTGTAATGAAATACTCTAGATATTTTATTTGTTTAAGTTTTGTGTTATTATTTCTATTTCTTTTTGTATTTGTAAAAATTAGGCATAAGAATGATAATAGTAATTTAAATATTTTTTCATGAATAACTTTTAGAATAAATTTGGCATTGTGTATTTTTAATTTGGCTATAAAATCGTTAATACTTGAAAGATTTCGATAAAATTTAGTACAGTGCCGTTTTGAGGGGTGGCGAATCCAGTGGCGTGTCCAGATTTTTTCTAAAAAATCTAATACGAATTCTTGAAATTTTACTACTAAACACTAATCTAGTAGGCCTTGGATTTTGTAGGAACGTGGCGATTTTGCATACAAAAATATAGTTCATCAAGCTCTACCATTTAAAAAAAAATCTGGTTAAAATCGCACAATAAATAAAGATTTTACCGGGTGGCTCAAGAACAAATGGGTCACACTGTATGTAAAAACTGTAAATTTTTTTATTATTGATAAAGTCAGTATATCAACACAAACCATGAGAGTCATAAATATCATTAATGAAAAGGTTGGAAGAAATATATATAAAACACGAATTCGTTAATTACAATTTACCACTTGTGGAAATAGAATTATATTATTTTTCGATTCATGTAATCATTGAGAAATTGTTATTTATACAAGTAGCTAAAGTTCCACTTTCTTGCATGTGTAAGAAATTAAAATCTCATAAGTGTAAGAAAGAAGCTTTAGATACGAGTTTTATACATAATTTTTTCGACTACCACATATTTATGCTAAAAGAGATTTAAAACGCCAACATCATTTCAAATTCAAAACCTACTAAAAATTATGTTATGTATGTTTCCATTGAGAAGTGTGCAATAAAAACAAACACTTTTGACATACAGAGATTGTTAAAATAGCCTCCTTTAGGAAATGGTAGTCGAAAATAATATAAGTAACATAAGAAAGTCATACCTTTTTTCAGGAATTTTCAGTTTGATGGACGAGGGCAAAGAAAATGGGTAAAAAAATTTGCTTTCATACATGTACACATTATTTTTTTTTTGCATAGTGATCCTTTGTAACTCGAAATTTGGCCGAATGGTTATTTAACCAACAAGTGTGTTAATAAAGGTGATTAATAATCGAGAGATTTTAAGGCGTGAGCGAGTGGAGCGAGCGAACGCGTTAATGAGCGAGATTATTAATCACCGATTAACATAAGAGTTGGTTACAAGACTTTTCCGTCAATCGTACGTTTATTAAAATCCATCAAAAATATTTATTACTTTTGACATTTCAGATACATTTGACGTTTAGTACGTATGGTTGCCAATGTCGGAGCATTTTTGCGGCAATTAAAATACTTGGCGGTTGGAAATCCACCTCTGTTGCCGAAGGATACATTGAGAACTCGATAGTTATAAAATACAAACTGCCACAAAGATATTGAGCGGAGCGTTTTCTAATGTAAATATTTATATTAATAAATCCACGGAATAATTTAACCTTTAGTTTTGACATTTCAGATACATTTGACGTTTAGTACGTATGGTTGCCTATATAAAATCATTGCGAAAACGGGTCTATTAATGCATGATTTTTTAGACAAAATCATGCATTAATGAGTCGATATATAAACGATTGACGGAAAAAGAACTTTAGAATTTACAACTGTCAAAGTGACAATTCATAATTTCAATAAAATACTTTTAAAAAGTGTTACTTTCTTTACGATTTTTCGTTAAAAAAGACGATTTTTATTATCACTATGCAAAATAGTTATTTGTACAACTAGTGATGAAAGTGATACGTTGATGGACAATGACATAGCCGGAGTGCATTAATCAAACAAGTAAAAAAAGTTGCTTTCATACATGTTCACATCATTTTTCTACATAGTGAACCCCTGTAACTTGCAATTTTGTCAAAAAGGACTTAAGAATTTACAACTGTCAAATTGACAATTCACAATTTCAATAAAATAGTTAAAAAAGTGTTGTTTCTTTATGATTTTTCGTAAAAAAATTGGTACCTTTTTCACAATTTTTCATTAAAAAAAAGACGACTTTCATGATCACTATACAAATTTTATTTTTAAGTATCTCTATAGAACATAACGTAGCGGACTTGTAATGTGGCGGTTTTTGGTTCGAACCTAAGCGAAAATATTTTAATAAGTATACTTACATTGTGGTATGAATTGGACATGCCATTATTAGTATCTTGGAAACTAAATGAGTTAGAGATTCGGTTAAATGGGACAAAAGTTGTCTAAATAAAGCAGAAATTTGATGATACCTTCTGTTTAAAAAAATCGTAGCACAATAGATAAATGCAGAGCTATACTTTCATTACTATTAGAGGTACACAAATAGTGTACCTATAGGAAGAACTGGTAGTAATTTATAAGGCCGACAGAAACCTGACACATACTAGCAGTTTAATTTTATGTTTTGTATGTAAGATATGACAGCAACTTACATTTTTTAAATAGAAACTATAGCAAGCTTTCCAGCCATTTAAAAGCTTGTGGTAAGGAGTCTGGTGTGAGAGTAGTCAAGTTGCGTTAGCATCTCTGACGTTACATGGCTGCATGGTGCGAGAGCTGATCAGACAGCACTTGCATGGGTGTTCATAGTGCTAGTAAAATTGCAGCAAGCCGTGCTTCGGAAAGCATGTTAAGCCATCGGTCTCAGTTGTAATTAGTAGAAGCAGTTGTTAGGCAGACGACCCATCCAGTCGCTATAAAAATTGGGTACCAAAACCACAGTTAGGGAAAGTAAGGCAGTCGTCGAAGGCGTGATGCTAACCACATTGCCCAGTACGCCATTAACGATGTGCCAGACTGACTGGGTTTCGGAACAAGACATTTTGGCAACCTTGACTCGCCGTATCTCAGGCCATATTCTTATGTGTGGAATGAAATGCTTGAACTTGACTTTTTACTTTACTATCTGTGCTTATTAATTACACTTTAGGAGTTAGAAAATTACTTCCTTCTAACTTATTATCAGTGTTTACATGGTTTTAGCAAGTGGTAATATATAATATTACTAAATTATAAAATATTCAGTACCCACTCTAGAAAAACGCCCATCGGTACTTTCCAAGAATACTTTAACTATCAGCATCACTCCGTTTCGTTAGTACAATGAATTGTTATGATCCAGTTATTTATCATAAAAATTGTCAATACCCACTTCACTCCGCTTCACAGTTCAATGTTATGAATGAGTCTATTGTTATAAAAACTATTGATACGTCCCCTTCAGTGCTTTCCAAGAATACTTCGGCACCTTATCTTCGCGTTTATTATCACATATAATTATAAGAGAGCTTTTTTTTGTGGAAGTAAACTTCACATTTTATTGAGAATTTACTTGGAAATTTAACGAAAAAAACTGCCTCTGAAAAAATTACGAGTCTGAAGGACGAGTAATTTTTTATGGCAGTTTTTTGAGTTGAATTGCCTAAAGGCAAGAAAACTCGAATTATAAATGTTAAGTTTACTTCGATAAAAAAAAAGCTTGAGTGTAATTTGGTACGACAATTTAATGAATACATATCTAATTTACATAATAGGTCCTTAGCAACTCTGCTAGGTTTACTAGAATTAGACCGTTTTAAAAGTTAGGTTCCATTTTGTCGCTGGAAAAGTTAGGGCAAATTTATACGCTGTCATAGTGACAAAAAAACCGTGGCTTATGGGATTTTTTGTGTATGAATTAAATTGTCAAATTGATTGTGTTATTAATGAGTGTATTTAAGAAATCAGTTGAATGCTGTAAAAAAAATGCTATCGTTATATCATGTAAAATATTTAAAAAAATTATTTAATGTTTAACCATAACATATTTATTAATTATTTCATTCCAATCAAATTTTAACAAAAACAAAAATCAATTCATGCAATTAACTTAAATACTAAAAATTGGCAAATCTAATCAATCCAACTTTGTATGTGTTGTGTATGATACTTAAGAAACCGTTATGACAAAAAGACTTTTGAACAAGTTTAATTAAATTAAACAATTTGTTTTTGTAATCATCATTATTAGTGAATTTGCCCTATATATTTAGGTGTGATTATTATTAAGGAAAATAACAACAACCGGATGTATACGGACATTTTGAGGGCTGGCAACTATTGTTTGGCTCATGGCACTTGGGTCACACTTAGAATAGGTTAACGGGCATTTTTGAATTGATATCGGTATATCGAGACCCTGTATACTATGGTCCAAAAAAGTGCCGTTAGGAAAAAAATGGAAATTAATTAATATTTTCGAAACCGCTGGAGATATTTCAGTGATATTTATTACGTAGCAACAGTTAATAAAGGTGCATATTTTTCAATACAGAAATAATTTTCAGCTGTAACAGTGGCATGCCTATGGGCCGTGACTTCGATATTTTTGTAGAAAAAAATAGTAGGTCAATGGTTTTTTTCTAAAATAATAGTAGTTTGTATATCTACCAAGGCATTGAAGTTTAGCTTTTTATCACGCATGTGGATTTAGTTGCCGAGGCCCGTAGGGCCAAGGCAAATAAACCACATGAGGGACAAAAAGGAACTTCAATGCCGAGGAGTACATGAAATTGACAAATCGTGAAAGTAGAAAAAGTCGTAAAACAATGGATTATCTTACTGCCGATTTCTCGTAGTTTAATGAAGATTTCGAGGTACTTTAATGCCGATTTCAAATAAAAAATATTTTTGAATTCATCGTTTAATTTGAAACATAAGAGCTCTCGAGTTGTTTTCCTGCGATGCGTTGTTTTTTTAAACTGAATACAGCCACCCTCATTTTTTTTCCACGTTGATTTTTGCTCTGTACTTACTTTTTATTGCAGCGACCGCCGAAAGGGTTATTCATCTTTTATTGAAATCCAAAATTCTGTCAATTCCATGCTGCCAAATTTTGCTTTCTAACTGTTATTGCAAGATAACTCGATAAGATTCTTTTCTTCTGCAGAAGTAAATTCAGACGGAACACTAGTGTTAAATGGATCTTGAATACATGGAAACTTATCAAAATTTTCATTTTGAAAATATTTCTCAAACCAGATAATTACTTGTGATAAGTACTCCTCAAACATGGTTTTTATATTTCGAGAAATTTGAAGTCAAAAATTGCTGTAATATTGAAAAACAATCTTTGCCTGCATCTTCATTCAATTTTCTTCTCCATAGTTTGAGTTTTTGTATAAAAGCTGATATTTTTTCCGTTGATTTCAAAAGGTGCATGTTATTTCCCTGTAGAGAGCAATTAAGTGAATTTAGCTTTTCAAAAATGTCGCATTAATATGCCAGTTTTATGAAAAAATCAGCATCAGCATAATATTCTGCATCTTTGTATTCTTCTTCTTTAAAGAAAATAAAAATGTCTTGCCGCAATTCAAAGGTACGTGATAAAACATTAACACGAGAGAGCCATCGTACACTGCTATAGACACAGTTTTTTAAAAAACCTTGCTTTCAATGAACAAGATTTTATAAAATTTACTACATTCACCAGTCACCACACATTCTAACACCTGATTCAGTGCAGGACTCAGATGCTGTGACGCAAGCGCTTCTCTATGAATAATGCAATGGGTCCACAGTGCATTTGGTAATTTGCTTCGAATAAGCGCCTGTAATCCTCCATAACAGCCAGACATGGAGCGAACTCCATCAGTACAGACACCAACACATTTAGGCCACTTCAAATTATTTTTAGATAATAATAATAATAATAATAATAAGTTTATTGTACTGTACAGTATTCGTCAACAAAATAACATTAATATGTTTGGATACACATAATAAACTCATCGACGTTGTAGAAAACGTGTTGCTTCATGAAGGATTTCAGTTTCGTTGTGAACCCATCGTCCTTCCACTCCTTGGGGCACCTATTGTACCAGCTGACTCCACGATTTAAGTAGTCGGTAGTTATCATTCTGCTGTTGGGTCCTTCCAGCAGATCGTGTCCTCTCGTGAAGTAATCATGTTTACTTCCTCTTGTTGCTAGACCGTGGCGACGTTCAATGTGGATGTCCGTGAGCGTCTTAAAGATGTACATCGACGCAACTGTCAGGATACCGTACTTGGAGAAGAGGGGTCTGCAGGATGTTCGCCTACTTACGTTTGCTATACTACGCAAAGCCCTCTTCTGCTCAATTAATATTTTCTGAATATGAGTTGTGTGACCCCATATTTCTATTGCATAGGCAAGTCTGGAATGGAAGAGCGAGTAGTATGCAGTTTTAGCCGCAGCTTCACTTGAGGTCTGACGAATTCGTTTGATGGCGAAGTTGACCCTTGACAATGCAAGGCTGAGGTCTTCCACCTGCGCTTTCCAAGAGAGCCGCGAGTCCACTGTCACACCCAGGAGTCTAACTGGTTTATCAGCATCCAGCCACCTATCCGTGGTGTAGTTTATCCGACTTGTCTTTTCTTTATTTAGCAATAGTTCGTTGCTGACGAACCAACCATCCGCTGCCTCGATAGCATTTGCCATGTTTACGTTCAAGTCATTTGTGGTTTCTCCACTAGTGGTTAGTGTTGTATCATCTGCAAACATGGCAACATGCGCCGGTATGTAGCTCGGAAGGTCGTTCATATATATTAAAAAGAACAGTGGGCCTAATATTGATCCTTGAGGGACCCCCCTCATGACTGAACACGTTCTGCTTCGGTGGCCATCCACCACGGTAAGTTGTCTTCTGTTCTGGAGATAATTTTCTACTATATTGTATGCTTTCCCAGTTATTCCATAATTGTTTAACTTTTGTAGGAATATGTCGTGCGACATGGAGTCGAAAGCTTTGCTCAGATCGCACATGAAGGATGCCGTTTCTTTCTTGTCATTTATCTCTGAGCAGACAAAAGTATACAGTGAATATTTTGGATAAAGTACTCACTTATTCTCTTGTGAAGAATTACTTCCAGGATCTTTGACAAGGCAGGCAGCACCGATATAGGTCTGTAATTCGCACAACTTCCTTTATCGCCTTTCTTGTAGATGGGGTGTACTTTTGCGATTTTTAACTGATCTGGAAACTTTCCCACATGTAGGCACAGATTGAAGAGCTCTGACAATGTTGGTGCCAATATCTGGTCGACCCGTTTGATAACGCGCACATTCATGTCATATACATCAGTTGCCGTTTTATTTTTTAGTCCTTTTATTATGTCGGTGATTTCTTCTTCCGTGGTATTTTTAAAGTTGTTGAGCACTGTAGACTTCACAGCTATGTGGCTTGCCTTTAGGGTGTGATTGGCCTTGTCAAGTTGGTTTACAATCCTAGATCCTGTGTTGGCAAAGAAGTTATTAAATTCTTCGCAGGTTGGCATTGTTCCTTGTTTGCATTTGTTTGTTCTTCCAGTTTCTTTATTAATGATGTCCCAGATGACCTTTGCTTTGTTGTCTGCCTCAGCTATTCTTTTCAGATTATTCCTTCTTCTCTCTTCTTCGGCTGCTTGCACGTAGTTGCGTTTAACAGTGTCTAGCATTCTCTGCATGTCCTCTGTACCATTATCTGCCTGTAGTCGGCAAAGGAATTTCAGGTTCTCTTTCATTTCACGTAGATGGCTTGAGAATGTTGGCCGAGTTCCTTGAGGTTTGTATATCTTACGTGGAAAGCACTCGTCGACTGCCCAACCCATTACTTTTAGCAGGTTCTTACACATCATTTCAGGATCAAAGCTGTGTATAGTTCTCCATTCGACTTCGCTGAGGACCTCCGCAAATCGGTCGAGGTTTTTCGAGGAGTAAATCCGTCGGTGCATGGCCTTATTAATTGAATTGGATTCAAACGATATGCATTGTGGGTAGTGGTCACTAATGGTGTAGTTTAGTACTTGCGCATTCATTGCCCTGGGTGTGGTATCTTATTCTGGTTGGATGGTGTATTGTCTGCACTAATCCAAAATTGTTCATAACCTTGACAACTTCAGATCTTGAAGATGAGTATTCTCGGAATTCGATATTGAAATCTCCTGTGATGACTGTTTGAGTATCTACCTCAACATTATCGCCAAGCCAAGTCAGTACGTCCTCCAGTGTGGACAAGAAAACGTCTATGTTTCCATTTGGTGGGCGATAGATTGCAAGCACCACGGTTCTATGTTTAGCAAGGTGGACGCCCACTACCTCGCAGTCTTTTTCCACCAATATGGATTTTATACGAATGAGCTCTACTGCTTCAAGATGACTCTTCGTGTAAATGCACACTCCTCCGTAACCATTTTCCCGCCTGCAGAAGATGCTAGCGACGTCAAAAGTTGGAATCGCATACAATCCTGCCGTTTGGTCTGTTAGCCAGTGTTTGCTAACACAAGCAATGTCAATGCGCTCCTCCATTAACAGTTTGTACAGTGCATGACACTTGTTGGTAATTGACTGAATGTTGAGATGCATAATTTTTATTATGTTAGTAGCAATCTTACGATCGGTTTCTGTTGCTTTAGTGGTTTGGAGATCGTCTTTGACTTCAGTTTTATTTCGGGTTATCATTTCGTTTTTCCAACCAAAAAATATATCGGCTCACTACTATGTTTTTTGGCCAATTTTGTGGGTCCATAAGGACATCCTTGTGGCTGAAATCCACACCCACTTTAAAACTTCCTGCAGGTGATTTACTGTCAACCCTGCTGCAGGTTATATCCTTAGATGAATGTATCAAGAATCTCGAACAGGTCCTGAGCCTTCGCTCCTGCAGTGATATTTTTACAAAACAGGTCTTCTTTAATATTATTACCATCTATAAACCGTACATAGCATATGAAATGGGCATCCTTATTATTATCCGTAGCCTCATCTATCTGCAGTCCAAATTCGACTTCTTTAATTTTTTTAATTAATTGATCGTTGATATCCTTTGCTATATCTTGTATTCTCCGACTAATTGTGTTATTAGACCAGCACCAGCAGACTCACCAATCATTATGTTCACCATATCTATAGCAGCCGGTAGAATAAGTTCTTCTGCGATAGTACGAGGCTTCTTACATTTCGCAATTCTGTAAGCCACTTTGAAAGATGCTAGCAAAGCGTTGTTTGGTATTGATACAGTTTAAAAAATGCATTTTATCTACGACAGTGTGTAAAATTACCTTTTAGTTGGCAGTTTTAAGTTTGTAAAACGACTGTTTAATAACATGTTTTCATTAGTTTACGTCGTCAGTAGTAACCTGTTTAAAAGATTTCATTAGGCACGTTGTCAGTAGCAACGTGTTTTAAAATTTTTAAAACACGCAAAATTACGGCCAGTTACTGGTAATCCTAATTTACATTTAATATTTTTTTATATTTACCGTGTTTTCTAGAGTCTATTGTAGATAAAATATTGTACGATACACATGCGTAAAGCATCTTTAGTCACTCGCGAGGTTTAAAATGCTCGCTCACTCGCGTTTTAACTCTACCCCACTCGTGCCTAAAGAGTAGCTTTACGCACTTGCATCGTAAATTACTATTATCTACTTTGATGTCACAAGATGGTTATTATAACACTAAAAACAGTGCTACACTGAAGTCCATTATAGCACTGGTTTTGCATTGTTATTTTCATATGAAAAATTTTGAAACAGCCTACCTTGATTCAGACAACTATCAAAATGTCACATTTATGAAATGTCAAAATTAATCATTTTGGATGATTTTTTTATGCAAAGTAGATAAAATAGTATATTATACTAGTTTCATAAGAGGCATTGAAGCACTCGTTCCATTGGAGCACTCGTTCCATTGGAGCACTCCTCGCTACGCTCATCGTGCCCCAAATTCACTAGTGCTAAAATAGGCCCTCTTCTTAAACTAGTATAATAAAATAATATACTGCTATGGTTTTAAGCCCTATAATTCAACTCTGTTAGCATTGCCAAATTAATGGACTTTTCATGAAAGCTCAGAGTGAGATATTTTATATAACTGCAAAGCTAAAATTTGAATTTGCCAGAATGAATACATTTGTAATGAGATGCCAGTAATTGCAGAATAATTAATTAATGAACGCAGTAAGCAAAGCTCAATTCGCATAGGGATCCAAATTAGATGTAAGTTCAGTTAATTGATTAGGTTTGCGCTAAATGTAAAGGCCAAGCCGAATGAAATTTAATAATTACAAGATGGATTGCAAACGCAAGGGAATGAAGCGTAAAAATCAGGCATATTTTAATAGTGAAATCCAGTCAGGGTTTTATAAGAAAGGTAATTGAAAGATGGATAAGCTTAAGAACATGCAACGGGCAGATCAGAAGGAAGGCATTAAAGCATTTAAAGGAAACCGTAAGAATCAAAAGGCAAGGGTTATAGGAATTGCAGAAAAGCACACACATATGAACTTAAAAATGTGAACGAAAATCAAACAGTGAATTCAAAGGGTCCCAATGCAGGATATGCGCGAATTAAATACTTTTTTTCTATAGCACATGTTAAAGTGTGCTTTTATCAACTCAAAACAAAGGTCAAGTTTTACTTTAACAGCAAGGGTAGATAAAGTAGCACTTTAACATCAAGGATAGATAAAGTAATTTAATTTTCTAACTTTTGTTTAAATTAAATATGACAACTTCGTATTATCGTAGCAACCCAATCTAGCTACTGACATTTTGAAATGTGATTGACTGTCATTATTTTCTTTTAAAATTGTTAAAGTTCTTGCTATAGAAAAAAATATTGTATTACCTATACACGACGATAAAGTTATTTCTATCAACTCTTGAATCATTAACGTCTCGACTTCGTCTCGACGTTAAACTATTCACTCGTGGATAAAATTTAACTTTATCGTCTTGTATAATAAATTACTATAATCAGTGCAGTGACGTGAACTTTTAAAACGATCATAAAAAGACGTGCAGTGAAAAATAGACACAACCAAAATTAATATAAATGTAAATAATTATTTTAGATATAGTATTAGTGTACAAAATCATAGTTTTAAGTAGAATTATTGTTAAAAGTTAGTATTTGAACCATGTTAATATCCGCAATTTATTTGAAGTAACTAGCTTTTGTTTATAACAAATTAATGGAGGTAGGCAAATTAATAAATTATTTTATGACAGCCAGTTTTTGTGTCTCCAAATAAATTAAGTTTTTAAATAGAAACCAATTGAATTTAATAATAAAAAGTACACCAGTGTATTGGCAATTTACCTGGCTAGAAGGGGAAGTGTGGGTTTCGATTTCCCTCATATGAAAACAAATTTTCACCGTTGACGTCTCCGAGGGCTTTGTCAGATCCATCCCAGCCTACGATCCTGAGCTACAGGCAGAGAGAGGTTTTCTGAGCCCGGGGTTTCAACTGCTGCACGTCCCTCCAGCATATAGGAGTCTGGCACGTCAATCCCAGCACCCCAGGAGAAGATCTGGGCACTTGAGTTCATCCGAGGAGGTTGCCGCAGACTGCAGAAATTGCAGGTTAGTTTTTACAAGAAAATATTGGCGCTAGGAGCCTGAAACTTACTATAAAGCAAGAGTACGACCTGAGGAAGCCGATCCCAGGCATATTAAACATCCATTAACAGCCAGAGATCCGGAAATTGCAATAATCAGAGTTGAGGTTATGTTTTTCCAAAAGCGACGCTATAAAAACAATTGAAATAGCGTGCCCGCAAGATCTGAAACAGAAGACAAATTAATGCCGAGAAAACAGTCTAATTCAAATAATTACCGATAACACGTTGACCGAATTCACAATATTTATCATTCAATTAAACGCAATCTTGTAAACTACATCCATCTTGGTTAACACTAGGGATGGTTGTCAATTCTCGGACCTACTCTTTTGAACCTAGTTCGTTTGCCGGAGTAGGTGCACTTGGTTCGGCGTTTGTAAAAGAGTAGATCGCCTGATCCGGCGTTCCCTCAATGAATCGAACCACTTTGCACCTAAGCCGAACCGCGTGGAGCGGCGGAACTGTGGAACGGAATACCGGACTTTCGCTTGTAGGAAGTGGATCGGATCACTTCTCTTTCTCGGACTGCAAAGACATCGAATTTGAAATCGGACTGGAAATGAATCGACGCGGTTTGCGCTTCGGAATCGTTCGTAACTGAGTAGGAACTGCATAATGTACGCAAGGAATTTCAGAATTTCGAATTCGGAATTGCGGGATCGTTATGGCAATGCCTCGTCTGTTGTGGCAAAATCATAGACCATGTACTGTAAGGTGTAAATAGAAAAAGGGAAAAACATCTCATATTTTTAAATTATAATAGACATATTTAATTGTAATAGTTATTGTTATTGATGCTCTGCTAATGCAATCAAAGAAATTTTTTACAATTGAAATAGACGTGCCAGCAAAAACTTCCGATCGGAGCCGTCGGATTCAAATCAAAATCACGCCCCCTCGAGTCATAACATGCGACTCTAGGTGCAGACCCGTTCGAAATCCGACTCCGACTGCTCCAGCGTCTGACGAGACCTGCAATTTTCCGAGGACCGGGAACGGAACTGTAAACCTAGTTTCTTGCACCTAGTTCGGAGTCGGAATCGGATCAGGTGCACCTGATCCTTTAGCGGAATAGGATTTACCATCCCTAGTTAACACTTTAACTAATTTCAGAGTTTTCGATTGTGCGCGTTAAGCTAAAGCGTAGAACAGATACTTAGTTAACGAATTTCAATAAATTATGCATTCAGGGGGAACCTAACCGAGACGAACCTTGCTTTACCGAAATTTGAGCTAGCGTTTTTTTATTTGATTAGTTGCAGATAAATAAGATATTATAAAGGGCATACAACTATTTATTTTAGCTATCAATTTACAAGTCACTTTTAATCAACCTGAGATTTTATAAAACGAATACAAAAATATTTGGGTGTTACCCTTATTAAATTATTAGCATATTACAACACTTAATTAGGACGTACCATCCCAATACATACTATTGTTGTTGTTTCAGTTCCTTTTCTGGCAAAAAAATCACTAGGTTTGCCAACCATGCTGTTGTGATTAGATTCTAAATGGTGCTTCAATTTACTTGAAAGCATACACTCTATTGACAAAACTTTCATACACAATACACATTGTGGTCTCTCTTCACCATTAATTTCTGTTGACATAAAACCAAACTCTAAATAACTGTCATCATATTTACGATATTTTCGTTTCTTCACACTAGTGCCACTGGTTTATTACCGTTCAAAAATCGGTCCATTATCAAAGATACAAGAGCCAAAAGCGCTGAGTTTAACTTCACTAGAATCAAATTATAAGTCGACTGACTGAATGGAGCCGGCAACGCTTATATAGTTTTTGCAAGATTTTCCAGAACATTCCAAATCTGTCACGAAGGTTCTACGCACCTTGACGTGTCTAGTGCGATCACATTGCATTGCCGGCACTATCTTGCTTAATATACTGGGTTAAATTAATTATAAAGCTTTTACAATATTTCGCGTCGCCCCTGTGAAGAATCCGCGGCTCCCTGGGGCGCTGTGGCGTACAGTTTGGAAATCACTGCATTATGGATTGGCATCTGCATGTCATGAACAACATACAACATTAGAACTAACATGGAGCGTATATTACAAAAATTTTTGAAAGTGGCCCCCTTCACTTAATATGCATGCTTCCGTCCTCCTTGTCATGGAATTGCACACTCGTTGAAATATCCCCGGAATATTTTTTATTCTATCACATGCTGCAACTATTCTTTCTCTTAATTGCTTTACAGTGTTAATGGGACTTGTGTACACTAGCATCTTAAGACGGCTCCAGAAAAAGAAATCTAAGCTGTTGAGATCGGGGGACCTTGGTGACCGTTCTTGTGGCCCACTGCAACCAATCCAACGATTTGGATAAACGGTTTATAAATAATTGTGAACCACTACACTGAAATGTGCTAGTGCACCATTGTGCATGTACCACATATGGTTTCTTATTGCTATCGGAACATCCTCGAGCAGCAAAGGCAGTTGTTCTTGTAGGAAATTGAGGTAAGATTGTCCGTCAAGTTGTCCCAGCAAGAAGAATGGGCCAATAAAGTCGTTACCAATAATTCTTGCCCTTGCGTTAACCGAAAATTGGTGTTGAAAATGGGTTTCGGTTACGGCTTAGGGATTTTCTTCTGCCCACAAATGATTGTTGTGGAAATTCTGAGTGGCATTTCTTGAAATATTAGCTACGTCCATGAACAGGATGTGTGTTTCAAATTGCGGATTTTGTGCAATATTATGAAGCTACCACTGACAGAAGGTCACACGCCTTGGAAAATCTCTGGCAGGTAATGCCTGTACTCTTAAAATATGGTATGGATATAACAAAAAATCCACTAAAATTCTCCAAACAATTTTATGGCAAATATTCAAGTTTCTAGCGATCTTCCTCGTACTCGTTTCAGGATGTTCTTCGACTTTGTGCAGCACTGTTTCCTCAATTTCAGGTGTTCTCACATTTAGAGGTCTACCTTCAGATGTACAGTCGTGTTGATTTGTGCTTTGTGAATATAAATTATTTACACAAAGTTCAAAAAACTTTTGTACCTATATACAAATATTTTGAAAGTATACATCTAGAACTAGGTACATTTATACGGTAATTTAATGCTGGTGTTATTTAAACCGTTGCTATTAAAACTAGTGTAAAACGTGCGTTTACACAAGGGGTGTCGTACAGGTGTTAAAAGTGTATGTCGGTGTTAGCTAAAACCTCGTTGCAGTGTGACCAACTGCTTCGAGATTTTCCATCTGTCACTCTGTCAGACGCTGTCTGTTAATATAAATTTATAAACATAACTGCCATAACCTACAAGATTAATACATTACATCTACTTCTCAGGTAACATTTTATCTCGATTTATTAATGTGGTTGACAATTGCGACTCAGAACAACCAACCGTCTTTACAATTATGTTGGTAGTCCTGTTTCAAAACCGGTGTAAGTTGAAAGTATCCATTTACACGTACATATTACACCCGCTTACTAACGTCATGCCTCTTGGCGAAGTGGTGTAGCTTTAGTAAACCGGTTCTAGTAACCCCGGCGTTGAACCCCATTTACACGACAATTTACACTGGTGTTAATAACAAACGAAGTTGTAACAGCAGTGTTAGCGGACTATGTAAATGTAGTATAGGTCTACCTAATTAATGATACAGTGTGAGCCTTTGTAAGTAAGTAAGTAAGTATGTTTATTTAGAATAATATACTAGTACATAGAATCATTATTATTATATCTTAACTTATTTATCATTAATAACATTAATATTAATAGTATTGTTTCACAAAGCTGCTTAAATATTTTTTAAAACTATAAATGTTTGTCATTTTTTTACATCTTGAGGAAGCGAATTATAGGCCATTAGGCCCTTGTAATACAGAGAATTTTGTGTACTCGCTTTATTTAATTTAGGCAGCCTAAAATCAAATCGATTCCTTGTTTTATATTGATGAACGTCAGCATTTAGTATCAAATGATCCGACATATAATTTGGTAATAAATTATTAACAGCTTTGTAAATCAAAACCACTGTATTAAAATAAATACGTTGTTTGATACTTAGCCATTGTAACGTATTTAGCATTAACTTAATATTCGTATATTTAGAACATCGTAAAGTATTTCGCATTGCTCTGTTTTGTAGTTTTTGCAACCTCTGTAAATCCGATTCGTAACAAAGAAAGAGGATACTTGCACAGTAATCAAAGTGTGGCGCAATAATGGTTTTATAGACTAGAATTCTAGCATTAATACTTAGTTTACTAGCTATTCTTCCCAAAAATCCGATTTTTTTAGCAACTTTCTTAATGATAAAATTTATATAACTACGTAAAGTAAGAGTATTATCTATAATAACTCCCAGATATTTAATTTCAGGCACTTGTTCTATTTCTAGACAGTCTATTTTTACTTTAACAGTTATATTTTCACTATTAATTTTATTTGACACGATTATGCACTTTGTTTTGGCAATATTTAATTTTAGTTTAGTGTTCTGTAACCACTGTGATATTATCTCAAGATCTGTATTTATTTTGTTGACGGCATCAGTATTATTTTCCGCACTTACCCAAACTAATGTGTCGTCAGCAAACAAATTTAGCGAGCAGTGTTTGATATTTATTTCCAGATCATTGATGTACAGTAGAAATAGCAATGGACCTAATACGGATCCCTGAGGAACCCCCAATGTGTTAAGAATTTCCCTCGATTCCTCTTCATTATACACAGTTGTTTGGGTTCGCGAAGATAGATAACTCTCGAACCATTGTTTCTGGATTCCCTGTATTCCATGTTTGTCCAGTTTTGTAATTAATTTTTTCCTATCGATTGTTTCAACGGCACGCTTATAATCTAGAAACACTCCCACTACACTTTTCTGTTGATCAAGTTCACTTTTCCAATTCGCTAAAACTAGATTTAATGTCGTTTCACACGAATGTTTGCTTCTGAATCCGGATTGTTTGCCACTTATAATCTTATTTGCTTCGATAAACTCTTGCAATTGGTTTTTGACAATTTTTTCTAAAATTGGTTCGTACACCGGTAACGTATTAATTGGTCTAAATTTTTCACATTTCTTTATACCCACAATTTTTCCGATAGGAATTACTTTGGATTTCTTCCAGGAATCTGGGAAAATTCCACTCTTTAACGACTCATTTATTAGTTTTACCAGAGGATTTCCTATAATTGACAATGCATCTCTTAGAACCTGAACAGAAATTCCATCTATGCTACCCTTTCTTTTTATGCTCGTTATTGTTTTCTCAAGATCGATTACAGAAATCTCCTTAAATTTAAAGATGTTAACAGGATCAGGTATGAATGCCTCTTCAAAATCGGTGTTTAGTATATCACGATTTATGTTGAAAATACTATTTATGAAGTATGTGTTGAGTAATAACACAAACATTAATAAACTTACAATTGTTGCTGTACAACATATTTTTGAACGACGACGATGAATATTAGAAAAGGTTCAACTATCTGGCAAAGCACGATTGGGATATCTCTGGTGATATATACGTCTGGCTTGCTCTCCATTACTGTCGGCGAGGCCGTACGCGGCATTTGAATAATTCACCATTTTTACAAGATTGTAAAAATAAAATAAAATAAATAATCACAGCGCACAGACTTGAAGGACAGAGACTTATTAGAAAATGTCAGATGTAAAAAGCAAGTGACATATTCCATGGCAACTAGATTCATTGCAAAATTGTATTCTTCAATAATTAGACTAATTTTCTTGGACAATACAACGGATTTTATGTTTTTACTAAAAAACGGCGCATCGCAGGAAAACAACTCAAGTGAGCTCTTATGTTTCAAATTAAATGGTGAATTAAAAAATATTTTTTATTTTCGAAAAAACCATTGGCGTTCCATTTTTTTCTTAAATAATATCCAAGTCACTGTCCGTATGCACTCCACTGTTATGGCTGAAAATTATTTTTGTATTGAAAAATATGCACCTTTATTAACTGTCGCTACGTACTAAATATCACTGAAATATCTCAAGCGGTTTTGAAAATATTTAATTTCCATTTGTTTGCTAAAACTTTAACACCCCGTATTTTCGTAACGGAACATTTTTGGTCCGTAGTTTATAAAGCAAACTATTATTATATTTTCATGTAGATTCACACCCTTAAATATTCGCATATCATTAAGGAACACCCTGTATAGTATATACTTTGTAATTTTTTATCAAAATTGATGTAAATCGGTTATTTCATTGAAAATAATACGCAACCATTACAACTTGCATCTGATTATGTGGACCTACAACTTTATTTGCTGTTCTGTCATATTTGTATAAGAAACTGCAACACCATTACTTTACGAAAATTTGTTAAGGTTTCACTAGCTACTTTCATTACTTATAGAATGCCATGAAGTAAACCTTGGCAAAAACTTATGTATCTAATAGTACCTAAATGCCAAAGAAAACCTAATAATTTAAATATATGCATAATCTCATTATTACAGGTACAAAAGAACATTTATGGAGCAGTATTCCTCCAAAAATGGCTCAAAGTGTCTTTGCAGGCATGTTAAATGAATCTCTTACAATACTAACGGTGAGATATACTCAGGTATCTATTTCAAAGCCTAGTTTGTAAGGTTATAATTATAACTATCATGTTTTAGGCAACTCCATCAGAAAGTAGAAATAAACTTCTTGCAGTTGATATAAGTAACTTACTGTTATGCGTTGCTCAGTTCCTACCTTCTATTTGCAACTCTGCGGATGAAGTAATTGGGCTGTCTTTGAATTCTCAGAGTAAAATTCTTAGAGATATTCATGCAAAATGCCAGGAGCTCTTTATTTGCTTAGTTTTGCGTGCCACTCCTTTGGATGTATTGTATAAGGTAATAGATACTTCTTTGAACCAATTAATTTATTAGCAAAATGTAAGTGTAAGCATATTTTATGTTGACTTAGGTATTCAGAAAAGGGTTGGATACTGTAGAAATATTTCGATCCCGTACCGTAGGACCTACTCCATGGGTTACTTTGGGATTACCACATATTTTTCAAGAGTATCCTAAAGGTGTGGCAAAACTGGCAGATTTAAAGGATAATGCTGCTATTGCACTTGAAATATTTGAAATGTTGGCACAACCTCAGCCAAACTGGTCCTTACTTTTGAAGGTAAGCTTACATGTAGTGCTGGCCTCAGAGTATAGATACATTTTTTTTAATGACAGATGAATGTTTGGATGTTTTGGTGGAATCCATGATTTAATCTTCAGTATAGAGCTCTGCTATTATTACAGAACTTATTTGAACTGTCTATTATAATATCAAGAGTTCGATCTAAAATAATTCAAAACCGACTCGTGAAAAAATGAGTTTCATTCTTTAAAATTGTACATTATTTAGGTACTAAAAGGGCTACACATGTTTATTCTTCATTACTAGTGCTTATGGCAAACTGTTTTCATTAAAAATGTAACAATAACCAACTCTGTCCGTTTCACCAAAAATAAGTTGAAGATAAAGTTTCTTTATGATTTGATTTTTCAAAACATCTTGAATGTCTATTTCTTCTGGATACTTAAATTTGTAATTTGATAAATGGCCTTAAAAATTGGTTGAATTTTTTCTATACCGGCTGTTGACTTGTGCTACGCACCATAAGAATTTACATAGATTCTGTATGTTCAATTATTTTCGCTCGTAATTATTTTAGATCTAAAAAAATACTTCATCCACACATACTTTTGCTAACAATTTACCATTTTCCGGAACCGAAAAGATTAAAAAAATCAAACTAGCACTTTTAGAAAAATTAGTGATGCCAAGGAATTATCTAAACAAGTCAATGCACTTAAACCGTTCAATAGTTATTTGCCAAGTAGGTAGACATGGAATTTTGTTTTTATGTTTAATAAAACTAAAACTCCCTAGAAACTCATTCTGACACTTTGTCAGAAGCAGGTGTTATGTACAGGAGGCTCACGAAAGTGTCTAATTTGACATTTAGAGGTTAAACATGCAATGTTGCCAGTCCTTTCATACTTTGTTTGCCACTAGGCATAATATGTATGGACATCGCCGTCATGGATATCTATCTGTCAAACAAATTGTAGTACTAAAGTAAATATGCCAAAAGTCATTAAAGGTGACACAAAACTACAAATTAAAAAGGCTTACAGGCATTATAAAGCTGACAGGCCCGACCTCAGTGAAACTGAAATCTTTGCTCGGCTTAGTGACTTTTGGGATGCAAGTATTTATGCATAAAACTTAATTGTTGCTTTAATTTTCGGCTTAGTACTGTTTTAGATATCTGAAAGAACTATTAGAAATATTATGGGGCGGAACAATTTTGAAATTAAACCTTTTGGCCCACGACCTAAAAATGATACATACTATTTGCAACATACGCACTGAAGAAGTAGTTAACAATGCGAGACAAATTGTGCAAGAACAACCACACGTATCTGTTCGCCATTTAGGACAGCAATTAAATGTTTCATATTCAACATCTCATAGGATATTAAGAAGCAATTTGCATTATTTTTCTTACCGGTTGCAAGTGTATCAGGAACTGCTGCCAAACGATCCTCCGGTTAGATTGGAATTTTGTAACTGGTTTATCAATAATTTAGGAAATAACGATAATGCGTTTGAGAAACTTTCTTTACTGATGAGGCATACTTCTATATATCTGGCTATATTAATTCACAAAGTATGAGGATGTGGAGCGCTGAGAATCACAATTTTTATGTTGAAGAACCGCTTCACCCACAAAAAAATCGGGGTTTGGGCTGCAATTAGTAAAAGAAGAGTTATAGGTCCTATATTTTTTTAAGGTAATTGAGTGCAGTAAAACGATTAAATTTTATTTTAATAGTTCAAATTTTAGGTTTTCTAAATGCACAACCATATCATACTGAAATTTTGTCGCCGTTTTTTGAAGAGTTACGTGACAATGAATTACAAACGGGTTACGTACTTTCAATAAGATGGGGCATAAATTTACTTAAAGAGTTTTACAAAAACAGAGTTATTAGTCAAACATGTCTACAGTGTGGCCCCCGAGGTCTTGTAACTTAACTCCCTGTGATTTTCTTCTGTGGCCATATTTAAAAAAAATCCATTCTTCAACTTCCACTGGACAATATTCAGCAGCTTTAACAAAGAAGTACCTAATGGAAAAAATAAAGAAATCAATAATAATGGCGTAATATTAAGATTTGAGAATAGAACGAGTTAAGAGTTTACTTTCTTAGAAACATTAATCTCTGAAAACTTAAATTACACACAAGGAATTAATCAAGGTTAATAAAAGCATCGAGATGTCCGGGCGCGTTAAATAGTATAATGTCCTTAAGACAAATGTCGCGAAATGCAAAACTACGACTTATAAGACTGTAATTCGATCCACAGCTACGTACGCATGTGAAACATGGACGATGAATGTGGCAGACCAAGATACGATAAGTAGGTGGGAAAGAAAAATGCGGAGAAAAATATTTTGAGGGACTCGGACGGATGATGGTTGGAGAAGACTTACAAACGAAGAGGTACAAAAGAAGTATGGAGAGCCAAATATAGTAGACTTCATTAAAGCTCGAAGGTTAAGATGGTTTGGGCATATATGGAGAATGCCAGATGGAAGAGCTACTAAGATAGTATTGGAAGGCAGAGCGCAAGAAACTAGAAGAAGAAGCGACCAACGAATAGGTGGAAGGAGGCAGTAATGGAAGACATAGCAAGGAAAGGAATAGAAGACTGGAGAAATAAAATCATCAATAAGGGACAATGGAGACACACTGTTATGCAATGGGCCTAAAGTGGCTTGTAAAAGCTTTATTTATACTGAAAAAATACATAAATTGTAATATTTAAATATTTTTGTATACAATTTATAATTACAATAAAAAAACGACTTTCATTATACCATTATGCCTACTCAACAAAGTATGAAACGTATTCAGAATCAGCAATTTGTCTTTCATGAAATTTATCTTAACCAATACTAAAAGTGACACAAAATCCAAAACCAAATCTGGCAACCACGTTTTGTACATTAACATAAAATTATCATTTTATATAAAATGAGCATAACCTAACTTTTGTTAATGACTGACAGCATATTTACAGGGTGAAATTCATCACCCTAACATGGCCTCCTATCTGGCAAATAACTATTGAACGGTTTATACATTTATCTGCCATTGTAGCTGATTTTTCCATTTTAGATTATTATAAAACCACAAAACGTAAAATAGGAAAAAAATATTTTAACACAAAAACCAAATAATTGCTTAATTTGCACCAATCACCTTATTGAAGAAACTGTTATTTAAAAATTCGTGCACAGCGCGAGTGTTTGTGGGTCAATCATCCTTCTGAAACCAAATCTATTGGTCTCTAGCAACTTTGACCACCACCGGTGCTACTTCCTCTTTCAACAACTGCTAAACGTATTTATGTTAAAGTAATAGTAGGATTGTCAGTCACTGCCGTCAAAAAATTTAAGGTATTGTGGTTTTCTTTGTTTTGATGTAGGTTCTGAACCTCATTATTGCACCTACAATTATTTAATCACGTGCCTGTAGTTTTAAACTTAATCTATTAATCTATTAATGATTGTACTGCTCGGAATTTGCCGATACGGATATTTCACATTAAACAAGGCACTTACTGGACGAGCGCTATTTCCACCATAAAACCATTTTTGTTATGGACAAGGTCTAGGTATGTGAAGTAGGTACCAGGTATCTTAGACACTTTAAGCAATGACAAACAAACAAACAACACATATTGTTTGTTTAGGTAATTGATAAATTGAATTTTTGTTGTCATTGATTTATACTACTCCGGAAAATGGAAAATAGTTAACATTAGTATGAATCGATACAGTATTTTTTTTCTAAAAAAAATCTATTTACACTTTATCTCTAAAATAATTAGTGGAGCAAATAATTGAATATAAAGAATTTACTATGCAAAACCCGGTGTAGTCAACAAAATTTTTTGTTAGTGAAAACTTGTAGTCTCGAATATTGAAATCCTCATCATTAATATCTTCAATTGTTTCACTTCACTATTTTCCACTTCAAAAGGTGAACCATCACTTTTCTGGCACATATTATCGCACATGTCTTTTTCAAAGCTGCTACTTTGTGCAACAATTTTTCTTTCGATGATCTTGGCCATTTTATTATGTATATTTAAATTTTTATTTGTCATTGTATCTGTAACAATGCACGTTCTTCCAGGCTTGCGATCTCCTTTACATTGACGTGAAGCAGCTTTGGGAAAGGGCAAATTACTTGACAATATATAATTAATGTTATTGTTGCTGCCTGATGTTCTTGGTTATGGATTTATATCTGATGTTTGGGGGTTTATTTGATGATTTCTTTCTGGTGTTCTTAAGCTTATTTATTTAATCTTCTCAGGTCTATCGGTTCTATAGCTGGAAAAAAATGTATCTTCTGAAGAAACATCAGGATTTGTGAATAAATTCCAGTTCTAGATTTTTTTAAATATTTATAGGATTGAAAGCTAATGCTTCTCATACTAGTTTGCCAATTTTATAACTCGTCAAAGTTCTATCTGGATGACTTAGCATCCAGTTGTCTGCTGCCATATTTTAGTAATTTTTCAGCGGCTCATAAACACTTACATCCAATAGCTAAAGTTTATTATTACAATGTGGCTGCATAGTTGGGCAAATAAACACCATTGTCTCTAACCATGTTTATAATTTCGCGGCTGTCATGATTTGCTATGTTCAAGAATGTTTAAGATATTAAATAACTCCAGATTTGTTGGTTAGCACCAACTGACCCTGGAAGTGCATTATTTAACATATGAATTTTAAAAGGCACCCTTGCAAATATGAATATGAAAATGGCAAAAAATTTCCTAAAGTATTTATTGGACAACACAATGAATAAGAGTGCCTTGTTTGGCGGAAGTAGCAACGTACTTGTTTAGCCCCTTTTGCAGCTAAGACTTTTCGTGGAGCATAGACAGTTTTAGCTGAAGTTTTGCCTAAGTTCAAAATAGATGATGGATGAAAATTGTGCAGAGATAGAATTTCCTTTAGACTATTGAGGAAATCCCCAAATTTTTTTTATTAGAGCTAGTAGCTCTCGATAAACTAGTTGGTTTATGTTATCGTAGTGAAATAGTTTAAATTTCCTGAAACCTCTAAGACCATAATTTGTTGCAGCTCTAGTCGTACTCCAATTAGATGGCATTTTTATTTTATTAGCAGCAGTAAATTCAGTAGCCAGAACTTGGTTTGCTTTAGCATCAAACCAAAGAGCATATAATGAGAAGAGACTCAGCGCTGGGCAGTATTAGCGTATAGCTTAAAAACTCCTGCCCGCTAGGCTGCCAGGTCTTATCCCTCTGACGAAAGGGATCCCAGTTAAACATAGCTTAGGGAATTCGACGATCTCAGAGCAAAACCATAATTCTAAAATTCGTTGGTTTAAACTGAAGTGCGATGTTGCCAAGGTTAACACAACCTTCCAACAATAATAACTTGGGTTACAAAACTCAGGTAGACAAAATTTCTCATTGTCTCTTAGCCAAAACATTGAAAATACGCCGATTTTATAAGTACATAATTCATAATACGTTTGCATCAAGTAACCGTTGCTTGGAAATATAGCAATTATTTGTTTTTATCGTGTTTTTGTTTGTATACCTGTAATTGCAATCGCAAAACAAAATAAAGCACACTATAATGCGAAATACGCACGAAATATGTGTTGCCGCGTTTGCGATTTGTGGATTTATATTATAAAGTTAAGGGCATTTAAGATCTGTTAAAGGTTGCTGTAATCTCACGTCGTCAAACGTTTCTAGTGAACATCTGGACCCTATTGAGGTCAAGCTGTCTTGCATACAATGCTTGGAGTTGAAAGAGCGGCGCTGCTCCTTGTCTCGCCCACACGTTTAAATAGACAGGAAATGTTTAGTTATGACTGTAAATTTAAACAGTAATCTAAAATAAGATAATTGTGTGCCATTACATGAAAGTAGTCTTTTTTAACGAAAAATCGTGACGAAAGTACCACCTTTTTTAACGCAAAATCCTGAAAAAACAACACTTTTTATTTTACGTAACTATTTCATTGAAATTGTGAATTGTCCATTTGACAGTTGTAAATTCTGAAGCCCTTTTCGACACAATTTTGAGTTACAAGAGATTACTATGCAATAAATATCATGTACAACACGTATGAAAGCAACTATTTTTCACTCATTTGCTTGCGTTAATCAAACTGCAAATTCATGAAAAAAAGTATGACTTCCAAAACTTACACATAACTATTTCATTTTTTTTTAATTTGAATAAGTTTCAACGCTCACGTTGACAGTCATAAAACAGAATTTGCACCTGCAAATTTTACTGCTAACTTTAATAAAACTACGTCTACTGTTTTTTAAAAATTAAAATGCGAATAATTAATTTCCCACAACAGTTATACAAAAAGTTGGCTAATGATATATTTTAATAACAAAAGTGTTACGGATACAAGGAAGGGTGGTTTACCTACATGTAATATGGTTACACATTGCTAGGTTGCAAACAACAAAATAAATAAAGATTGTTATTTCATATTTGAAACATAAAACCTGTTTTATTTTTTCGAATACAATTCATATACAGTGTGTCCGTGGATAGGTGAAACGACTCTTGTAAAATGTAAAAAATTCTGGATTTAAATTTTCACTTCTTGAGGTTCAGCCCTCCTTGGTTAAAGGCGAATTTTCAACATAATTTCAGTTTTGAACAATCAAGTAGACTATGCCTTGGAAATTTTTAAAAAATCTATTTTTCTGTAGATTAGCGTGCCTTTTATGTAGCAAATACGACAAAAAGTTATTAAGAAAAGTTGTTTAGAATCAATATCCAGGCCCCTATACCAAATTTCCAAATTCTCGGCCGACGTTGATCTCTCTCACATTTTCTTTTGTTTATTTCCCAAATCAAAGAATTTTATATTTAACAAAGTTTTTTTACTATGAAATAAAAAACTTTGTTAAAAATATTTGTTTTTCTTAAAAATAAAATTCTTTGATGTGTGACCTAAACATAAAAGAAAATGTGAGAGATCAAAGTTGGCCGAGGATTTTAAAATTTGGTATAAAGGCCTAAATGTTGATTCTAAAGAACTTTTTCTTAAAACTTTTTGTCGTATTTACTACATAAAAGGCAAGCTAATCTACAGAAAAATAGATTTTTAAAAATTTCCAAGGCATACTTGATTTTTCAAAACTGATATTATGTTAGAAATTCGCCTTTAACCAAGCAGGACTAAACCCCAAGAAATGAAAATTTAAATCGAGAATTTTTTACATTTTACTAGTCGTTTCACCTAACCGGTGACACAAACTATATAATGCAGCTAGTAAAGGTAATATAACCCACCGAACACTGCAATACAAAGGTTCAGGTTCATTACCAGTGGGCCATGATTAACTTTATTTTAGTATAAACTGTCAAATTGGTAGTTTATATTTTGCGGTAATTAAATATTTAAAGGAATTTTTTGGAACATGTAATTGGATAAAGAAAAATTTACAGGATTTTTGTAACAGTAATTCTTTAACAGTGGTAAATTAGAGTTTCTTGAAGCCATTTAAATAGATATTAATTAGAATTGAAAAATATTTCCCCTAAAATGCGCCTTGCATAAAAAACTTAAAAATTATGCAAACATAATACTTTTTGGTAAATAATAAAAACTCTGAGATTTTTTTAGAGTGTGTTATTTTTAGCTAATTGAACAATCTCAAAGCCAGAAAACATCAATTTTTTTAACTTTAGCTAAAAATTAATTTTTAAATTTTTTAAATATTTTCAAAATTTCACATACAAAGGCTTAATATTAAAATTCATTTATGTGAACACTTTAAAGATTTATAATTGGGGAAAATAATATAAAATGTTAATTACTTCTTTAGATTTTTTATTATTTACCGAAAAGTAGTAGGTTTGTATAATTTTTAGGTTTTCTATGCAAGGCGTTTTTTAAGTGGAATATTTTTCCATTCTAATTAATATCTATTTAAATGGCCTCTAGAAACTTTAATCTAGCCCTGTTAATGAATTGTTGTAATAAAAATCCAATAGATGTTCTTTAACAGTTGTCTAAAGACTCTTGTCTTTGTCCAATTACATGTTCTAAAAAATCTCCTCATTTGGACAACTGTAAAAGAGCATTTAGAGAATTTTTGTAACAGAAATTGATTAACACGGCTAAATTAGAGTTTCTTGAAGCAATTTAAATAGATATTAAATAAAATTGAAAAATATTTCTCCTAAGAAGCGCCTTAAATAAAAAACTTAGAAATTATGCAAACATACTACTTTTCGGTAAATAATAAAAAATCTAAAGAAGTAATTAACATTTTATATTACTTATTTCTTGTTAAAACACGCTTTTTACAACACGAAGAATTTTGCGCGCGCATTGACGACATTGAAATCTTACTTAATTTCGGAAAAATGCACTTTTCGGATTTTGACAAATTCGAATATATGGATTGTAAAATGCCTTTGAGTTTGCTGATCCGTACTACCTTCATAGAATGCGAGAACAATGTGGCAACATGGGCAATTTATCTTCGCGCTGGAGTGACTTGATGGTTTGTGCCAGCTGGTTTCAGGTAGGAAACCCAAAAGGACTTTGCTTTCTGCACATTAATTCGAGAAACGTTAGTATGCAACCCATTTAACAACATATACTTTGAAACCTATATAGCTGAGCCTCTTCTCATTATATGCTCTTTGATCAAACCATAGTTCATATTTGCTGATTTCTCTAAATAGGTACTTACATGGATTTTCACTTGCTGCGTTATGAATACTTATGTAGATAGGCTACATGTTTTGATTTGTAATTAGTTGTTACTTCTTCAAGCACACATTTATTTTTTAAATACCGAAATAAGTTTGACTTGGGAATATCGTACTTCTTTTCAGTTTCTGTCACTTTTTACCATCATTTACCTGAAATTATTATATGAATATTATATATTTTATACTTACACTAGTTGTTACATGCGACTTCATTCGCGCGAGGTTCGTTATTTGTGTATTAAATAATGACTAATTATTTCCTGTCATCCCATCCCATCCCATCACATCCTATCTCCGTCCCCGTCCCTTTCTCCGTGCTCGTCTCCGTACCGTCTCGCCCGTGCCGTCTCACCCCTTCCCGTCCCTTCCCTTCCCTTCCAGTGCCGTCCCGTCCAGTCCCGTCCCGTCCCGTCCCGTCCCTTCCCTTTCCTTCCCGTCCAGTCCCTTCCCTTTCCTTCCCGTCCAGTCCTGTCCCTTCCCGTCCTGTCCCGTCCCCTCTCCTTCCATCCTATCCCTTCCCTTCTCTTTTCGTAGCGTCCCGTTCCGACCCCGCCCCACTCCGTCCCGTCCCGTCCCATCCCGCCCCGTTCCGCCCCTTCCCTTCCATCCAGTCCCGTCCCGTCTCGTCCTGTCCAGTCGCGTCCCGTCCCGTCCCTTCTCTTATGTCATGTCCACCGTCTTGGACTTAAAAATAAATGCCATTTTAGCAATCAACGTTCTAAAAAACCTCAATAACGACACCCATATCTTATTTTAGGCTTATTTACCCCATTTCACCCACTAAGGGGTTGATTTCGGAAAATCACGAAATACGTGTTTGCTTATTTGTTTTTAGGAGTACTCCTTATTTCTTGTATACATCATAAAGGAAACTTCGGTGCTAACTTTCAGCTTTCTAGGTCCAAGAGTTTGGTCTGAGCATTGATGAGTGTGTGAGTGAGTCAGGACTTTCAGTTTTATATATATATAGAAGATAATTATATTAAAATAGTTATTTATTATAGATGTGTCCTCATTAGGCATATAAAACGCAAGAAAAGTTTAACCACGAGACTGAAGGTCGATTGTTTAATTTTTCATAAGTGATTGAGATGATAATAAGACACATGTACTACAATACATAATTTGGTGCTACGTCGAAGAAGATGAATGATAGTGATTAATAAATTATAAAGCACCGGTGTCGTATATATGAAATACTGGTGTCTTATGAGCACTATACTGCAATGGTTTACTGCCCACAGCAATTCTGGTTGCCTAACTAACACGGAAATGAATAATTTCAAAATGAGCACAGAATTAAATATTTTATTTATTGCAAAAAAAGTCAGTAATTTTACACTAATAAATGCACTTGAGATGAGTAGCAGTACTTATAATTGGAGTGAGAAAGGTTAGCATTAGATAGGGCAGGATTCAGAAGGGTTACGTTCAGCATTTCAGTCAATGTATGATGCTAGTTAGGGCAAATGCAGCTTAATTTATGTAGCTAACAGGTTTGAGTTGAGTGAAATACTTATAATGATATGGATTTTAATATAATACAGAGATGGTTTGTGAAGTACAAAAATGATATGAGCGTTGTGATTAAAAGTTTGTGTTACTCGCAAACGGTAAGACAACTGAAGGGTAAAGGAACAATTCAAAGCAGTACAAGGAAGTAAAGATTGCAAAGAGCAATTAGGCTACCTATCGAAAGAAACAGACATCGTGCAGTGCCAAAATAGACATATGAAACAGTGCATTTAAAACTGAGGGTAATTAAAAAACAGAGATTTAGAGGTGTAAGTGACGATTCCCAACAAAAGACTGTTTAGTAGGTATTTAAGCAAAAACAGTATATCAAACGTATAGTTCATAAGTAAGAACATGATATCAAAACTCTTTTCATAAAAACAATTGTAAATCTAGGTTACTAAAATACGAGACAGTCAATTGTTTAATATCGAAAACAAGCTTGTAATTTTTATGTTGGGTGCAAGAAGTGCTCCCAGTTTAATGTAAAATTGTTAATAAAAAAATTATTTGTTGAGCCCAAAAAGTGTTGTTCATATTCACCAGCGTGCAGAGCATCTTTAAGAGTAATAATTACATAACAAATATCACAACGAAAATTATTTTCTTTGTGATATTACACCCCAGTCAACGAGGCCAAATTCGGACAAGATTTCGGGCAGTTTGAGACATCGGTCAGCCAGAACCTTTGTTACTACGTGTGGAGGAGCCCTTTAGTAAGCCCTACAAGCAGGAAGGAGAACCCAGAGGCCGTCACTAAGTTGATAGGAGCCGTGGCGTTTCTTCATTGTGCGAGTCAGCATTGGAGCACCACCTCCAAAGGTGAAATTCACAGGGAAGCTGTTGCAGCAGGTCCGTAAAATTTGGGCTTCATCAAGATTAGATTGTCTACGAGGTGTAGCACCAGGCCCCAGTTTGCAGAAGCTCTCCAGAGATTTTTAATCGACGTGGCATCCTTCCATTTTGCGCTTTGGACCAAAGATTTCGACCGTTTTTGGAAATAGAACAAAAGCAGATCAGAGCGTTGGTTCGCGTTACTGAAACAAAACCAAAACCATTCATAAGGAATAGCTTGTTTTGTAATAAAAACTCTAGCAGTATTTTGCCTTGTTCGTTTCTCCCTGAAGTTCCCGAGTTTCCCATTGCTGTGTCCGACTCATCAGATTTTAACCACATTGTAAGGGTAGTTAGTCTTTTAAGTAGTTAACACTGGTTGCCTAAACATCTTGATGTACTTACATATTATGTTGTGAACAATAAAGTAGTTTTGAACTAAGACTCCGAGCTGACATGACACCCATCTTAGCATTAAAGTCTCCGCATAATGTGTTGTTGCATCATTCAGGGTAGTGAAGATCTTGTACAATGATTTTATCTCATCATCGGTGTGCGTTGTTGTAGTTTTAAGATGAGGTATGCTACTCTTGGGGATATGTTTTTTACAGTTACTATATTATTATAATGTCTTCAATGCTTAAAAAAGCCGATACCTTCAATAGATTTGGTCTCTTTCCCTATGTGATATAAAAGGTGATCGGATTTTAACTCGGTTGTTTAACTTTGCTCCTACAAATAAAAAACTAATTAATATTGTGTAGCAGTAAATACATTTAATTTTGTAATTTTTAATGTTCATTCATTTATTGCTGTTTATTTCATTGGGAAAATAATTAGTTAATCCAATTTCTTGGATTGGTCCTTGTCTTTCCTAGTGTTACTATGCTTATAAGTTGTTGTGAGATTTTGTTTTCATTGTGTTGCAGGTCCTCTTTGCTTTTAGCTATTATAAGCATGTCATCTGCGTACACCAATTCTGACACTGCAATTGGATTCCTTTGGTAGTAGCCCACATGGAAATTCTTTACTTTATTCTTCATTATTTTTATCACCTCATCTAGAACCAGTATGAAGAGCAGAGGGCTTAGCATTCCTCCTTGTTTGACCCCTAGCTCTGTCAGGAATAATTCTGACTCGATGTTGTCTGTCCGTATGCAATTTCTGCATTTTTTATATAGGCTTTGTATATCTTTGATGAGCCCCTCGTTTACTCCTCTATTCTTGAGCACCTTCCATATCTGGTCTCTATTTATTCGGTCAAAGGCTTTTACTAGATCGATGAAGCAGCATACAATGTTTTGATTATGTAGAATAGCCTTCTCTGCCAGCTGTCTCACGTTAAATATTAGATCGTTTGTTCCTTTTCCTGCTCTAAATCCGCATTGTGAATCTTCTAGTAGTTGCTCTACCTGTTTTCTCAGTCTGTTTTCAAGTATCTTTTCATACAATTTACTTGGTATGCTGAGTAATGAGACTCCCCTGTAGTTCTTATGCTGTTTGCTGTCTGCCTTTTTATGTATAGGCAGGATCACCGCCATTTCCCAGTTCACTGGTATTGTTTTGCTGTTCCATGCTTCTTTCATGATATTGAGTAGCAGCTCTTCACCTTCCTTTCGCATACACTTTTATCATTTCGGGGTAGATCTTATCGTATCCGCAAGCTTTCCCTAATTTCAATCTCTTGATTGCCTCATGTAATTCTTCGGGCGATATTTCTTCAGCTGTTGTGCCATCTTGCTTACTGCCTTCTGCCTTCCTTTGTTCAGCCTTTTCTCCTTCTGCATTTACTTCATCCGTACCTTCCAAAAGTTCCATAAAGTGCTGTTTCCATTTTCCCATTATTTCTTTTCCGTCTGTGAGGACTTTCCCATTGCTATCTGCCAGCTGTCTCAGTGCATTTTTGTTTTCTTGTCTCATGGTTTTTAGTTCTCGGTAAAAGAGTTTTTGGTTCTCTCTGAAGTTTTCTTTCATTTTAGTTCTCCCACGATTTGAGCTTAGCCTATTGCACTTTCTTTTTAACTGCATTCCTTTGAATTTTGTATATCTCCAGGTCCTCCTGTTGCTGTGCACCCAGGTATTTCTTCCACAGCTTCTTTGTCTTCGTTATTTCTTCCTTAAGCTCCTGTATCCACCATTCTGCCTGTTTCTTGTTTTTCCTAGCTTTGTTTTTTCCACATACCTCTTCGGCTGCTTTAATCAAGATTTCCTTGAACTTTTTCCACCTCTGTTCTAAACCTCCTCCTCCCCTCCCTTCATTCTCCCTATTCTTTTTCTAATGTACTGTTGATATTTTTGTTTATGTTCCATGTCTCTTAATTTGTATACCCTTATTTTTTCTATTATTCTCTTATCTTCCTTCTTTATTTTGGTCTCTCTTGATTCGTTGTTCAGCATAAGGTCCGATATCAGTAGAAAATGGTCACTTCCAATCTCCGTTCCTCTTCTTACTCGGGTGTCTCTGATCATTTTCCTGTTTTCTTCTGGTATTATCGATGATAGAGTATTCATTTCTGCTTGGTTCTCTCCTCGTATATTTATGTATATTTTTATGTTTAAAAAATGTGTTTGTGATAATCAGATTATTTACTATGCAAAATTCTAGTAGCATTAGGCCACTGCCATTTACGTTTTCTTCTCCTTCCTTTCCGATGGCTCCTCCAAATCTCTCTCTGTTTTTGCCTACTCTTCCGTTTAAGTCCCCCAATAATATTCTTACTCTCTTAGCTGCATCCCAAATTTCTTGTAGTTCTTCATAGAACTTTTCTTTAATGTCTTTCCTTTCATTATCACATGGTGCGTAGGCTATCACTAGGGTCGTCGGCCTCTCTTCCTCTAAACTTAACTCTACGCTCAACATTCTTTCTGACTTTAGATCCCATCTTATGATTTTGTTCTTGAGGTCCTCAGCCCCTAGACACGCTACCCCTACTGTTGCTCTTTCTCTTGTATCCACTCCTTTATGCAGTAAAATATGTCCGTCCTCTACTTCCATGCATCCTTGTCCTTTCTTTTTTGTTTCTGTAATCCCCAGTATGCTCAATTTTGTTTCATTGAATTCTCTTACTAATTCTATCTATTTTCCTGTTAAGCTGTAAGTGTAATATTCTTCTCAGTCCATAATCCCCACGCCCCCTAAATCCTGTTGCGCTTCATCTTGCCTTCTAGTTCTAGGTATCCTCACATGGTTTCCATCCTGTTACCTTTGTGATTATTCCATTTTTGTTGCTGCACATTACTTGTCGGTGTCTGTATTTGATTCTCTGTGTCTTAATGAACGTTATAATATTCTCGCCTTATAACTCCATAATTTTATGATAAATTTGTTTGTATACCTTTATTCTTCTTTATTCAGGTCCTTAGGTCCTAGTAGTGTCCGTATGTTTTCCTATCAACTACTCTAAATCTATCTTCTTTTGTTTTTATGATGCATACTGCTTCTTTCACTGACCTTATCATGGTCCTGTACATTCTGAGCTTTATTCTTTCGTCAATTAGATTACCTTCTAGTGCTATCCAGTTGCTGTAGCGTGGTTATTTCCTATCCTTATTCTTTTTAAGTTTTCTTTGCGCCATTTAAGCTGTGTATTTGTAAATATTTTAATAACTTCACTTCTTAAAAATTGTAAACTATTGTTATATTTTGTACGTTTTAGTTTTTATTTCTGTTCCATTTCATACACTAATATCTATTACTTTTTTAAATTGTTTAAGGTTCTGGGAATGAGGGATGGAAAAGTTATTTCGATTCTTTTAAATATGGCTATGGAACAGTGTCCAAATGCAAACAATGTGGACTCTAAAACAAAAAATATGTCTCAGTGCACGGGCTTCTTGTGCTTGGGTGATCAAAGTTGCAAAACAATGGATTCTCAGACCCAATTTTGTACACCTCAACATTATTACGATCTTGTTGTCTCCTTGACTCACATTTTATTGTGCATTGGTAGCAGTTCTGATTTTTCGCGAATACTTATACCAGCTATTGAAACTGCAGAGTGGGCCCAATGTGTTGATAGACGACAGGTAAAGGCATTATGCTGCATCATTACAAGTTTCTAATTTTGTTTGTTTCAGGTATGGAATATTAATTATCCACCATGGTATAAAGCATTGATGGCTTTAGTAAAACCACTTCTCGAGCCAATAATACCAACAGTTATATCTGCAGTACAGACAGGCGCAAGCATGTACCAGGCAATGACGATAGTATTAGCTTGTTTGATTCAGCTTTGGGACTGTGTTGACTCTGCAGTTCCTCGATTAGCATTTTTACTTCAAGACGTGCTTCCAGTTGATATTGTTCCTGTAGGAAAATCTATCCTACTGCAATTTTTAGTTAGTGCTCTCTACAATGAGCTGTTACAAAAATCAGAAGAGACTAAAAAAGATGTTAAGTTTGCTGAAGGCACTAAAGAAGATTCCAGTAGTGTTACAAACATACCATTAACAAAGCAACTAACTTTAGAACATAAAAATTCAGTATGCAGCTTCGATGGTGTTAACAGCTCACCAGAAGCTGTTGCTTTGGCTGTTGCAGAAGCATTGTGCAGTATAGATGAGGATAATAAACATACGGAGGAAATTGAAGATCTATTAGAGCAAGCTAAAAGAAATCTAGAAATTGAAAATGTATACTCTGATGGCTGTAAGCGTGTTGAACAGAGCTTACAAATGGCTGAAGTATTAGTTAGTGATCTACTTATGACTTCAGAGGGAAAGAATAGTTTAAAGGTAGTGAATTACTTTAAGTATCGAGTGATCCACTAAATTTCCATTCTAGGACTGTTTACCTTGTTCACATGCACAACTTTTCACGATATATGTTTATTAAGAAATTAGGTATTATAACAACTGTCAGTACCTACTTAACATTTTGGCTGCCGTTGATGTAGTTCATTACTTTGCCATAGAGTTTACCTAGAGTTTCTAAAATTATGTTTATAATACCAAACGTGTTAGTTTGTCGTTTGCATTTGACTTAAGTATATATGTTACAGTTAAAGTAGATAATTGGAAAAGGTACATATAAACATTTACCTAGGTACCTCCATACTTTTGCCGTAACGTATAACCAGGTCATTGATGTACTAGCACGTTAAATGATTTCTAAATCCACAGTTGGTCCCCTTACTTTATGTGATACAACATTTTTTTATTTAGGTGTGGGTAATTGTACAGTTCAAGTAGAAACCTATACATTCGGGACAACTTTTACATTCATAAATAGTGTCTTTGTGCACTCCTCGTTCACTACATTTGTTGCATCTTTTCCTCATAATTTTCCCTTATAGGGGTGCACTATCTTCTATATCCAGTGCAAAAATTTAAATATAAATCACAAAATCACTTTGCAGAACAAATGAGCATTAAAAAATGTTTCAAGTCCGTAGGAACCCTTGCCGTAATGGGAGAATTACTGCTTTTTGTACCAGTCTTTCTACACTCTTTACGAAAATATAAATGTATACATTACAAAAACACTTGAAACTACTGGATTTTCAGAACAAAATCTTTCTATAATTGGGGAAAATACTGCCTATTTGAAGTGGTCTTTCTTCTACATCCAAAACAAAAATCAAAATATATAAATCATAATACCACCAAATTTTCAGAATAAAGGAGTTTAACACATGTTTTCAGGCCATTTGAATTAGTCAAGTGCCTTTACAATTCCAAATCCACTAGCCACAGAGCTAACAAAAGTCAAGTATGCATTGCATAGTAGTTAAACGCGCTGCTGCGTTGACGGCAGGATAAAACTTGCTAGCTCATTAAGAGCATCCAAAGTGTTAATAACAAAACAATGTAAAAGTAAAGCATAATAGTTGTTTCTCATTTAATTGGCAATGACAGTAACTTTAGATACTGACTGTTATGGTCATATGATTAAAGCCTTGCTAGAATTTTGGCAAGACTGAGGCAGTGGCGTCGCAAGACTTTATTGTTCGGATGGGCCAGTAGTAGGTTTGGTATTCTGAAGGTGGGCGACATTATTTTAGGGTTAGTAGTTTTTTCAAAACTAGGACATGTATCAAATTCTCAGTAATAACATTTAATTTTTTTTTAACTTTTTGTACATGTTTGTTTGTTTCTAACTTACTTAATCCTTCCTCTTTATACCCATTGGATGTCGAGGTTATATCTAAATTGCATGAATTTGCTATTTCAATAGCTGCTTCATAAAGTTTGTTAAGATAATCGGAATTTTCCATTTCTAATGAAAATTGCACCTTACCACTTACTATATGAAAATTAGCCTCTGATACACTGGAATTTTTGTTTAATTAAAATCACCTCTAATGTTTCCTTAATTGCTACTCAAGCGTCAGTTTGGTTTGTCCAACATGTAAAACCAATTTGTTTTAGTTCAATGGGTTTATAATAGCTATTTAAGTAACAAGGAATGTAAGGCCCTATTAACATTTGAGGTAGGCAAGTGCAAGACAAGGCAAGGCGTAGCCGCGGCTTGTTGCCTGCCGAAAATGTTAATAGGCGATACATTCCGAGTTATCTTGTTATATTTTTCCTGCTGCTTATTATTTTCCTAGATTTTTAAAAAAATTGTTTGGTTTGTCACCTGTCACCAGGATTAATTTTCGTGAGTCGTGTTAACTGTGAGTGTCACATGTCACATAAACACTTGCAATTTCTAAACAAAACGTCTAAATCTGCATCTGCATTTAGTTCTTCATTTGTTATTGTTTCAGGCCACCAGATTCTCAATATATATCTTAGACACCTGTTTACGAAAGTCTGCAGTTTTCTTCTGATTTCACTGGTAACGCACCATGATCCATATCCACACAATAGCACCTTTACAGTGGTATTGAACACTTTTAATTTTATTAATGTTTATGTCTTTCACCCTCCAAATTTTGTTCATATTACAAAATGCACCCATTACTTTAATTATTCTCTGTCCGATGTCTTTCAGCGTCCCACCATCACTAGTTATTAAAGTACCCAAGTACGTAAAACTGCTCACTGTTTGTATAACATCACCTTCGCACGGCAAGTCACTTGTATTATTCGCGTTTACACTCATTAACTTGGTCTTTTGTTTATTAATTTTTAAACCCACCTTCCCTGATTCATTTTGCAACGCCGTCATCGTATCCTTCATTTGCCGAAAGTTATGCAAAATCGTACATGTGTCATCAGCATATTCTAAATCTTCTAGGGTCTAAGGTGTCGTTCAGATTCCTGGTAATCCCTCTTCTTTTCTCTCTAACTACATTCCTCATAACATCATCCATTATAACAAGGAATAGTAACGGGGATAGTATGCATCCTTGTCTTACTCCTGTTTCTGTAAGAAAGGGTTCTGTTAATATCCCTTTGTGTAAGATTCAACACTTATAGTCTGTATAACCTACTTTTATGAGACAATTAGCTTATCAGGAAATCCTCTGTTCTTTAAGGCTATCTAGATGCATTCACAATCTATAGAGTCGAAAGCTTTCTTGTAGTCAATAAATAACAGGTATAATGGTGACTGGTACTCCATAGATTGTTCTATAATAATTCTCAAGACATTAATGTTGTCCGCACAGGATCGTCCTGCTCTAAATCCGTTTTTTTCTCTGCGAATGCTCTTATCTAACGCTTCTATTTAGTATTATTTTGTAAAATATCTTGTTCACTATGCTCGGGAGATTTATTCCTTGCCAATTTCCACACTGTGTTAGGTCACTTTTTTTTTAAATTTTAACTATTACTCCGTTTTTCCATTCTTCTGGGAATATTTCTTCCCACCAGACTTTTTCTACCAGTGGGTACAAGATATCTATGGAACATGTAATATCTAATTTCAACATGTCAGCTGTAATTTGATCTAGGCCAGGGGCCTTTCCATTTTTCAGTTGTTGAATAGCTTTACGTAGTTCCTCTCTAGTTAGGCAGTGTGTATCTATTGGCAGCTCCTGTGTTTGTTTTATTTGGTTTAATTACACCGTGTCCCTTTTGACATTCATGACTTCTTCAAAGTGTTGCTTCCATCTTTGCAACTGTTGTTCCGTTGAAGACAATATTTATCCATTCTTACTTTTTACTGGTCTGTCGTCTGGTTTCTTACTTTTCATTGCTATTTTATTTATTATTTTATATAACTCCTTGCTAACGCCTTTCTTTGCTGCTTTTTCTGCTTTCTTTGCTAGTCTCTCTATGTAGGTATCCAGTTTTATCTTCTTTAAAGCTTCTTTTCACTTCTTTACTTGCTCTTTTGTATTGTTGTTGTATTTTCTTTCTTTTTTCCTCATCACTATTGCATTGTAGCCCTTTTTCCTTTCATTTTTCGCATGTATTTAACATTTTTCCATGTCTCTTGGCTAATCTATTCTGCTCGTTGTCTTGTTCTTATTCCCACTGTAGCATCCAATACTTTTTTAATAACTTCTTTACAATTTTGCCATATATTCTCTATTGAATCGTCGTAATTAATTGTTTCCGTTTCCCTTTTCATTTGTGTTATGAATTTTTGCTTAATTTCTTCGTTTTGTTTCATTTATTCGACATTGTATTGCATGTTTTTAATTTTTACTTTTGTTTTTCCTTCTTCTTAAATTTTATGCCTATTTTTGCTAAGATTAGGTGATGATCCATATCAATATCAACGCCTCATTTATTTGTTATATCTAATAGCGCTCTTTTCCATCTCAAACTATGGTCGATTTGACTCACTGTTTTGTGATCGGGTGACACCCAGGTTATTTTGTGACAATCTTTGTGTGAGAATAGTGTTCCTCCTACTTGTAGCTCATACATTTCAAGCAGTAACTCTCCATTTTCATTTCGATCACCTATTCCCTGGGTTCCTATTAGTGATGGGCATAATCGAATGAATTTAATAATCGAGATATTCGAATGCGAGATATTTTAATAATCGAATGAATCATTCGGAACAATCGGATACGAACGAATCGTTCGGTTTCGGGAGGCGAATGAATCTCTCGGATTCCGTTGAGACTACTATATTAGTAGGATTAGTTACTATTTTCTGGCAGTAATGCAGTAGGCGGGGGGCGTGTTGCATGTGCGCTGTGCGTAGCCGAATGCAGGCATCGGGCATTTAAAATACGAGAATTATTTGTTTGTTGCTTCACCGAAATCATTTTCAGGTGCCTGTAATCTGTTCTGTTTTCTGTTTCTTTTCAGTTTTAAGCTTTAAGCAAGCCGTTGAGCGTCATAAAAATATACCTACTCAAATCTCCAGTTACGCCGTTACGATTATTATTAAATAACGATTAATTATTATTTGTTTGTCATTTTAAACTGGCATTATTATTATCTTTATAATAGCAACCATAAGTAACTGTTTATAATGTTTTTCGTTGACCGCTGGTTAATTTCAATATTAATGAATAATTTTTCCCAAAAAAGGATGGATTAATAGATGCCATTAATACACTCTTTTTGATTAATACACCCTTTTTCATTAATTAACTGTTTTTTAAAAAAGTATGGATTAATAGAGCCATTAATACACTGTTTTTGATTAATACACTCTTTTTCATTAATTAACTGTTTTTGTGATTTTGACGTTTTGATGATATTTTGCATGGAGGTTAGTTGTATTAATCAAATTAGAGTACTTGATATAATTATTTTATATTAATATTCACAACAAAATTAGTAATACTGCAATTTTACAAATTTTTTCACCACAAAAAAAGATTTTGTGGTCAACGAAAAAATTTTGTAATCAACTCATTTGTTAATGGGCGATTAATAATCTCAACTATTAAAGGCACTCCCTCGCTATCGCTCGTTCGTGTTTTAAACAGTTTCGATTATTAATCGCATTCATTAACACACTTGTTGGTTAAATAACTATTATATGCTAGCGAGTTAATTTTCTTCTTAAATCGCTGGTGAATTAATAGTAGATTGTTCTACAAGTTAAGAAAAGTGGGAGTTTTCCAGAATTCCAGCGAATGTAAAAGTTTTAGGAGAGCATGGAAGAAATTTTTACAAAAAGAATTTTCAACGGACGTAAGATTGCTGCTGATTTTAACGAGCACCGCCAAAATCTTAGAATCATAATCATACTTAATTTAATGTTGTAAGCTACGAGGGTCTGCCAGCTCCCTTGCTCGCGCGAACTCACTTTCTTATTACAAATATTAAATTACACTTTACAATAAAATCGAGGCCGAGTTTTCCGGGCCAATTTTCAATGTCAAATTTATTATAATTTCGATTTATTTACTAAACTATTTTAAAATGTAAACTTTTGAAATAATTTGTAAAATCGGTATAGTACAATAAATTGTATTATTATATAACTTTTGTTTCTATGAAATGAAGTATAAATATAAATACAATCAGTTCAGTTTCAGTATTATTATTTCGACCCATGTCGGTCCTTGCCCTGAGTTTGGCCTTTGGCGATGGTAAAACAGAAGTGAAAGTGACTATTGTAAAGTAAATTGTAAACCCCGGATAATCCGTCGGCAAGTGGCACACCGACAGTCAATAGCGAGAGGGCGAGAGCCGACCACTCGGACTCCAACAAACTTGCATCCGAATGCGAATAATCGCAGTTCAAACGAGAGAATCGGTTGAACTAAAGTTCCCCACTAAATTAGTAGTTGGGTCCGAGAGATTTTTTCATTCGAGATATTTGTTCCGAGTAATCCGAGAGATATTTTCATTCGAGATATTTGTTCCGAGTAATCCGAGAGATTTTTTCATTCGAGATATTTTTAGTAACATTCGGAATATCTCGGAAGGTCAAAATAATCGAATAATTCGATTATTTTCATTCGGATTCGCCCATCACTAGTTCCTATTATACCGTGCGTCCACGAGACTATGCACCATGACACTGGAGTGATGCTAGTTTATTTTAAAGATCAACTCTTCCGGTGGCAATTGATAGTCAAACGGTTGCTAAGCATTGACCATTAAAATTGAACTTGTAAGTAACAAATAATACACAAAAATCAAAAACAACAAAAGTAATAGCTATTAACATATCTAGGAATGTTATGAGTATCATAACTGCCGCAGATGTTTTGAAATTCGAGCTCGTAGAGCGAGGATTTTAAAACTTCTAAGGTAGTTATGATTCATAACATCCGTGATTTGTTCAATAGTTTATCGGTTGCTGTATGGTTATGGTTGCCATGTAGGGTAATATCCTTTAACCCTACAGATAAGTTATGACCTAGTTACCAGCCTACTTTTGTATATGTAAACAAAGGCTTAATATCCTGAAACCGATAAATAATTTAATCAATTTCGCAGCCAAACAAATTACAACTGGAGTATTCCAATTAAATGTTCAAATAAGTTCCCATTTACGTCTAACATTATCTAACAATCTGGGACTAATATTAAAACACACTTCCGTAATTTTATCTTTAAGAGAATCTAAACTTTAGATTTTAAGTAAGGTCATAAGAAAAAACCAGGGGACAGAGCGGGCTAACCAATTGCACCTGCACGTCCAATCCAGGTTTCATAAAAGGTATTGTTTAGGAATTCTTTAACTACTGCTGAATTGTGAGCGGGACAGCCATCGTGTTGGTACCATATCGGTCGCTCATCTCCAAGCATTGTATATTCAATTGCAGGACAAATGGTTTCAGTTAAAAGTTCTAAATAAGTCTCTCCGGTCGACGTTCCGTTAATAAAATAAAGTTCAATTACAACGTTATGTAATATTCCACACAAAACATTAACCTTCTGTGGATATTGTGTGTGTGTGTTTTTACAATTAAATGAGGATTGTCGATACTCCAATATCGAAAATTATGAGATGTGGTTAATTATTTATTTAAAGTAAACGTACATTTGTCAGTAAAGCACACTCTTTCACTGGTTCATTGTTGCATTTATCCATCATAATTTGACAAAATGCAAATTTTACTTAACCCATTTTCTGCACTTAATTGTCACACTGATATGTTGGGATTAGCACGAACAGCTGCAATTATATCAATTTCACGATCATGAACCGTAGGATTAATATCAGGTGCTACAAATTTTGAGCAAACATTACCAGTATATACATCTACACGCTTCCCTGTAACCGTTTCCTGTGTAGACCCATTTCACTATTTGAACTTTTTCTTGCACAGTGTAAATATTCATGACGATTTTAGTGCAAATTCAAATAGAACTTGATTTGTTTTAAACCATACGTCAAGTTGAATGCCACGTAATCATTTATTGCCATAAAAAAATAAATATAATAGGGTTTGTTGTTAAGCTGTTTTCGTAAAAGCAAGAGCTGATCTTTGGGATAAATTAACGTTGCTCTGATTCTCTGGTGCAAAACTCTGTGGACACACGGTATGTTTTACGTCTATATTGTTGTTGCCAATTCTGGCATTAAAGTCATCCATCAAAATTAGTACATCTTTTTTTATTTATTTCAGCTATAGTTTTGTTAAGTAAATTATAGAAATGTTTCTTTTCCTCATATACAGACGTCTCGTCGGTGCATAACACTGTATTATTGTTACCTTCTCACAATCTGTTTTCAGTGTTATCATTATGATTCTCTCTGATATGGGTTTCTATTCTATCATCATATCTCTAAAATCTCTTTTTAATATTACTCCCACTCCATATGCATGTATATCTTCATCTTCTGTTAGTTCTAAGTACACCACTGACCTTTTCACCACTATTTTTCCACCTAGTTTCACTTAGCCCCAGAATGTCTATATTGTACCTTTCCATTTCACTTATTTTTTTTTTATTTTATTATTTTGTACTCAGCCAACAGCCCTTAGGCCAATTATAGACATTGCTGTACATTTATGGGGACTTGCAACCCCACTAACGACTGTCATAATGTTATTATGACATCCGGGACCAACTATTTCCGTGTCAGCCGTACCACGAGGCGCCGAGCGAAGCAGTTTTCTTGCCTGATAAAGCATTCTTATATTCCATTATCTTGTTTTATTTACTTGTACTTTTAATTTGTTTGTGTTTTTATTTGATTTTTTCTTGTTTTCTTGATTGTCATTCCATTTCATTGCCGATTGTGTCATCATTTCTCCCTTTGCATTGTTCTTTAATAGTTTTTTGGACCTTGATCTTTTACCTTTATCAGACTCGCTCCTTCTTTTTCTGACCATTCATATCTAATGTCTATTTCTAATTTCCTATACCCCACTTTGGTCTTTGTCCCGTTGTCCTTCTCTTCTCTTGCTACCTTTCTGATTGCCATTTGAATCTTCTGTTGTTAATATGTTAGATCGCAGTCTATATATATATATATATATCTTGTTGTCCTAGTCTACTTTTTCTCTTTAATACTTCAAGTTTTTGATCAAAGTTTGTCAATTTCACCACCGTCATCTTAGCATCCGGTTTTCCCACCTTGTGTGCTTCTTCTACGCCAGTAGCTATACCTATTTCTTCCAAAATAAACTCCTTTACTTTTTGTTTGATGACTTCTTTCTTAAAATCCACTCCCCTAATTATTATATTGTTTTTCTTTTCCTTCTTCTCCTGATTTTCCAACCTTTTCCTCATCTGTCCTATTTCATTTCGTAGTTTCGCTTTTTCTCTCTCCCATTCCACCTCTTCACCATATTTTTTTAACTGCTAATTTATGCCACATATGGCCTTGTTTGTACTACTGGTATTTTTCTTTATTTCATTTATCTGGATTGCTAGCCCCTTTATTAGTTTTTCCAAATTTTCCATGACTGGTTTTTTCTCTTCATCTTGTTCCTTGTAGTTGCTCCCTTTGTTTGTGGGAGATCTTTGTATTTTTCTGCTTCTCTTAAATGTGTCTGTCTCTTTCTCCTCTAGACTTTCTATTTCTTTTTTCTATCTTTTTCCTTTGTTGATAAGTTCCATGATTGACCCGACGCTATAAGCCCTGTTGCGCTCCCCTGACATATAGCTTCTTTTCTCCTTCTTAAAAGGTTATTCTAAACAGCTGAGTCATCTAGTTTGTGCACATTTTTACTCTCTGCCACTGGTATTTAGTTTCACTTCTCTGCCTTTGTATGCTTATTTCCACTAATTAATTTTTATTATAATTTATTATAATTAATAATAATATGAACCGGTCTTATCGCTCTCCAGTTGATCGCCCTGCTCCGTCAGCACTTTGACCTCTCTCAAGCCTGTGAACTGATTAATAAAAAGGCTGTTTGTATTTATCTTTTAAACTTCTGTCACTATCGCATCTGTAGGCTCAACCTTCACCGATAAGCGCATTTTAACACGGACAGCCTTGCAACGCTCGCCGCTTTACCCATTTGCATGTAATTATTAAATTCCTATAGATGCTTGATTGATTGAATTCTGATTTGATTACAGAGTTGGGTGCCTCAAACACTTATTCAGTGAAAATCTTTTCCGTCTTTATTAGGTTTAGTAACATTTTCACTAGGTTCAAAATGTGAAATGACATTTAAAAATTTTAAATTATAATTTATGGAGATTAATAATGTCAATAATAATGCATGATTTTAAATTATTAGAATAATAAAAAATCAATCAGTCGTATCATGTTTAATATAGTAATAAGTTTACAAAACGTTTCGCAATTTATGATTGCTTCATCAGTTGTTAAAAAATTTTAAATTTGGTTAACATTTTTAGAAATATTATAACATTGAATATTGACGAAGTGTAGAAACTATTACGACCATTTTTATTAATTTATGCACATCCAATTTTATTGTAAAGTTAAAACGATGTAATTTTTATGAGGGTAACTTGATGACGAAATTTAACATATTAAAATAAAAGACGAAACAGCACCCCAGAAGGAGGACTGCGCAGTATGATAACAACTTAAGGAAACAACCTTGCATGCTTTTATCAAAAATTCATTTACTTTCTGCATTCCATATTGCTCAATGCTTGTGCTATGTTATATTTTAAATTGCCCAAACACAGTATTCACCGCTTCTGGGGTGCTGTTTCGTCTTTTATTTTAATATGTTAAATTTCGTCATAAAAATTACATTGTTTTAACTTTACAATAAAATGGGATGTGCATAAATTAAGAAAAATGGTCGTAATAGTTTCTACACTTCGTCAATATTCAATATTATAATATTTCTAAAAATGTAAGTAAACCAAATTTAAAATTTTTTAGCAACTGATGAAGCAATCATAAATTGCGAAACGTTTTGTAAACTTATTACTATATTCAACATGTTATGACTGATTGATTTTTTATTATTCTAATAATTTAAAATCATGCATTATTATTGACATTATTAATCTCCATAAATTATAATTTTCACTAGGTTTTCTCTAATTAGAGTTTCTCTTGTATTGGCTCCTCCTGGGAGCGTATGTCTCCATCGGACGAGGGCTTCACAGTCAAAAATTATATGAGAGGCTGTTTCGTCCTCTTCATTATATAATCTGCATATGGGTTCGTTATTTAGAATGCCCATTGTATGCATATGCTTGCATAGGTTGCAGTGTCCAGTTATCAGTCCTGTCACTAGCCTAATTTGGTGTCTGCTTAGTCGCAGACATCATCTGTTAGTTTTTTAGATGGTGTTTTTAGCATGGTCTTGCTGTGTCTTATCCCTTCCACATGATTCCAGTGGTTATGGTGTGATCTTTTTATCCAACCAGCCACAAGCAGAGGTTTTGGTAATTCCAAATACTACTTCAGGACCATTAAATGCTATTTCTGTTACCTCTTTTGCGAGGGCATCAGCTCATTGCGTTTTATCCCCTTATAGCCTGGAACTCAGAAGAGGGTTACTTTGTTGTGTCTGGTATTGAACTGAGGTACATTAAAAATAATACATGAAATTAAATCCGGACAGTTTAACATGTTATTTAGAATCTTATAAAGAAGAGTAACATCATTACACTTTCTACAATTTTCCAAAGTCATTAAGCCGATAGTCGCCAATCTACAAACATAGTTAGGTAAGTCAATATTGAGTCGTTTACAAGTAATTCTTACAAATTTTCTTTGGATTTTTTCGATTCTATTACAATGAATTGCATAACAAGGGTTCCAGATTACGCTTGCATATTCAAGATTTGATCTAACGTAAGCAGAGTACAACAATTTATATGTATTAATATTTTTAAAAGAATTTGTAATTCTTATAATAAATCCTAGCATAGAATTTGCTTTATTTGTAATGTTTTCAATATGTTTGATAAAAGTTAATTTAGAATCAAAAGTAACACCAAGATCTTTCATAAAATTTACTTCATGGATACTTTTTTTTGCGATCGTGTAGTAATATTTTAAACAATTTAAATTTCTTGTAAATCTAATATAACAGCATTTATTGATATTCAGTGGCAAGCAATTAAGAAGACTCCAAGTTGACAACGTGTCAAGATCCACTTGTAATTTATTTGTGTCGTTTTGGTTTTTTATGACTTGATATATTTTAAGATCATCTGCAAAGAACAAATGACCACATGACAGTATAGATGATAAATCATTAATAAAGATTATAAACAAAGTTGGTCCGAGATGGGAGCCGTGAAGCACACTAGACGTAACGTAATGGAGATTAGAATTAAAACCGTTTACTACAACCATCTGTGTTCTGTTAGTGAGATACGATGTAAACCACTGCAGTAAATTTCCTGTAAAGCTGTAATATAAAAGTTTTTGAACAAGTAATGCGTGATTGACCTTGTAGAAGGTGTCGACCTGAAGCTCTTCTCTGAAGCTCTCAGCAAGATAATTTGAAAAAATAGGTAAATTGCTTACTGTTGACTTTTTGGCTAAAAATTCATGTTGCTTGGGTGTTATATAAGCTTCCATAAAAGACATTAAGTATTTGTTTATAATGCTTTCAAATACCTTTCCAAATACCTAGAGCTTCGAAATTGGTTGATAATTACTTACCACTGATTTATCGCCTGATTTAAAAATAGGCGTAATGTAAGCTAACTTCCACTTAGTTGGAAATACATCACATTTCAATGAATAATTAAATAAAAGCTGTAGAGGATAACATAAAGTGTGAGAATAACCTCTTATAAAATATGGATCAATATCATCAGGGCCTTTAGATTTACAAACGTCGAGATTAAGAAAGTGTCCTGAATTTCATTTTGACTCAGTGATAATTCAGAAAAGGGAATATCAGGTGAGGGTGTATTAATATTTTGCATTGGTTTAAATGCAGCAGGTTCCCAAACTGACTAAGAGCTCATCCACTAGTACCAGGTTTCACAACGGATTGCAAAACTCCCCCCTGTGGGCATCCTTTGGCAGCTTTCACATCGATTGTCTCACCAGAAAGGGTTGATTGAATTTTTCAATCTTGAATCATGTTACTGATCCACCTGCAGGTGGTGTCTTCTACCCCACGGTTTCTTACTGCAGCTATCGTTGACCCGAAGGAGTATAGTTAAAGGTTCCTTCAATGTCAATAAAAACTGTCAGTGCAATTTCGTGGTAGTTGATTGCCTCCTCAATTCTCCTCACTAGTTGGTGAAGAGCAGTTTCGCATGATTTCCCCGATTGATATGCATGTTGATGGGGATGAAATAGGCTTGCTGAGGGAAAGCTCTCTCTGATGTGTCTTTCAATCAGTTTTGCTATCAACTTTAACGTAAACGAAGATAGATTGATAGGTCTATATGACTTCGCCTGAGAAGAGTCTCTTCCAGGTATGAAGACAATTCTAGATTGTTTCCAGACAGACGGGATGAATCCTGTTGCCAGGCTTGTTCTTGCTAGTCTACAAAGCTTTGGTGTGAGAATCTCTTTCCCTTGTTGTAGTAGCACAGGTATTATGCCATCAGGACCAGAAGCTTTGTATGGATTAAACGAATCTATGGCGCATTCAATACTTTTGTAGGTAACAATTTTGTTTGAAATTTGCCAGTCCCTTTTTCAGCCCTTATAATAGATGTTTTATAGTACTTTAAAATTAAGAATTCGTTGCACTTTACTATTTTGTTGCTGTTTCTTTATTAAGATAAATCCCGTAAACGAGTAATTTATCATCACTGCACAATTTCACGTCCGTACTAGGTCACAACAAACCAACCACTTAATACATTTTAAAATTAATTGAACCCTGGGTGAGCCCACTCGACCCATCCGCTACCGATGCCACTAGACTAAGGTGTTTCAACTCTAGCAAGGAATCTTTCGCATGTTATAGATCATAGTAACATGAAACCCACAGATTAATAGTGCGGTACAATTAAAGCCATTATCTTTCACAGCAAACCTATAATAGATATTTATTGGATCACTCGATGAGCACTGATGCAAAATATGCACTTTGTTTTTGTTGGGAACCTTAGAAATGTAAGAGTCGAAACAGTGACATAAGGAACATTGCTTTTCAATAGTAATTTTTTAATTTATTGGAGAAATTCCTTGATGAGAAAGTTTTAATATATATTTACAAAATAATAAAAATATGCCTGTAAATGAGTCCATATTGTTTTAATGTGTTTGTTCTGATAGCAAATTTTAATTAAATATGATAGGTTTCTGATTTTAAAAGATATTTTAGTAGGAGGATACTAAAGATTATTTTATATTAAGTACATAATTTTGATATTAAACAATAGGCCATATTTAGTTATTACATTTACGGTAACTTTTTTAACCTTTTACTAGTTAAGTGTGCTAATAGACAAACATCGACAAAATAGTATCACACATTATATAAGTACATTTTCCTGCTGTCGATCATGTAAGTCAGTGATACAGCCTTAGTAACAAAACGTGTAAGTCGGCGATTATATTTGTTTGCTGCTTTCCCTTGACAACAGAACTTAATATTATTATTAAGATCCTAGGATAATAAAATTGCCATGCAAGATGCAGACTTAAACGTTTTGTTTATAATTGCAAGTGTTTATGTGACATGTGACACTCACAGGTAACACGACTCACGAAAATGAATCCTGGTGACAAACCAAACGATTTTTTGAAGAATCTAAAAAAATGTCGATAAGCAGCAGGAAAAATATAATAAGATAACTCCGAATGTATCGCCTATTAACATTTTCGCCACGCAACAAGCCATGGCTTCGCCTTAGCTTGTACTTGCCTACCTCAAATGTTAATAGGTCCTTACATTCCTTGTTACGTAAATAGCTATTAATGAATTTTCTAAATACTGAATTTAAAAAATTACATGTAACCGAGGTGAGACATGGCTCATGGAGGTCAGATAGGAAATAAAAGTATCACAAGCTAACTGAAAATCAAAAAGTTACACGAAAAGCGTTTTTAAGAAATTTGTAAGTTATGATAAGAAATTCGTTTTTACATACAGAACAACAAAACAATATTTTTTAAGTTAGGCACATTAAAGAAATATTGACCACATTTTCTAATACTTGGAAGATTATAGACTGCCATGATATCGATAGAGTTATTCAAAGTGTTGTCTTTGATATTTGTAAACAATATATATTTTTGCAACCTTTGTAGGCATTCTGTCTAAGATTATAGTGAGGGCAAATGCAGTGTCAGCTGTGTTTCGATCCACTAAAGTGCACAGACTGTATTTTCAAAGAATATTTGCAGTTGTCAGTTTCAAAGAAGTAAATATAAAATAAAACTTTCTCTTCAGAGAAATGACTTTGACTTTATTACACAAAGGAGACTAGAAAAATGATTTATCTAAACTATGTTTAACAAACAAATTCAGTAGAAGCCCCTTTCGCAAATGAGAGCTAAATTTGAATAAAATATTGCTGTTGGTAGTCGATTGAACACAGCTCAATTTTATTTGAATTTCAACAATTTTTGAATGCTCCCAAGCCGTTAATTTTGAACATGTAAAACTGGTTTTATGCAATCAAGGCCGTTTTTGTTTCTAGTTTTCCTTGTATAGCACTGACATGTAAGATGAAAAGTATGAAAACAAACTGCATAGTGTATCAAGTGTACCAAGTATAGAAAAGTACTAAGTAATTGTCCAGCTTTATTTATGCTGTACCGAATGTGTAATGGTTGCTTTGCTACTATTATAATCGTAGAAACTCACTTTATTCAGTAACAAAGAAAAACTTAGCAATAAAAATGAAAGATGGGCACGATAAAGCCGTAGTCAAACCAACATTTCATTCTGTCAAAGTTGAAAAGCAGTCGTAGGAGAGGGAGGAAGCTGTTGAGCGTCCTTTAAGTGAGGATGGAAATTGGACTGTATTTCCGGCAATTCAAAAGGAAGCACCAGTACATTGGTACTGCATTCGGGGAATATAACAAAACAAGGATATAATTAACAAATGGGGGAGCTTACAGTTTCACTTCAACACATTATATGATCACCACGTTCTTCAAATGCAGTGACGGTGTTTATATTTGCAAATAATACAATATGAATTTATTTTTAAATTTTAAAAACATATTTACTTTACATGCGACTAAAAGTGGAAATATAGATAATAAATATCATATGCTGTAAAACTTTGAAATTCAGTTTTATGTAAAAGAAAACGTGTATGTATATTTTAAATAAATTACAACTGTATGTTTAAGCAAACAATATAAAAACATAGATATTCAGTCTTAGAGAATTATATTTTTGCACTTCCGGGACTAAAGTTGATACTTTAGTCCCTATAAACAAGGACTAAAGTAGCTCATTTAATCCCTAGGGACTAAAGTTAAAATGATACCGTAACTATGGTAAATTTATGTACACACGAGGTTAGTAGGTTAGGTTTCGTTTGTCATTTGACACACACTGACACAAAACTTAACCTGCAAATCTCGAATTTGACATATACTGACAATACACTTCAGTACCTACTGCCAACTGATTCAGGCTATTCAGGACCTGGTGCAATTCAGTTTTTAATAAATTGTAATTGTCAGTTTTCAAATTGACAGATTCCAAATTTTGGAAATGTTTGATGATAATGTTCCCAAAAGTGCAATAAATAGCGTATCTACCTCGGGACTAAAGTGCCTAAATCCCTTGAATGGTGCACTTTAGTCCCTCAAGATGTAATATACTATTAATTTGAATTGTTTTGCTTTCTTTTATCAAAAATTGCTCATTGATGTTATTTGATGTTATTAATGACTACTTTTACTTAAATTTAACTATGGTTGTAATTACATTACCTATTTGTTTATTTGCAAGGCGATTTTATTATCAAAATAGCTGAGATATACGACATATCATCAGATGTAAAACTTCCTGTCTTAAAATACCTTACCATGTTTTAATAAATTATCAGACTAATTAATTACTATTAAAAAAATTACTATGATGCTTCGGTTTATGCCTTACAGCCATACATACTCCGTCTCACTGAATAGGTACTTACTATTCCCTAAAAATTAAACTGGAGTAGATAATAGATATATATCTTCTTATTCATGTTTTTTGTATAAATATAGGTGGAGTCTACCATTTGAACTGCAAACTAAAATTTTGTTGTTGTCTTTTTTGTCTGTATATGCATTTGTTCATTTTGTAAAAAAAATAAAACTTACTTTTATTAGTAGTAGTAATATACCATAGTGCATTAATTATTTTCCATTACTACGTTGATTAAGTTGTATAATATAATACTAATTTTTCCTTTTTAGAATATCTACCATTTTATAATTTGCAATTACGAGTGGCTGCTGCAGTCTCTTGAAGTAAGTGAAGAAACAAAGCCTGCTGAACCCAATCGTGCAATGCCGACTACAGATTCTCTATTGCATACCATGTTTCATGTAGGATATCGCTCTTTTGATCAGGTAAACGTTTTAGTTAGCATTTTTTATTTGACGGTACACCAGGAGTCTACTAAATCATTGTTTCATTAATACTGTAGGAGCTAAAAAATAAAATACAATGTGTTTCATTTGTTATTCAAATGCCTCAATTTATTTTTTGTTGTTGTTACTGAATTGAAATTTACAGTCACAACTCCCTTTAAAGTAGTACTTAAAGGTTTTTTCTGCAACTATCTTAAATGCCATTACTTGTATGTATGTATTATCTGCAACCTCATTTACCTTGCGGTGTAGAGGCTGGTGCTTCGTACGCTTGCATTTAGCGGTACAATGCTCAACTTGCCCCCGGTTCGGATTCGTGTCTTTTGTGCTTGTGCAGCAACTATTGTGTGCGGTGAGTGTCTTTGTGATGCATTGACTTTGTCACTCTATCTCTTAGGTTTGTGGTTCCAAGTAAAGCACAGTTAATTTGGTGCCCAACTGTGAATAGTCTCACCGAGCCCGATTGCAATCGTCAAGGCTGCGGAAAAATTCCACCCTCCGCGAGATTCGAACCGAGGACTTGCTTAATGCAAGCCTAACGCTTTGCCAACTGCGCTACGTGGCTTCTTAAAGCCGTAACCTTTAATACCAAAAGCTGTCATTAAAATTGACGTTTCTCTTACTGCTACAGAAAATATATG